>CM052351.1:29457481-29597050 GCA_028551395.1 Casuarina glauca | reverse complement strand
CCAAGTGAATATGGAGTTTCAGATATTTTCAACATAGCAGATTTATCTCCTTACTATAGTGAAGACAACTTGGACTCGAGGACGAGTCCTCTCCAACCAGGGGAGCATGATGTGGCCATCTTACACAAGCCAAGCCCAAGCCCAAATACGCATTAGTGGTAAAGTGGCCCAACCTATATAAGCCCAATCCAAAGAAGCTTGAGAAGGTTGACCAAGTGGTTGGGAAGCAAGTGGTTGGTGGTTGGGAGTAAGTGGTTGGTAGTTGGCAGATGAGAGCTAGCAATTAAGAGGTTGTAGTTGGAAGATAATAGTTGGGGAGATAGTAGTTGGGAAGATAGTAGTTGGCTATATTTATGATTATGGGTGCTTTAGTTTCCTATAAATAGCTAGTACCATTGTGTAGTAGAGGCATTGAGTTGTGAGATTTGAGTATAAGCTTTAAGCTTTCTTTCTAAGTTCTGTATCTCTTTGCTTGTGGCAAGAGTGGTGAGCTTCTTTACTCTGTATCTCTTTGGAATTACTTCCATTAGAGTGGTGAGTGTTTTATCCTTGGATTCTAAGGTGGTGAGTTATCTGTATCCTTAGTTTTCAAAGATAATTGTTCTTTGTATCATTGTACTCTAAGGTGGTGATTTATCTGTATCCTTAGTTTACAAAGATAATTGTTATTTGTATCATTGAATTCTAAGGTGGTGATTATCTGTATCCTTAGTTTTCAAAGATAATTTTATCCTTTTATTTTCCTCCTCTCCGTCCGGTATCACCACCTGTTATTTATTTTCAATTTGTTCTCGGGAGTTAACACGGCTGCAGACACGAGTATCTGTCCGCCAGAAATTACTTTAATGCTTATACTCCGCACTACCCCTGGAATTGGTTGCTTCGAAAATTGCTTTAGGGAATGGGCATAGAGCAAATTAAATATTCCGTCCTCGGGTGACGTTGAGTTTGTTCTTTTTTTTTTTTTTATAGTTTATTTGGTTTCCTGATAGAAATTTGTTTATTAAGCATACATTTGTTTGCGGAGTATGTGTTGCGTGGCTCACGGAAGCTTGCGAAACTGAAAAGTTTTTTCCTCCCCCTTTGATTCTTGTCTTTGGATGCATAAAGTTCAACATGGAATTAGACAAGCCAGCGACCGGAAATATATTTTCTCTTCCATCAGTATCTTTTTTTTAAAAAAAAGCAAAAAACAAAAAAGACGTAATCGCCCTAGCTTCCGCGTGGATTGATGAAATATTTACTGGTGCCTTAGGTTTTACGGGGCCCCTTTTACATTTCCCTTTTTTTTTTTTAAGGTTGACTAGGGGGTGTGGGGAGTGTTTGAGAGCTTCTCAGAAGGTGAGGCAACTTAGGCTCTAGTTCCAAGTTAGAAGGCCCAAAACTCATATCTTAGCACATCCTTTCATCATGATGGTCCAACTATTAGTGTATCAAGGTGTTGAATTACATTGACAATGCATGGGCTGAAATAAATAGAAAGCCAAAGGAATGTTAAAGGGAATCCTAACTCTGAGAGGTCCATATCCAATTCAAAAGTCAACTTAAAGTATGATAAAACCAATTACCTTATAAGTAGAATTTTTAATAACTTCTTTAATAATATGATATTTAATGCCCATAACTTAACATACTCCCTCGTGATGATAATCAAATTATCAAACTATCATGATGTTTTATTACGGTGGGCAATACCAAGAACTAACATTTAAAAAAAAAAAAAAAAAAAAATACCAAGAACTAACTAATTGGAGCCCATAAGGGTGTTAAAAAGAATATTACTACTAAAATAATGAGGTCCACTACCTCAAGTTAAGACTTTTAGGTTAGGTTTTAGGTTTTCTAACATGGTATCAAAGTCTAGGTCGAATTTGCTCCAACTTAAGTAACCTTAAACCAAATGTTACTTAACATGCAAGACAAAAGTCCTATACTAAAAGAAAAGATCTTTAAAGTGAAACTTAAATGAAACGAAGTTCCTCCAAATATTAAGCTTGCCTTTGTGCTAGACCTTCTAACATAGTATTACAGCCTAAGTTCAATTTGCTTTACCCTATATGACCTTAATCCAATGTTGTTTGGCATGTGGGAGCAAGTGTGTGCAAAATAATAGTCCCATACTAAACGCATGATCCTCTATGGTGAAGCTTAAATAAAGAAAATGTCCTTTCAAAGCTTAAGTTAGCTTTTAGGTTGCATCTTTTGGCTTTCTAACATAGTATTTGAGATTAGGTTAAATCTGCTCTACTTTGTACAATCTTAAACCCAATGTTGTTTAACATATAGAGAAGTGTGTGCAAGATGAGAATCCCATACTAAAAGAAAAGATCTCTAAAGTGAAACTTAAATGAAAGTAGAAACCTTCAATTCTTGTGCTAATTTTCAAGTAATGCCTTTGGACCCTTTTGATAAACTTTAGAATAAGTTTGTGTTTGGTCTAATTGTCTATAAAGATCAAAAACACACAAATCTATTGAACTAACAATGGTTTCGGGATTTTTATAAAAGCATACAACGAAAGGCTTACGAGAAACAACCCTATATAACTTAAAAATGATGTTCAAACCACACCAAAAGACAACTACAAGCAACAAATTGAAGCAAAAGCCAACTATAGACTTTGAGGTACAAAAGCCATGTCTTCAATTGCATGCAAAAGGATGGTCTTTGTTTACTTCACCATTTGGCAAAATCCCTTATAACATGTTTTTTATCCTTTCTTTTCACTATTGGTTGCACTTAAACTTTTAACCATAATTTTGCATGTTTGAATAAGCTAATACCTTTTTCCTTTTTCTACATATAACCTTCCCACCAATATGTTTTTTTCTAAATAGCAACAACATCATTGAATCCTCACACCCTTTGTTGAATCATAACTCCATAAAAATAAAGTTATCATTATATATTAAACTGCACCATGCATGTGGTCCTTGATGTCAACCATAAAGAGCTTCATGAAATTTCAAGACCTTGGTTGTAGACTCCTAAATCACATATCCTCTTAGTGGTTTTGCATATAGTTCTTCATCAATCACCCTATTCAAAAAAAGTTTCCTTTAGATCGAGCTACAAGACTTCCCAACCATATTGTATAGCAATTGCCAAGAGCATTCTTATAGTTTTCATGCAAATGACTGGTGAAAAGTTAACTAAAAATTTGTTCTAGGAATTTACGTGTAGCCTTTAGCTACAAGTCTTGCTTAGCATTCCTTCTGCATTAGTCTTCCTTTTGAATATCCATTTCAATCTTATAGTTTTCATTTCCTTCCCCCATGAAACAAAAGATAAAAAATAGTCATCTCTTTTTTTTTTTTTTTTTTTTTGGTTTTTAATGTAAGTTGCATTAATGAAATTAATATACAAAAGCATAGGGGCATACCCCAGTATTACATCAATTTCCAAAAGTAAACTAAGAGTAAGCAAAAATAGAGGTTGGAAGCCTCCAAATCTCACTCAAAAATACATTACCTTGAGAGGGTTTGATATTGTGAAGCAGAGAAGCTCTTCCTCGTACAATTTTCCTTACTTTAGCCAACAAGATTGGAGTGTCAACTAATGTATTTTTAAATCTTCTTCTATTCCTTTCTGCCCAAATGCAATAAATACAAGCTAGAAAAGATATTTGAAGAATTTTTGCAGCCAGATCTTTACCTTTTGATGCTTTAATCATCCAGTTTAATTCTTCATTCCATCCTCTAATGTGACGTCGAATTCCATTTTGAGCAAGGATATTTTTCCAAATCACCATTGTGCATGGACATTCAAAAAAGAGATGACTCCTGTTTTCTACTTGAACCTGACAAAAATCACAGTATTGGTTAATTGTAGGAAGCCATTGTACCATTCTCTCTGCTGTAGAAAGTCGATCATGGCAAACTAGCCATCCAATAAAGTTATGCTTGCAAATCCCACCAGTCCAAATTAATTCATACCAATCTACTTTTTCATTAACTGGTTGCAGATCTTGATAAGTAGCTTTGCAACTGTAGGCAGGGCTAGAAAGAACCGAGGTAAGCATAGGCCTTAACTTGAGGAGGCCTCTCCAACTCCATGCCATTGAACCTTTGATTTGAATCTGCATTACTGAAATTCTTTTACATTTAGTGTTATGTATCCACTTACTCCATAATGATTCATCTGGCTGATTTATGAGAGTCTAAAGCATACGTCCTAGAAGGACTTTATTCCAAAGTTTAAGGTTCGACAATCCCAATCCCCCTTTCTTCTTTGGTGAGCAGACAGTTTGCCAAGCAATTTTGTGGGAACGTTGTATATCCATACTTCCTGCCCATAAAAAATTCCTAACTTTTTCTCCTTATCCATAACTTCTTTTCATAACTTCTTTTCATTCTTTATCTCTTTATCCATAACTTCTTTTCATTCTTGTTCTTCAGTACTTTTTCAAATCATACTAGTTTGAAAAATTCCATGTTTCAGCTTTCATAGATCTCTTCCAAGCATCTCTTGCAAATTGGACTTATATTAGATAATTCTCTTCTCACCTTCAATGACTTCACAAAGTATTGAGAGATCAAGTGATCCCACAATTTTGGTGGGAAGCAAATACTTAAACATTCTTTTCTTATTCTTCTTCAGTACATACTAACCAATCTTCATAATATGTGGAATAGACACACTTTGACTTTTTTCTAGCTTTTTCTCCTAATTCCAATACATGTTTTCATCCACTATAACATCTCTTGCAATAAATAGCTTATTAATTATATGATTATAAATGCAATAAGCTTTTGACAATATGTTGTGCTTGAGAAACACCCTTTTTTTGGCTCTTCATTCAAGTTTATGATGATTTTGCTCTAGTATGTGCACATAGCGTAATGACCTAAACACCTTTAAATGATCCACAAATGGCTTCCTTCCTATCCATGCTTCCATTAGTGTGACAACCTTTAATGCTACTATAGGATTTCTATTAAGAATGTACACAACAATATTTACTACCTCTCCCTAGAACTTCTTTGGAACATTTTTATCTTCCAACATACTTTTGGTGTTGCCATTGTCATTTGGTTCTTCTTTTTTTCCATTCCATTTGATAACTCTATTCTTATAAAGTTATTTACATAATTTAGGCAATAAATAATGTAATACTTGTGAGAAATATTTGAATTTATCTTTATTTATTTAAATTTGTCCTGTTTATGTAGCATAAGGAGACATAGAGGAAAATGATGAGCATGGAGAACTTGATGCCTATTGTGTAACAAAATATGGTCAAAATATCAAGATCAAGAAAGTCAAGATGAGTGTTGCCTTTAAATGATTGTTATTAGATTTTTTATTGTTGTTGTTAAGAGTTCAAGGGCCAATTAATGTAGGAGTTCAAAACCCATTTGTTTTGGGGTATCCAAAACTCATTTCTACTGAGATAGGAAATAGGTCTAAACCTCAAATCCTATTTAAAAGAAAAGAATATGCAAAAGAGAAAGGAGGAAATTTAGCACAACTTAAGAGATATGCTAGAAATTCAATGTTTTCTTAATGAGAAAACAAAAAGGGTGACATATTTCTTGTTCTTTAGTTCAAGATGCCTTGTTTAATTTCTATTATTGTTCTTACTTATTATTTCATTATATTTTAATTTCTTTTTGTTAGAGTGACAATGTAACCTAACTATGATTATGTGAATTTTATAAGTTTCCATGCTTTATATGATATTTTATTTATATGAGTTATATATTATTATTCTTAATGCTTTTAGGTGATTGGATACCACTTGAATGATTTGATGTACATGTTTGAGACTGAGAAATAATAATATACAATTACTTCTTATAATATCTTGTGTTGAGTTTTCTTAATTTAGTTAGTTACTTTATCATTTATCATTTTAGTTTGTTAGATAAATTCTAAAAGTTATTTACTATTAGTAATTAGTTAATCTAATATTCATCAATCTCTATGGAATGATACTTTTTTCATCATTATGTTACTTGTTTGACATGTTCACTTGTATTTAAAATTCCACAAACAAGTGTTTGGCACTGTTGTTAGGGATTGGTTGTTTATTGCTAATTAATATTAATATTGAATAACTTCTAAGTTTAATCTAACTTTTGTTCCTTTTATTTTAGTTTTAATTTTTAATTTATTTTTGTTTTGCTGCAAAAAAAAATTCCTTGTTAAGTTGATATTGCTAAAAGATTAAGTACAAGGATGGAGGGAAATAATGGTGCACATAGACTTTTAAAAGACTATGTTGCACCAACATTTCGAAGTGTCACATCAATCATTAAAAGGTTGCAATTTAGGCAAACCATTTTAAGATCAAGCCAATAGATGAAGTAGATGTCTGCATCGAAATATCACACAATTAGAAGTGCTAAAAAAGGATAGAGCATGTGATCTTTGTGGTGGAGGACATATGAGCATGGAATTTCAGGTAAGTAAACCTTTTACTCAATATAATGAATATACTAGTTTTATTGGATTCTGAACAAGTCACAAAATGATCCTTACTCCAACACGTACAACCCGAAATGGTACAACCACTAAAATTTCTCATGGAGTAACCCAAATGAAATGAGACTGCCACCAATATTCAAGCAAATAGAAGATGTGAAACCTAGCTTAGAGGACATAGTCAACAAGATAGCTAACACCACACAACGCTTTATAAAGAGTACTAAAGCAATATTAGGCAAAATAAAAGAGGTGAAGCCTAACTTGGAGGATATAGTTACCAACCTAGCCAACACCACACAAAGCTTTAAGAATAGTACTAAAGCAAGATTTCAAAACCAAGAAGCTTCACTTAGAAATTTAGAGATGTAAATGGGTTAGTTAGTTAATATGATCTTAGAGAGACAATAGGATCCTTTACCTAGCAACATGGAGAAAAGCGTTTGGAGAAACAACAAAGACAATAACCCTAATAAGTGGCAAGCAAATAGGGGAGGATGATGATGAGAAAGAGATTTTCAAAGATATGAATAAGAATGTTAACACACAACCCAAGAAGGCATTTAGGAGCAAATTTTTTCTAGACAATCGTAACCCTGATATGCCTGCAGCTTTAGCTCCATCTCCCTAGAGACTCTAGCAACATGAAATAGATAAGCAATTTTTGAAATTCCTTGATATATTTAAAAAATTACACATTAATATTCCTTTCGTAGATACTCTACCTCAAATGCCCAGTTATGTAGAATTTTTGAAAGAGGTAGTGAAAAACAAAAAGAAGCTGGAAGAGTATGAGACAGTGAGGTTGATTAAAAAGTGCTTAACCATCTTGCAACATAGTCTCCAAAATTATTGGAGTTTCATCTTCCTTTAGCAACATCTTAGATAGTTTGGTTGACAACTATAAAACAAGTGCTACTTAGGGAGCAACCTAAGCATTTTCATTATGTTTCTTAATTAGTTCAGTAGTATAACTTTTTTTTATTAAAAAATACAAAAAAATAAAAAAATAAAAAATAGTCTTAGAATATTTTCTCTATCTTCACTATCTTTTTTTCTTTTTTTTTTCTTTTTTTTTCTTTTTATCTAGATTAAGTTTCTTTCTTGAGGGACTACTTTCTTGGAGTTTTGTAATCAAGGCCATCCATGGACACATTTTGCAACATAGGGAGTTTTCTTATGCCCTTCTTTGCATTTTTTTAAGCATTGAGGACAATGCTTAATTCAAGTTTAAGGGTGGGAAAAGAAATGTTGTGGCAAATCTTATTTTGAAATTTTTCTTGCGTCAAGATTGCATCCCATATTGTAAATTCTTAGTGATTCTCAAGGAGGTGTAAATTTTGTTCAAACCTACAAGTATGATTATAATTATGTTGATCTACCTATTGAGCACTAAAAGTTCTTAATTTTTAAAATTTTGTGTATTTGATTTTCTGTTGAGGTGAAATCCTATGTTGCATCTAACTAAAAAAATAATTTAGGTCATATTTGGATCATTTGAGCCTCTCAAGCTAACCTTATTTATTTATCACTAGTTACTCTGCTAAGCCTTGATTCTTATCCAATTCTTTTTAGTGACACCCATATATATATATACCCATAAGCCTTGAACAAATTACTTATCATCTCATACCCATAAACATGTTGACTTTTAGGATACAAGTTTATTTGAGTTGAATAAAAGTTGAGAGGAAGGAGGGAGCATGGGAAGAAATTGAAAAAATAAAATAAAATTTGGGGCATAGTATTTCATTTCTGCAATGAAAGTGAAGAAAAAAGAAAAAAAAAAGAAAAAAAGAAAAGCAAAGCAAGGAAAGAAAACAGTAAAGAGAGGAAGAAGGAAGTACAATATTTTCCCAAGAATGGAATCCTTTTATCATTTTTTGTCATATTCAAGCTACACAATGTTCTAAAATAGGCCATTAGGCATAATAATTGGATATCATTAGCAAGATAAGATTATAGTGGCTACATTTCTGGTACTTCTACTTGCTTTATTGTTGCAAGCATGAGTGTGGCTTTTATGAGTGTCAAAATCCAAGTGAAATCAAGCATTTTTAGATAGAAAAGAATGATAGAAGTGGTGGTAGAAAGATTAGTTGTAAAGAGAAAAAAGGTAAAAGGTGACAAAAGCTCAATTAGATCCTAGAAAGCAATGTCTTCATGAATGAATTAAGTCTAAATGATTGTTATCTTCCCATTAGCCTAGCCTTACATTACAAGGTAATAAAATCCTATTGATTCTTGGTCAGATGACTAACTTACATTAGTGGTGAGAGAAATGAAAAGCAAACCTATGAGATTTGTTCAAAGTTTTTGAGAAAGTGCCTACCAATATGGATCTATTTGGAATGCACATAATCGAAAAGATGAGGACTTATACACACACATGTGGTTAACATAATAAAGAGTTTATCTTATGTTATGAAACAATTGTGGTGTTTGGATGAAGGTTGTGTTTTTCTTTGAATTGTTAAGTTGAGCAATTATAGGAGAATTTCATGAAGGTGTCTTGTTTGAAACATATGTAGTCTATTACTTTTGCTTGAGGACTAGCACCATTTTATTAGGAAGAAAAACTAGTTATGAGCTACTATTTGATCATTTCTTCTTTATAGAATTTGTTAAACTTTGCTTACAAATACCCTTCTCCACAGTCTAATCAAATATCTTTTGCTTCCTTCCTATTCCTCCCACCAAATCTTGTCATTTCTTTAACCATACTTTCATCCTCAAATATACGATAAAAATGTCCTTTGAACAACAATACATAATTTTTCTCCATTATCTGTCTTACACTCAACAAGTTAAAGGCTAAGGTGGTCACCACCGTACTTCTATGATTTCTCTCACACCTAAATAGTTCCCACCAAAATTATTCTCTTACCAGTTATATTTATGTATCTATTGTCACCCAATTTGACTTTCAACTTAATAGTCCTACCAAGATAGCTAAATATGCTATCATATGCTATTATATGGTATCATGTGTTTTCTATAGCCACTATTTAGAACACATAAGTTAGGATTTTCACACAAGACAAATATATTTGCAAAGAATAATGTAGCTTTTTCACAACTTTCTTCCTTCTTAGCAAATCTTGCTTACTATCACCTTTAGCTCTATAATTTCTCACTACATGTCCAAACCTTTGACAAAACCTACACTATACTCCTCTTTTATACCAAAAGTACTTCTCTAGATGATTAGTTTTCTTGCACACTTTACATGGTGGAAACTTTCCCTTTCCTTTAGCTGGCTTTTCTATAGATTGAGTATTTACCTTAAGGTTTTTGGTTCTAGTGATGGTTTAGCCTTAAAAGCTATCTTTGCATGAGCTTTCCCTGTTAGTTTAAATATAACATGTTTGCAAAGTCTTTGGTTTCCTCAATACTTGTCATGGTTGACTCAAACCTTTCTATAAGACTAATGAAATTTTTTTTAATAACCCATGAATGTGGCCATTCCTTTGACAATGCTCTAGTCTAACAAACTACATCATTTGCATGAGGATAGTAATCTGTAACTAGCTCTCCCTCTTGAATTTGCCTTAATTTTAAGTCACATTTAAAGGATTGAAAGCAAATTGCATGCACCTTAGGAGTTTCTAAAAACCCATTCTTAAGGAATGTTCATATCTATTAGGGAAAGGGTGCATAAGAAATCCAATTGAATATGGACTCAAAGATGAAAAGTTGCACCACCATGAAAGTCCTAAGCTCCTTATTTTTTCCTATGTTTGTCACATTCTATTGGAATGAGAGCACCTTTATCTAGAAATTTTGGGATTCCATTCTCCATTATATTCTGTATGCCCTGAACCTTTGGATACATTGTAAAGCAAATGGCCCAAGTAGAATAGTTTTGGCCATTGAACATTGACAGTGGAATCTATGAGTTGGGTATCATTAGTTAAGGTAGAGTTATTAGAGTTAACTTGAAAAGGTTTTTAGATTAATATAAGAACCTAGATGATTCGATGCCACTTATAAACTTTAGAATAAGTTTGTGCTTGGTTTGTTTGTTTGTAAATATCAACAACACATGAACAAGTTGAACCAAAAATGGTTCTAGGACTTTTATAAAAGCACAAAATGAAAGGCTTGCAAGGTGTTCGGTGAATTTTAAATGCAAGTGAACATGTCGAACAAGTAATATAATGATAAGAAAGATATCGTCCCACAGAGATTGATAATTATTAAGCTAACTAATTACTAACGGTGAACAATTCCTAGAATTTATCTAATAAATCCAAATGATAGATGATAAATTAACTAACTAAATCTAAGAAAACTAAATATACGAAATATGTTAAAGCATATGATTTCACCATAATTACTAGATATTAATGTTGATTATTTATACTTGCAAGAGGGATAATATCTATGTGATGGTGGAAGTTCCTAATTTATTTACTATCCTATCTTTAGGTATAGCAAACTTACTTAGTTCATTAATTTACTATATCTCTATATGTAAATTGCAACAAACCAAATATATTAGGATCTATAAACATTCCCAATTTACACCGAAAGCCATACAAACAATATAATATATGTCTATCCATATTTAATTTATGGTTACACGTTATAAGAAGCAATTGCATATCATCTCCTGTCAGTCTCAAATATGTAAATCAAATCATTTAAGTGGTAGCTAATCACTTAAAAGCATTGAACACAATAACATGTAACTTCACATAAATAAAATATCTTACAAAACATAATAATCATAAGATTCATACCATCATAATTAGCTTACATCGTAGCTCTAACAAAAGTAAACTAAAACATAAAGAAATAATGAGGAAAAAAAATAATAAGAAAAAAAAAAGGCATCTTGAATCCAAGAACAAGAAACCTGTTACCCTTTTTGTCTTTTCTTCAAGAAAACCTTGAATTCCTGGCCTCTCTCTTGAGTTGTGCTCAATTTCCTCCTCCTCCTCTTTCTTTCGCTTCTTCGCTTCGCTTAAATAGAATTTTGGGTTTAGACCTTATCCCAGTAGAAGTTGGTTTTGGATACCTAAAACAATTGGGTTTTGAACTTCTAAATTAATTGGGATTTGAATTCCTAATATGACTGGGTTTTCTATTTATTTAGAAAACCCAACAACAATAGAAAATCTAATAACAATCATCCAAAGCTCAAGCCCATTTTGACCCTCTTGATCTTGATATTATGATTTTGCCACACAATAAGCATCAAGTTCTCCATTTTCATCCTTTTTCTCTATGCCTCCTTATGCTATATAAACAAGATAAATTTAGGTAAATAAAGAGGAATTCAAATGTTTTCTCACAATTATTAAAGTTATTTATTGCCTAAAATAAGTAAAATAACTCTATAAAAATAGAGTTATCACAAGGTTACAAGAAACAACCCTATAGAACTAAAAATAATGTTCAATTCATTCCAAAAGACAACAAGCAACATATTTAAACGAAAGCTAGCTGTAGACTTTGAGATACAAAAGCCATGTCTTTAGTTGCATTCAAAAGCATGGTATTGGTCTACTTCACCCTTTCATAAAATCACCAAGAGCATACTTTGTCTCCTTTATTTTCAGTATAGGTTGCATGTTAACTTTTGGCCATAACTTTGCACATTTTAATGAGGTAGTACCTTCTTCCTTCTTTTGCATATAACCTTCTCACCAATATGACTTTTTCTAAATGGTAGCAACATCATTAAATTCTACATTTGGTGAATTTTAAATGTAAGTGAACATGTTGAACAAGTTTTTGATTCTATTGCCAAGGATTAGTTGTTTATTACTAATTAATATTAATATAGAATAATTTCTAGGTTTAATCTAGCTTTTATTTTCTTTTTTAAAAAATCATTTTTTTGTTTTTTTTTTTATTTTGCTCTATTTTTTTCTTTGAAAAAAAAGAAAAAAAAAATTCTTTGTTAAGTTGCTATTGAAGAAAGATTAAGCAGCAAGGATGGAGAGATATGATGGTACACGTAGACTTTTAAAAGACTATGTTGCACCAACATTTTGGAATGCCACATCAAGCATTAGGCCTGCAAATTAGGTAAACTACTTTAAGATCAAGCTAGTCTCATCTTTTTTTTTTTTGGTTGAAATGTAAGTTTGCATTAATATCAAGCTAGTCTCATCTAAATGCTTCAAAACTCTGTGCAATTTAGTGGTCTACCAAACGAGGATCCAAATGCTTACATTGAAGCCTTCCTTAAATTCTGTGATGTGATTAGATATGATAAAGTCACAGATGATGCTATTAGGTTAAGGCTATTTCTATTTTCTCTTAGAGATAAAGCTAAAAATTAGCTCTCTTCTCTTCCTACAAGATTGAATGATTTGGCTTAGAAATTTCTTGGTAAGTTTTTTCCTCTTGTGAAATCCGCAAAATGTGTGACAATATTACTACTTTTATGCAAATGGACAACAAATCATTGTATGAAGCTTGGGAAAGATTTAAGAAACTTCTGAGGAGATGTCCACACCATAGACTACCCATATGGTTATAGGGAGAAACTTTTTATGATGGTTCTAGTACAAATCTTTGTTTTATAATTAATGCAGCTATAGGAGGGTCCTTACATAGTAAAACAGTAGAAGAGGCATATGATCTTCTAGAGGAGATGACATTCACTAGCTATCGATGGTTTATTGAGAGGCTACCAATGCATTAAGCAAGTAGAGTTCATGAAGTAGATATTTTTACTACAATGTGTGAACAATTGGAAGTGCTTAATGAGAAGATAGACAACTTAAGTACTCCAGTTATGAGAATTCATGATAGAACATGTGAATTTTGTGATGAAGGACATGTAAGCATGGGATGTAAAGTAAATAACCCTTATGCTTAATATAATGAATATGCAAATTTTGTTGAGATTTCGAGCAAGTCACAAAATGATCCTTACTCCAACATGTACAATATGGAATGGGACAACCACCAAAAATTTTCATGGAGTAACCCAAATGAGATGATATTGCCACCAACATTCAAGCAAACAATAAAGGTAAAGCCTAACTTAGAGGACATGATTAATAAAATGGTCACCACCACAAAAAACTTTGTGAAGAGTAATAAAGCGATATTGGGCACAATAAAAGAGGTGAAGCCTAATTTGGAGGATATAGTTACCAACCTAGTCATCACCACACAAAACTTTATGGAGAGTACTGAAGTGAGATTTCAGAATCAAGAAGCTTTAATAAGAAAATTAGAGTTGTAAATGGGTCAATTAATCAATATGGTCTTAGAAAGACAAAAGGGTCCTTTGCCTAGAATTTGGAGAAAAGCCTTAAAGATATCGCAAAGGCAATAACCCTAATAAGTGGCAAGCAAGTGGGAGAAGATGATGTTAAGGAGAAGATCGTCAATGATACAAATAAGGATGTCAACATACAACCCAAGGAGGCATCTAGGAGTAAACTATTTCTAGAAAATCCTAAGCCATATATGCCTTTAACTTTATCTCTTAAGAGATTCCAACAACATGAAAGAGATAAGCAGTTTTTAGAATTCCTTGATGTATCTTCAAAACTACACATTAACATTCCCTTTGTAGATACTGCAACTCAAATGCTCAATTATGAAATTTTTTTGGAAGAGATACTAGAGAACAAAAGGAAGTTGGAAATATATGAGACAATAAGGTTAATTGAAGAGTGCTTTACCATTCTACAACACAAGCTATCTCCTAAACTATCATAGTTTCATCCTTCTTGAAAAACAACATCTAGAATAGTTTGGCTGCAAACTATAAAGAAAGTGCTTCTTGGGAGGCAACCCAAACATTTTTGTTCATCTTTTAATTGAAAGTTTTGTTATCATATTCTCCTTATAGCTCTATGTGGATATGACCTACAATTAGTGGAGTTTTCTCATTCCTATTTCATCTTTACTATTGCCTTATTTTCTTTTTGCATTAAGGACAATGCTTCATTTAAGTTTGGGGGTGGGGAAAAAAACTTTGTGCTAAATTTGATTTTTAAATTTTTCTTAGCGATTCTTAGGGAGGTGTAGATTTTGTTCAAACCTATAATTGTGATGTGAGTTAAGTATGATTCTGATTTTGTTGATTCATTTATTGAGCACTAAAAGTCCTTCATTTTTGAAATTGTGTGTATCTCTAGAGAACATTCGTATGAAGTATGTAATTTGTCTAAAATCTCACCCGAATCTTAGAATTTGTTTGATTTTCTCTTGAGGCGAAATCCTAGGCTACATCTAACTAAGAAAATGATTTAGGCCATCTTTGGATCGTTTGAACCTTTCAAGCCAACTTTATTTATTTATCACTAGTCACCCCACTGAGCCTTGATTCTTATCTGATTTTTTTTTTTAACACCCACATATATATACCCTTGAGCCTTTGACAAATTATCCTATCATCCCATACTTATGAACATGTTGACTTTTAGGATGCAAGTTTATTTAAGTTGAATAAAAGTTGAGGGGAAGATGGAGCATTAGAAGAAATTGATTGTAATGATTATATGGAGCATAGTATCTCATTTATGCCAAAAAAAAAGAAAGAAAGAAAGAAAAAAAGAAAGAAAAAAAGTACATCATCTACTTTAGAATGGGATGATTTTATCATTCTTTATCTGCTTCAAGCCGCTCAAGTTTTTGAAATAGGTTATGAAGCATAGCAATTGAATACAATTGGTAATATAAGATTATGGTGGCTGCATTTCTAGTACTTTTACATGCTTTATTAATGCAAGCATGATTGTGGCTTTTGCGAGTGTCAAAATCTGAGTGAAATCAAGCATTTTTGGATGGAAAAGGATGAGAGAAGTGATGACAGAAAGATTGTTTATGAGGAACAAGAAGGTACAAAGTGACAAAACCTCAAATTAGATCTTGGAAAACAATGTGTTCATGGGTGAATTAAGCCTAAAAGACTTTCATCTCTTACCCCTAGCGTAGCCTTACATTACAAGCTTATAAAAGTCCTATTGATTCTTGTTTAGATGATTGGGTTATATTAGTGGAGAGAGGAATGAAAAGCAAACCTATGAGGTTTGGTTAAAGATTTTGAGAGATTACATATTAATGTGGATCTATTTGGAGTGCATATAGTTGAAAAGATGAGGACTCACACACTTATATGTGGTTAACATAGTTAAAAGTTTATATTATCTTATGAAACAATTATCATATTTGGATGAAAGTTATTTTTTTCTTTGAATTGTTAAGTTAATCAATTAGGGGAGAATTTCATGAAAGGGCTTTGTCTAAAGCATATATTGTTTATTAAGATATTGTTTATTAAAGCAATATATGCTTTAATGGTGCTAAAAACTTGTTTGGTGAATTTTAAATGCAAATAAACATGTCGAACAAGTAATATAATGATGAATAAGATATCATCCTACAGAAATTGGTGATTACTAAACCAACTAATTACTAATGTGAACAACTTTTAGAATTTATCTAGCAAACTAAATTGATAGAGAATAAACTAACTAACTAAATTTAATAAAACTAAATACATGAAACATGTTAGAGCGTCCAATTTCACCATAACTACAAGGTACTAATGTTGATTATTTATGCTTGTAAGGAAGATAATATCTATGTGATGGCAAAACTTCCTAATTTATTTATTATCCTATATCGAGATATAGCAAACTTACTTAGTTCATTAATTCACTATATCTCTATATGTGAATTGAAACAAACCAAATGTGTTAGGATTTATGAACATTCTCAATTTACACTGAAAGCCACATAAAAAATATGGTATATGTCTATCTATATTTAAGTTATGGTTACATATTATAAGAAGCAACTACATATCATCTCTTGTTAGTCTCAAATATGCAAATCAAATCATTTAAGTGGTAACTAATCACTTAAAAGCATTAAATATAATAATATACAACTTCACATAAACAAAATATCTTATAAAACATAATAATTATAAGATTCATACTATCATAATTAGGTTATATTATAGCTTTAACAAAAGTAAACTAAAACATAATGAAATACTAAAGAGGAACAATAGTAGGAATAAAATAAGAGATCTTGAATCAAAAAACAAGAAATCTGTCACCTTTTTTTTCTTCTCTTTAAGAAAACCTTGAATTCTTAACGCCTCTCTTGAATTGTGTTGAATTTCCTCCTTCCTCCTTCCTCCTCTTTTGCCCACTATGTGTCCTATAATAACCTTTCACCCAAATATCATAATTTCATTGGGTCCCTTGTAACATAAGAACCACCCAAGAATTATCAAAAGGCAATTCCAATTAGCAAGTTGAAGGAAGCTATGAAATAATGAATCTTAGCATTAGAACTAAATTATAAGACAACTCCAGCTACTAATTGGAAGGACGCAATGAAATAAGATATGTTAGTGTCATATTTAAGGTGTCATAATTTCATCTTTCATGAGCTTGTGTCACGTTCCATATTAGAAGCATGATTTCT
This sequence comes from Casuarina glauca, assembly GCA_028551395.1. NCBI lineage: Eukaryota > Viridiplantae > Streptophyta > Magnoliopsida > Fagales > Casuarinaceae > Casuarina > Casuarina glauca. The sequence goes on along the minus strand of CM052351.1, from coordinate 29,580,205 downwards.
TGTGGTAAAATATAAATAAAGGAAGTCTTCTTCTAATTTTTAAACTAACTTTTCGGTTAAGTCTTTGGGCTGTTTAGTAGTTCTCTTAACGTAAATGATAATTTACCAAAAAAAAAAAGTAATGTTCTCTTAATGTATTACTATGATTCATGGGAAGAAGATGGAATACATGTCAACCCTTGGGCTTCTTGTTAATTCTTGCAACCTCTGTACTTCGGCTGGTTGTTCTTGGATGTTCCGTCGTCTTTGTCTATATCCTTTTGTCTTGTTTCTTGCTGCGTTTCTGTTCTCTTTGTCGCAGTTTCATGTTTTCGAAGGGCAAAACAAAGGGAAGCAGAAGTCTGAGAGAAACAATGAAGTTCCAGGCAATCACGAGACGCATACGGAGCGATTGATTGGTCTATAGCGAACATGTCTGTAACCCGTAAAATTTTTCGAGGGCATAATTAACGTAAGCAAGGACGGATAAAATATATGCAGTTTAACGAGTTTGGGGTTTTCTCTCTTGTTGACTTCTGCATGTGAGTCACTGCACTGTTATGCGATGGAACAGGAATCTCCTACAGTGGAAGCAGTGGCTTGTACCCAGGTAGATTCTCTTCTAGTGCTGTCGAAGAACTGCATTGTATTGGCTTACACGCACTAGCCTTCTCTGTTTTCAGTGTGATTTAGCTGTTCACTTGTTATTTAGTTCACTCTGTGCTCATGGGTTGTTGCGGGGTCAAATGGTTGCAGAACACGATTATGTCTGTCCGCCAGAAAATCAGTATAACATTTACGTTGGTCATATTTAAATAGTATATGAGATGTTATAAACCTTCAATCACATAAGAAACTTGTTTACTTCGCAAATTGTTTAGGAAATTGGTGTAAGAGCAAATTAAATATAATATCTTCGGGTTACGTTTATTATCTGTCTTTTTAAAAAAAAAAAAATTATTGGGTTTCACGAATAGAAATTTGTTTAACATGCTGATGCAGACATTTTGTTGCCGTGTTTGGTGTTCCTTTTTTTTTTCCCCCTGATTTGATAATGCAGTTTGATCAAGTATGGCTATGTCGGCCAAGATTTTTTTTCTTTTTTTAATTTTTAGCATGCATGTCTTCCATAGTTTTTGAAGAAAGACATAACATAGGTCAATTTGATAAAGAATCAAAGCCCTAGTCAATGCTAATGCACCATAGTTTTTGACGTTACCATCTTCAATATATGAAAAAATGCGTGATGGTAAATTAATATGGCATTTGACTTTTGTAAACTTGCACTATGTTTCTTATGTGATTGTAGGTTTATAACATCTCATATATCATTTAAATATGACATTAACATTTCTTATTTCATTGCGTCCTTCCAATTAATAGCTGGAGTTGTCTTATAATTTAATTCTAATGCTAAGATTCATTATTTCATAGCTTCCTTCAACTTGCTAATTGGAATTGCCTTCTAATAATTCTTGGGTGGTTCTTATGTTACGAGGGACCCAATGAAATTATAATATTTGGGTGAAAAGTTATTATAGGACACATAGTCGGGAACTGGGTATTGTACATTTTTTGCTTTATGATTGGATGAATTCAAGGTTAGGAGAATGTAATAATCATTCCAATTGGTCTGTTTTGTCTATTGAGTGGGTTTTCTTCGTTGCATGATCTCGAATGATGATGGAGGAATATCAGCTTAACTATCTTCTGGAAAAGGTGATTCTAGTGAGATTAATTTAAAATTTGGAACATTAGTGTGAATCGGGGTGGTAATGATGAAGTAATCACAATCAAAGGAAGTTCTTGTTTCTAGCGATGGAGAGGATGTGTCGTAACCCCAAATGAATATGTGATAATGTTATGTGTATTATGTGCGTTGGTTATTAGTTATGTGTTTAGGATTATATTATGTGTTGTATGTTGGTTGGCTGTAACATGAAGGACAAGTGTGGTATTTTGCCTCATTGAAAAGGGGCTAAGTTATCTTTTTGTTGTGCCCTTGCAAGGAGAGAGCCCCATAGATAAGGTAGATTGGGGCTTAGGGTTCCTCACTTTTGTAATCCGAAATCTTGAAAGTAAATGGTGTAGTGTCCCTTTGATGCTGAGGTTTAATGTCCCTTAGATGCTAGCTCGTTTGTGTTATGTGAAAAGATTGCTAGGCGTAAGAAACAAAAGTGCTTTTGAGGACTTGATCAACCATTCTAGATTGCCAAACCTAGGGTGTTCTTGGCTAACTCCGATTGTGACAATTTGGTACCAAAGCCAAGTATGGCAAATCCTACTTTAGCACGAATGGAAAAGGTATTGGAGCACAAATTTAAGGAAGAAATGGATCATAGATTTAAAGAGGTTATGGAAAATATGCAAAAGATGTTTATGGCTTAGGGAGGGAAGCAAGAAAAGAATATAACAGGCAAGAGTTCAAGCTCTAATAAAAAAGATAGAGAGTTCAAAAAAGAATGAGGATATTCATATGGAGAATCAACGCTGGCAGAACAAGTTGAAGGATAGACGATTTGATTTTTCCAGGTATGAAGGGGGAACTAATCCCACGGGGTGGATTTCAAGGGCTAATAAGTTTTTCTGCTACCATCATACACCTGATAAGGAAAAGGCAGAAATTGCATCGTGGCATTTAGATGATGTTATAGAAGCTTGTTTCAATTTCCTATAGAGAAAGATGGGAGAGCAATCAGTAATGTGGTTGTTGCTCATGAAGGAACTCCTTTTGAGGTATGGACCCACTTATTAGGGAAATTTTTTTCTAGACTTATTGTGGCTTCAATAGAATGGTTATGTAGAAGATTATCAGGCTAGGTTCACAAAGTTGATACTTAGGATTAAACAGTTACCTGATGAACTTGAAGTTGCTATTTTTATGTTTGGGTTAAAAGAAAGGCTTAGGAAGAAAGTGCTAACAAGAAAGCCTTCAAGTTTGGTAAAAGCTATTAGTATTGCAAGAATCTTTGAAGATGACGTTAAGGTAGTTAGGAAGGAAAAAGCCTCATTTTATAAGGAACCCAGGAGTGCTAATAATGGTTAAAATAACGGTAATAGTGAGGCAAAAAACACCAATCGCTTAACTCCAAAAGAGATACAAGAACGGAAGAAAAAAGGCCTTTGTTTTAATTGTGACAAAAAATATACAGTAGGTCATTGCCGTAAGAATAAGTTATTTATGTTGGTAAGAGTTGATGATGAGGATGTTGAGGGGAGTGTGGTGCCTAAATGGAGGAAGTTGATAAGGATCAGATTGAAGAAGAGCCTAAGGTGTCCATAAAGGCTATGAATGGTTCTACAACACCCCAAACTATGAGAGTTATTGGGTACATCAATGGAAAAAAAAAAAAAGAATAAGGTGTGCATTTTAGTAGACTCGGAAAGCACTCACAATTTTATAAATGCTGGTTTAACCAAAAAGCTAGGCTTAGAACCAGAGGAGAACAGAACTATAAAGGTTGCAATGGCTAATGGAGACAATATTACGAGTGAAAGGCTATGTAGGAATTTGGTTGTGTGGGTGCAAGGTTGGAAATTGAAAGCTGACTTTTTTCTGCTGGACATGCCTAGAACCAGAGCAGTATTAGAGGCAAGGTGGTTGGAAATGATAGGATTAATATAATGGAATCTTGCCTTGAAGCAAATGTCTTTTTATTGTTGGAAAAAGAAAAGTAATGTGGCAAGGGATTAAACTGGGAAGAGCTATATGCTAGGGGGTAAGCAATTTAAAAAGGAATTGAAAATGTTGAGAAGTGGAGTCTTATTACAAATCTAGTTGGTGTAGGATGTGATAGTAAAGGGGGCTAAAGAGGTGGGAATGCTCTGTGCAATCCAATAAAAGCATGGTGAATAGTGGGGAGAAGGCCTTCAAGAGTTACTAGAGCAATATGAATCTATTTTTGAGGAACCTATAGGTTTGCCACCGACTAGAAAGCATAACCATAAGATACCCTTAAAAGAAAATTGTGAGCCGATTACTTCAAGACCTTATAGATACCTTCATTACCAAAAACATGAGTTGGAATCAATGGTGAAATAGCCCCTAGAATTGGGAGTAATTCGACCAAGCACCAGCCCAAACTTATCTCCGGTTTTGTTGGTTATGAAATAAGATTGATCATGGAGGTTACGTGTTGATTATAAGGGACTAAATAAATAGACCATTAAGGATCGTTTCCCTATTCCCATTGTCGATGAGTTGATGGATAAATTGTATGGAGCAAGATATTTCACAAAGCTCGACCTAAGGTCAGGGTACCACCAAATTAGGATGCACCCAAGGGACATTTACAAGACTGTGTTCCAAACACATCAGGGGCATTACGAATATCTGGTCATGCCATTTAGATTGTGCAATGCCCTTTCATCATTCCAGGCCTTAATGAATTGTGTTTTTAAAGAGTATCTAAGGAAGTTTGTTTTGGTGTTCTTCGATGACATCCTTGTGTACAACAAGAATTGGTTCGAGCATTTGAAACATGTGGAGATGGTGTTTGGACAACTAAGAGCATATTAATTATTTGTCAAAAGAAGCAAATGTTCCTTTGGGCAAAAGAAGGTTAAGTACTTAGGGCATGTAATTAGCACTGTTGGGGTATTAGTAGATGAAGATAAGGTCAAGGATATGTTGGACTGGAAGATACCTACAAGCTTGAAGGGGGCTAAGGGGCCTCTTTGGACTCACGGGATATTATAGAAGGTTTATTGCTAACTTTGGGAAAATTGCAAGTCCCTTCACCACTTTGTTAAAAAATGATAGCTTCTTTTGAAATCCTAAAGCAGAGTTAGCATTTGAAAAGTTGAAGAAGGCCATGGTGATAGCTCCCGTCTTAGCGCTACCAAACTTTGAGCAAGACTTTGTGCTAGAATGCGATGCCTCTGGTGCTCTTATTGGAGCAATTTTATCTCAAGAGGGCCACCCAATTGCGTTTTTTAGCAGGGTACTCCAAGGAAGAAATGTCTTACTCTCAACCTATAAAAAAAAGCTTCTAGCAGTAGTGATGGCAGTAAACAAATGGAGGAATTACTTGTTAGGGAGGAAGTTTATTGTACGTATTAATAGAAAAAGCTTAAGGCATCTGTGGGATCAGAAAATAATCACACTAGCTCAACAAAAATGGTTGGTCAAATTGATGAGGTTTGAGTTTACTATAGAGTATAAACCAGGCAAGTATAATAAGGTGGCAGATGCCCTTTCACACAAGGATACAAAGGAGATAGCCTGCAATAAACGAGTGAGTGTTGGATGGGAAGGAGAAAATAGAACTGCATTTCATACTTGAAGAAGAAGGATCCTTGCTAGCTCACTGATAACTCTATTTTTATAGTTATTTTACCTATTTTTAGGCAATAAATAATGTAATGTTCATGAGAAAATATTTGAATTCCTCGTTATTTACTTGAATTTGCCTTACTTTTGTAACATAAGGAGGCATGGAGAAAAAGGATATGCATGGAGAACCTGATGCTTATTATATGGAAAAATATGGTCAAAATATCAAGATTAAGAAAATCAAGATGGGCTTGGACTTTAGATTTTTCATTGTTATTGGGTTTTCTAAATAATTAGAAAACCTAGTCAAATTAGGAGTTCAAAGCCCAATTAATATAAGAGTTCAAGACCCAACTGTCTTAGGTATCCAAAACCCACTTCTACTAGGATAAGAGATAGGTCTAAACCTAAACCCTATTTAAGAGAAGAGAAGAGACAAAAATAAGGGAGGAGGAAATTGAGCACAACTCAAGGTTTTCTTGAAGAGAAGACAAAAAGGGTGACAGACTTCTTATTCTTGAATTCAAGATACCTTCTTTATTTCCTATTATTGTTTTTCTTCATTATTTCTTTATGTTTTAGTTTACTTTTGTTAAAGTTATAATGTACACCTAATTATGATGGTATGAGTGTTATGATTGTTATTTTTTGCAAGATATTTTATTTATGTGAAGTTGCATATTACTGTGTTTAATGCTTTTAAGTGATTAGCTACCACTTAAATGATATGATTTACATGTTTGAGATTGACAGGAGATGATATGCAATTGCTTCTTGTAATGTCTGGCCATAAATTAAATATGGATAGACATATACTATATTGTTTGTGTGGCTTTCGGTGTAAACTGAGAATGTTTATAGATCCTAATGCATTTGGTTTGTTTCAATTCATATATAGAGATATAGTGAATTAATGAACTAAGTAGGTTTGCTATACCTAAACATAGGATAGTAAATAAATTAGGAAGTTCCACCATCACATAGACATTATCCTTCTTACAAGCATAAATACTTAATATTAATATCTAGTAGTTATGGTGAAATCATATGCTCCAACATATTTTGTGTATTTAGTTTTCTTGCATTTAATTAGTTAATCTATCATCTATTATTTGGACTTGTTAGATAAATTCTAGGAGTTGTTCACCATTAGTAATTAGTTGGTCTTGTAATCACCAATCTCTGTGAGACGATATCTTTCTTATCATTATATTACTTGTTTGACATATTCACTTGCATTTAGAATTTCACCAAACATGTACTTAGCCCCTGTGCCTAAATGGATAGAACCAATTTAAGAGGAAATTAAGGGGGACCCAAAGATGCAAACTATTGTGCAACAAATCCAAAGTGGAAAGGCAAGAATGGTATGGGAACATAGAAATGGACTGATTTTTTATAAGAGCAAGATGTATTTAAGCCCCTATTTTGAGTTGTTAAAGCCCTTAACCGAAGATATTCATGTTGCATGCCATGAAGGGGTGCATAGGACACTACAACGAGTAAGATTAGCTTTTTTCTGGGTTAAGATGCAAAAAACAATACAAAAGGTTATACAAGAGTGCTCTGTTTGTCAAAGGAACAAAGGTATGAACACATTGTCAACAGGATTGATGTAGCCCCTCCCAATACCAAAAGAAATATGGATAAAAATCTCCATGGACTTTGTGGAATGGTTACCTTCATCGAAAGGGAAAACATGCATTCTAGTTGTAGTTAATCGCCTATCAAAAATGGCTCACTTTATGACACTTAATCACCCATATACAGCAGCAATGGTAGTAGAATTTTTTTTCAAAACATTTATAAGCTTTATGGGATGCCATAAAAGATAGTGTCAGATTGTGATCCAGTGTTCACAAGCTTGTTTTGGACAGAGTTGTTTAATCTTCAAGGAACTCGTTTGAATTATTCAACAGCATATCATCCATAATTCGACAGGCAAACTGAAGTTGTAAATCAAGTCATGGAGATGTATCTAAGATGCTTTACTAGAGATCAACCTAAAAATTAGGTGAAGTGGCTGACATAGGCAGAGCTATGTTACAACACTAGCATCTGTGGGTCCTCGGGTAGGAGTCCTTACCAACTGGTATACGTCAAGGATCCCCCTATGTTGCTTGATTATGTTGTTAGAGCCACTATGGTGGAGGCAGTTGATAAGGAATTGATAAGTAGAGATGAAGTCCTTAAGAAGCTCAAGGAGAAATTAACGAAGTCTTAAATTTCATCAAGAAGGTTTATGACAAAGGAAGAATTAACCAAGAGTTCCAAGTAGGAGAACATGTATACCTACGCCTACAACCATACAAGTAGCTCACTGGAACAATGAGACAGAATCAAAAGTTAGCTCCGAGGTACTATGGTCCCTTTAAGATCATGGAGAGAGTGAGGAAGTTGGCCTATCATTTAAAACTGCCAAAAACCTTAAGGATTCACCTGGTATTTTATGTCTTTGTCCTTAAGAAATTTATTGGTAGAAAGGTGGTGGTGCAAACAGAGCTACCGCTAGTTGTTGAACTTGAAGGAAGGCTTGTGCCCCAACCCTAGGTTGTAATAGCAACTCATAAAAAGAAGGGTCAAGATCAAGTGTTGGTGGTCTGGAAGGGGTTAACTGCAAATGACACCACTTGGGAGTCCACGGAGCAATTTTTCATGTGGTTTCCTAGCTTTGACCTTGAGATCCGTGATAATGTTATGTGTATTATGTGCATTGGTTATTAGTTATGTCTTTAGGATTATATTATGTGTTGTATGTTGGTTGGCTATAACGTGAAGGACAAGTGTGGTATTTTGCCTCATTAAAAGGGGTTGAGTTGACTTTTTGTTATGCCCTTGCAAGGAGAGAGCCCTGTAGATAAGGCAGATTAGGGCTTAGGGTTCCTCACTTTTGTAATCCAAAATCTTAAAAGTAAATGGTGCAGTGTCCCTTTGATGCTAAGGTTTAATGTCCCTTAGATGCTAGCTCATTTGTGTTGTGTGAAAAGATTGCTAGGTGTAAGAAACAAAAACCTTTCTAGGGACTTGATTGGCCATTGCAGAGTATCAAACCCAAGGTGTTCTTGGCTGATTCCGACTGCAACAGGATGATTGTGCGATTGTTGTGCAAAATGAAATACATTTCATTGTTGCCTCTAATGCTTGAAAAATTACTAGCATTTGATGTAGTAGCCGAATGACTAACAAGGTAGTTTTCTTTTTCTTAAAAGTTGTGCAATACTTCACTCACGGCAACATAGAAGATTTAGGGTTCCTCGAGATAAATTTGGTAGATTATTGAAGGCATTTACAAAAGGTTTACAAACCCAATATGAATACAAAATTATGGTAAAGAGAACTAATTCCAACTGAATAACCAACATACTCAAGTTTCATGCTTACACAAAGGAGATGAAAGAGACTACATTTCATGCTAATAAAGTATGGTTGTCTGGTAGTATCACATGCTTTAATCATTGAACCAATAGACCTAGATTTGCTGATAGGTCTTAGTATATTTTTTTTAAATATCACTCTCAACTTGAATTCCTATAAGCCTAAAATTGTCTTAGGCCCTATAAGCCTGTGACAAATAGCTTAAGCTCTTTTTTATGCTTTTCTCTTTTCTTTCTTTTTCTTTTTCTTTCTTCACCATGCACACAAAAGTGGGAAAAAAGAAAAGAAAAGAAAAGAAAAGAAAAGAAAAGAACAATACATTATACATATAAGAAAGTAAAAGCTAGGTTTTATGGGTGTAGAGGAGGAAAGTCTAACATAAAATATAAAAGAACTTTAAGTAGTATTTAAATATAAAGGCAAACATGTGATCATAAAAATTAATCTTATAAAAGCATATGATATGATGAAGTGAGAAGTAATATTAGGAGTCTTGAAAACCATAAATACTTCTCAGGGTTATCAAAACAATAACAACTTCTTATTTTGGATTACTTACCCATTCTTATGGATGCACTCCCTATTAGACATCTTGTAGTTCCTCTAATAATGAAAAGACTTACTCATGCTGATTACAATAGTTTGGTAAATAAAATATTTAGAAGAAAAGAATGTTAGAAAATAAAACATCTTAGTTATACGGGAAGGCTATAGTTGGCAAAATCAATCCTAATTTTTATATGTACATTTTGAATGCAAGTTTTCCTATTATCGAAGCAAACAACCTATGAGAATAAGAAAAAAATAAAGAATTTTCTATGGGTTAGTTATACAGATATACAACATTCTCACAAAGTAGATTGGCAAATAGTTTGCTCAGCAAATGAGGAAAAGAATTGGAGATACCAAATCTTAAAATGAAGGTTAGAAGCCTACAAATCTCACTCAAAATAATATTTCTATGGAAAGATTTTATATTTTGAAATAAAACTGCTTTCTCTCAAACAATTGTTCAGACTTTTGCCAACAAGATTAGAATGTCAATTGTTTTGTTTTGAAAATGTCTTTTATTACATTCAACCTATATATAATAAATGCAATCTAAAAAAGATATCTTGAGAAGTTTTACAACTAAATCCTTTCTTCTAGTTACTTTGATAATCCATTACACTTATTCATTCTATCCTTCAATATGATGTTGAATTCTATTTTGAGTAAGAATAATTTTCCAAATCATCATTGTTCATATACATTCAAAAAAGAGATGACTCATATTTTCAATTTGTGACTGATAGAAATTATAATATATGTTAACTAAAAGAAGCCATCATATAATGTTTTCAGTTGTTGAAAGTCAATCTTAACAAAGAAGCCTTCAAGTAAAATTATGTTTGTTGATATCATTAGTTCAAATTAAATCATACCATTCCACTTCTTCATTAACTAGTTGAAGGTCCTTATAAATTTTTTTTGTAGCAATAATAGACCTATAAAGAACAAAGAAAAAAGTAGGCCTTAGTTTGAGAAAATTTCTCCAACTCTATGTTATGGTATCTTTTATAACAACTTGCATTAGCAAAATTCTTTTATATTTTGTATTGTAAATTCACGACGATGTCTGACCACCTGAAAATTAGTTAATTTTTATACTCTACCTACTCTTCAAAGTTATTGCTTTGCAAATTACTTCTGGAAATGGGTGTAAAAGCAACCACAACTATCGGAGGAAAACCTGTTGAGCGGGCTGGTGCAGACTGGGCTAAGTCATACGTTTTTTGGGTTGATTATTTATTGGGCCAACATTGGAGCCCACGTTGTTCGTGTATAATTTTTGGTCTTTTAAACTTGTGTTGTATGGGTGTATAGAGATGTAGATACAATTTTACACGTAGCTGTTTAGTCATTACTTCGTAAAACATTTGACCTGATTTGTAAGTATGAGTAATAAAATGTACGCAAGCCTTCTGGCATTTCCAAAGACGGCCAACATTTCTCTCCTTTTATGCGCATAATTGCCTTTAATACGCTCACGTTTCCTCAAATTTGAGCCTCCTTTGCTCTTTATAACAAAAACTACAAGAGATTCCTGTCGCATATGCTTACAAATAGCATTAACACTGCTGATTAAACGTATTCAATTAAATCTACTTGGAAAGCTGTTACTCTTAAGGCCCTAAAGTAAATTGGTCAAAAATAATATGGTTCAAACATGCAATTTCTTATCAATCTATACTACTATGGTTAACTATACTTGTGACAAATTATAAATTTCAGCTCTTTGAAGCATCTAGAGATAAGAGATGATGTCCATGTTACACATCAAATGAATCAGGGGCTACATCATTATAGAGTGTTTAATCGATAGCAATTTGAGAACATGTAGAGATTATATGCTTAACATATGCTCATCTTATACATCATGGAATGCAAGAATTAGTTGGATACTTCACTGTGCAAAAATGAAGTGTTTCAAGACAAGTATCTTTGAATTTATTTGCTTTATCTTTTTCATGGGAATGGTAAATTATATTAATAAAAATTAGAGTACATAAATAAAAAGGTATACCTCAACATTACAAAAGTTATTACATTACCATCTAAAAAGAAGGATTTTTACTGCATTTATTTGTGTTATTTGAAAAGAAATGAATGAACAAAATTTTTATATACATTACTAATTCAAAAGTTGTTATTTTTAAAATTTTTAAGATGCTTATCAAAGATTGATTTTTGAACGTAAGAAGATTCCCAAAATAGCTAAAAAATTATATATTTAGTGCACTTGGAGGTCAGATGAATCTATTTTTGTTTGGTTTGGTATTGTATGTGGATTTAACCTAGGGTGTACTCCATGTATCATCATACACAGTTAGTTATTATTTATAAAAATCCATTTACTTAAAAAAAAAAGATTGGTTTTATTGTAGTGGAAGAAAAAGGAAGTGAGAAGAGTGTGTGTGTGTGTGTGTGTGTTTCAAGAAACTCATTATCAAATACAAAAAACAACTCAAAAGTATGTGAAATCTATTGTCATAAAGGCATGAACTCTAAAATGTTATTTAGTATTGCATATTCATTACTCATATTATAACACACTATTTTATTATGATGATCAAATTCTTGGACTATCGTGGTACTGCATTACTTGAGCAATACATGAACTCAAATTAGTAAAAGCCTATAAGAGTATTCAAGAGGATCTTCACTTTGATGCCATGTTAAAAGAACTCATATTAGTTTAAAAGTTAGCTCAAGAGTTAAAAAATTCTTTAATTTAAACTTTTCTTCAAATTCATTATCATTCAATGTGGGACCCATCATCTTCAATACCGCATGCACATGAAGAGGTCATCTTGATATATTGATGCCAAAAGGTAATAGATTTGAAGTAAAATATAACTTGAACTCTGATATTATATTGAAAGACCTAAAAGTCTAATTAAAAAATTAATTTGAGATATAGTGAATCTATTGTTATATAAGTAAGAATTCTCATATTTTATTTACTAAAATAGGACTAATTACCTACATCATATCACAAAGAAAACTAGGCATAATTAACAAGGATGCTTGTAAGCAGATATCACAAAACGACACCAAAATATCTCCAGCTTTAAGTTATATGGCATTCTTTTTTTTTCTTTTTTCTTTTTTTACCAATAGTACTAGCCCAATCTCTCAAAAATCTCATATTAAAAAATATGATCCTTAATTAGTATTTAAATATAAAAAAAATATACCTCCAACCAATGAGCTAACTTTTGAGTTAGAATATATGAATCTATTTTAAAATGACGTCAAAGCTCACGTTGATCCACTACATTTCTTGTTGACCTTGAGCTATTAAAATATGCTTGGTAGGCAAAAAAAATCTATTCTATCTCATTCAATTTTGAGCTCAAGGCATACCCAGTTTATGAAAAAGTATTAGAGATGAAAACTTAAATTGGAAAGATAAGATAGTGGGATATTATTTAAATATAAAAGGTATTTTTTTAACTTACAAGCTAACTTCAAAGTTTAGATTATAAACTTATTCTAATAACTTCCTCAGTGATAAGCAATAGTTGTGATTGAAAATCATTAGGAGAATGACCATAAGACTTCAGCCGATCAGTAGCTCTGTTTGTTTCGATACAAAGCTAGAAAGCAGTGATTTTGGTTTGTGGTTTATTATCACGAACAAAATAATGGTAATTTTATTGTACAGTATCCACGATAGCAAATGGAGGATTGAATTTCTTTCCCTTTGCCGGAAATTATCTTCAAGTGACCGACAAAGCAAAGCCGTAGATCTCATATGTTATAAGGTTCTTAGTTTGTCTTTTTCTTTTTTTCTTTTTTCTTGCTAAACTTCATATATGTGACTTTTAAATTTACAAATTCTTTGATTTAGGATAACAGTTAATAAGTCTTTGATTTTTGTGCGATTTAAATGATGGAGACTGTGGGATAAGCAAAAGGCACGGCGGTGACGCAGGCTGAACTGTGGGCTATCTTCTTTGCCATATTTGAATCTTCCTAGGGGAATTATGTTCGGTGCATCAACCCTTCCGACCATTCCAGTTCCAGGTTGAATTCTCAGCAGATCGTGGCCCATGAGTTCTTCTTGCTACTAGAGATTTGATTAGCTTTTCGAAATTATTGAGGTTCTTATTCTGGACCTTAAATACAACTGAACATTTGAATGTTTTAAGGTTTTATGTTTATTGTGCAAGCCCATTTACCAAATTTGAACTTGATGGGGAAATGCATTTTATATTAAGTGACTAGGAAGATAATTTTGTTAATTTTTTTAGGTTTTCCGTTGCTTTTTGATGATTACTCAAGTGTTAGAATACAATTTATTTTTTTATAGAAACCAATAAGTCGAAGCGTTGGACACAAATCTAAATATAGGGACTACAGAAGGAAATCATATTAGAAGAACGGGTGAAGGATTAATCCCATATGCGTTTCTTAGACATTTATACATTTACAATTTAGAACAGACTGTCATAACTTCTTGATGAGGTGTTGAAAAGAGAACCCAACTTTGAATGAAGCCCATTGCCCGTGATGTTGTTTAGATAGCTTTGGAAAATTAGAATGATGTAATTTGCTCTTGCATGAAGTTACTATCTGAACCAATTTCAAGATCAAGTTGAGATTTATCTTTCTTAGATAAATCTCACACTTGGATATGCCAAAAGGGAGTTGATCCTAATGGAGCACCGAATCCAGCTGTAATTCTCATTTTGAACGCTTGTGTTCAATCGGTAAGCTAAAGAAGATAGCCTTAAGGGTAAATGCGGGTGCACAAGAGTAGATAGATTAAGAAGAGTAATACCAACACACAGCCATTTGCATATAAGTTTTTGTCACATGCGTCGACAACTGGACCCCGTCAAGGCTAAAGTGGCATATGATGAGTATTGGACGAAAGCTTGACGTGGTTCACGGCCCTCTGATTCTCCTAGACAAAGATGACTTTGCAATTGAGACTCTTGGAAATACAGGCCACTGCCATCATAATGAAGCCTGGCAATGTGGACAATTTAACGTCGATATCATAGCCACATTTAATGTGATTTAATCAATTCCAGGTTTTTTTCTTCTCTACGTGCATATATTCAGTTGTATGAACTGCAAGACGGGCTCTTGAGAATATACAGAACTCCTTTCTTCATCTCCATTACCACTCACCCTCTTCCTCTCTATTTGGTCATGTTTCTTTCCCATTTAGCCAAATCATTTACTTACATTGGCTTCATTTAACTCTCAAATATTTTTATGGTATGTAAGATCATTAGTGCAAACTCTTACGATCCTGAATTTGTGGCCTTGCCTCCATCAAACGAACAATAAATTCTTGAAACTTTCATTGATTCCACTTCAAACTTCACTCCTGCTACACAAGTTGGGCATTTGATTTAATACAATGTTATCATATTAGTCATTAACCGCTAAACATCAAATACTCTTATTTCTTTTGGTCCATACATGACAAACAGTTGCATCTATATTTCAAATAGTTTTCCAATTATTTGTTAAGACTAATCTTCATCAAAATAATACATGTATTTACATAATCCCATTGCAAACCACTTTGGATGTGGGCTTTACGCGTGAGGAATGCTGCCTCTTTAAATATGGCTATGATATCTCCATAAGAAACTAACTTGCTCCTTTAAACTAGCTTCTAAAAGAGGGAAACACCTTAACATATTAGTACAACATATTGATATATTAATAACATGGGAAAAGTAATAGATTTATTTATCAATAAAGGGGTGTCTTACTTAAAATCCACTCTAATATCAAGTAAGAACGCTTAATTTCTCCTTTAAATTAGATTATAAGGAGAAGGCATGTATTTCATTTTAAAGAAATATCGTAAATAGAATTTAAATAATTTAAGATCAGCCTAATATATTAGTAATGTATAATACACACCTAGTTTTAATGTACCCCATCCTTCTAGTGGGGGGAAACACTTTCTATGAGTACACAGTCCATGAGTGAAAGAGGCCAAATATAGGACAATCGCTACCATATCATATGAAATCATTTCGTTGGTTCGGCTTTTACATGACCTAGATATAGAGATATACACATTAAGATAGACTATCACGTGATACATGTCAAAATAAGTAGCAATCTCATCATAATGATACATGTGGACACCTTAGATCAACTACCTTGTTTGAGACAAAAGTCTTACATTGAAAATTCACAATTTTTTGAAGTATTTAAATCTAAAACATATATCCTTAACTCATTAGCTAGCTTTTGATTCTTTTTTTTTTTGTGAAAATGTAAGTGTGCATTAATAAAAAGTAGTATACAAAAGCATGGGAGCATACCCCAGAATTACAAGAATTATGAATATATAGAGGTTGGAAACCTCCAAATCTCACTCAAAATGACATTTCCTTGTGAGAATTTTATATTTTGAAACAAAGAAGCTCTCTCTCATACAATTTTTCTTACTTTAGCTAGCATGATTGGAATATCTATTATTTTACTTTGAAATCATCTTCTATTACATTCTGCCCATATACAATAAATGCAAGCTAAAAAGGATAACTTAAGAAGTTTGGCAGCCAAATCCTTTCCTTTAGTTGCTTTGATCATCTATTACAATTCTTCACTTCATCCTCCAATATTACGTCTAATTCCATTTTGAGCAAGAATAGTTTTCCAAACCCTCATTGTCTATGGACATTTAAAAAAATGATGATTCCTGTTTTTCAAACCCTCATTGCAAGCTAATAGCTTTTGAATTTAACTTTGAACTTTGTAATATAATATTAGAGTTCAAGTTAATACATTACAACTCGTCTTTAACCCTGAGCTGTTAAAAAATATGTCCACTGTTTAATGAGCATCCATTCCACTTTGCTCAATTTTGAATATAAGGTACACTCAATATATAGAGAAATGTTGAAGAGAAAGTCATAAATATAAAAAATGATTTCTCAATTCATTAACTAGTTTTTGGGTTAGACTTTAATCTTTTTAATATAATTAATTTATTGACTAAAAGTGTCATTATTATCTCCTTCCCAAAATTTAGAGTCTTTAACTTCTACAGACCTTAGCTTTAGGAGGGTGTTGAAATAGACATCAGGATATGGCGGAGGTACGCATGGTTGACAGCCGACGTAGAGACTTTGCTTTGTATGCTTCAAAAGGGAAACACTTCTCCTCTGCCTTATGTGTTGCAACTTGGTTTGTTTGAAAATAAAGGATGCGCTGCCCAACGCCTTGTACCGCCCGACATTACGAAAGAGTAGGTGATCCACCTACAAAGTGTCGCCAAAGAGTGGGAAGAGAAGCCCTTCTTTTTCTTTATTTATTTGTTTGTAAATGGTTAAAGGTTAAGAGAAAGATAAAATACCATTTTTCAAGTTTCATGGTTCACAGTTTTCTATAAGCGGAGTCCTCGGCGTGTAAATATTTTCTCATCAATATAAAAGGTAGTTATAACTCTCAGTTTCTGGAATAGAAGGAAAGGCAATAATGTGGTAATCGAATGAGGTTGACTTTTTCGGGAAAACCGATCCCAGCAGTCCCCACATCCCAACGGAACGGTCTTACTAAAAGGCAACTTTTAGTGACATCGAGACTTCATGCTAAATCACCAACACTAACATCAAAATCGGAAGATTGTCTAATATCTGTGGAGAGACTACGGCGGACCGTGGCCTTGTAAAATTGGTTATAGATTGATGCTACAGCGGATCCAACGATAAGAGTGCTGAGGGCGACGTGGTTTACATATTTACGAGCGTGTTTGTTGAGCAAATCCACTTGGTAAATTTGTATTGGGAGAATTCAATCAAGTCGCGTCATCCAAATAGAAATTGAATACACAAAATATGGAAATACACACACCTAAACACAGTAGATTTAAAAGGTTTAGAATACCATAATATCTTATATTCCTGTAATCTCTTTTCATTAAATTTTCTTATACTTTCCCTCTCTTTAAATAGGTATATCATGAATTCTCTCATTAACTAGAATCCACAAAAGGAGCCCTCTCCAACAATTAGCTTCTATAAGAACTATCTTAACTTGCTCACTAGGTTTCTCTATACTTTTCTTATTTATAAAAAAAATTCTAAAGGAATTCTACTTGAATACTACTAAAAAAACTTATTTTTACAAAAAGATAAAAAATCTTAATTCAATACTACTAGAAAACTCACTACATTTAGAAGATATTTCATATTTTTATAATTATATAAAGATTTCTAATTGTAATGACAATTGTATCCTTTAACTTAATTATTTTACCAATCTTAAAAATTTGAACCAATAAATGCCTCTCGCAAAAAAATCTACAAATGACACGCTTACCCATTTTGTAATAAATAATTCTAAAAACTCGTGAAACGGAGTGACTGAAGAAAATAATCCGTAAATTGAGAAGCTTGTTTGGACCCGCAACAGCAAGTTTACAAAGAGGGATCGCAAAAGATAGGTTAGTAAAAGACATAACATGCTTTGCGGCACACATTACGCCTTGTGCATACCACACGATAACTCATGTAAAGATTTGAGGAATTCTTTTAGACAGGATAGCAGTGAGGACCCCAGATGTGTTTTGAGATAGGGGCCTTGCAGTCGCCTGTCTCATCTCCTTGGGAAGTTCACCGAAAATTTAAAAACGACTCTTTAAGAACCTAGAACATTAAAATGACTTGACATTAACGCGTTGGGAATGGGTCTGTGTTTAATTCGCACCGTTCCCCAACACATTATTAGTAATAGAAAATTCACCAGTTTAACTTAAAAACTATGTATTAGTTTTGAATAATATTTTTTACATTAAAAATATATCTCAAAGATTTTATTTTCTGGTATAAACTGTTGTTTTGCACATATTTTCTTAGGCATAAAAAATCTTGAATTTAAGGTTACATGAAATAAAATGAAATAAACTTTAATATTATGTTAAAATACTTAATAGTTCAACTTAAAAGTTAACTCTTAAGTTAAAAAAACAAAGTTAATTCTTAAATTAGAAAACATTTTATACATTTAAATTTTATCTTAAGAATATTATTTTTAAGATATATCTCAGACAAAAACAAAAGAACCTTGATTGTACTGGCTTTGGCTTGACCACTTATGATAATACAAATGGCGAATTGCATTATATACCTACAAAATTGTACACTAAAGTCATACATAATTGTTGTGATACAAGCTTATACAAAGAAGTGAGAAAGTGTATTTATCTCTATTTTTGAACAAAACTGTCATTTTTGAGTTTAAGTGATAGATGACTAATTGAATAATTTATGTACTATAAACTTTAAGATATATATAAATACATAACATTTCTCAAAGAAATACAAGAAGGGCGCATTAGCTATGCTAATTATTCATTAGCATTTTTGCTTTTGAATTTGAGAAAGGAAAAATTGAAACAAACAAATAGATTTTCTATTAACTCTAGAAAATTAAATAACGTATCATATTTAATTCTGCTTCAATATTGGTAATTATTTAGTAGGCTATGGACTTCTCAAACAAAAAATATCGAGGAAGACTAAAATGGCAATACCATAGCACTTGGTTACAGTTCGGCCGTTTTGGTGAAGGCTGATCTCGATAGTCCCCACACCGATCTTTGGGCAACATAAATGTTTGGCAACATCGAGGCCTCACACAAATCGTCAACAGTTGACGTCCAAAGCGGTAAATGAGTTTCGTCACGTCTGGCGTATTCTTGGAGTAATCGTCAACAGTTTCTTGTCCAAAAGACTTCATTGCCAAAAAAGATGTAAAAATAATGGATTGAGTTCCTCCTATTATTTTTTGTTTTTTTCTTTGTTTTGACACGAACCCAGGTAAGTTTTATTGGGCTTTGTGAAAGTGCACGTGGGGTGACTGAATTGTTTGATGTTGCTTGACTGACTTTCTCTTCAGGACGAGGGAATCTGAAAATGATTCAATATTAATGCGTCCATTACGTATCTGTATTTAGTTTTTTTGTAGAATTCCCTTTGTCGGATAGCACACGTTACTTGTAGAGTTCTCTTTGTCAGGTGGAGCAGCAAAGAGCAACTTTGAACGCTTGCGCTTTGCTTTTGGCTTCTATAGTATCAACTGTGGAGCCGAAAGTTCTCGAACATTTCTGGCAAGAGCAACTGAAACTGCATTGTATTACGTGGTTTTACGTACACTAAATTCAGACTGAATCGCCCTGGTATTATCTTATGAAAAAATGTGGCATAACGTGTTTATGGGCTACGGTAATGTAGTTTATCTACATTACCGTTTTGATTGTAAATGAAGGGAGAGTATTATGTGTCTGAATAATCTTTAACACGCAGCATTCCACTCTATCTGTTTCTGTTTCTTTGAAAACCAAGTGATGCTTGATGTTGGCTTTTGTCGCGCCTCTTCTTAATACCAAATCTTTTAATTCATGTTGACATAACTTTCATCCCTCTGTGCAGGCCACAGATCTAAGGAGATGAAAGCATACTAAAGACAGATCGAGGGAAGGAGAGAATTATGAGTCTGAATAATCTTTCACATGCAACATTCTAATCTATCACTTTCCGTTTGTTTGAAAAGCATAGTGATCCTTCATCAACCATATGCCGTGCCCCATCTTAATATCATATCTTTTTATCTCTCTGTTTTTTTTTATTTTAGAATTCTGCTGAAAAAAAAAAATCAGGTTACTGGAGAGATAGGATGTTCGTTTCATAGCTATCAGGTCATTTCCTAGTGTGGTATTTTGTCTTTTTCTTCTACATTGTAAGGAAGATCCAAAGTTCAACTAAAACATTAATTCATAAGTTAAAAGTATGAAAACACATTTAAATGTGATCCAAATAACCTGCCTCTTTAGTTTAGAACAATAGCACTCAACACCCATCTACATACCAAGAGGGCTCAAAATGGCAAAAGAAAGAACTTTGGAATCTTGCAGAAAGTTTTAAAGTATAACCTAAAAGTAAACTCATGAGTTTAAAGTTACATTTAGACATATTTCTAGCATGGGACAACAGACCTCACATATAGTCTTATTATCTAACTTTACGCACTTCTTTATACTCTTATAAGTTCCATTATCATTTTCGTGTCGACAGCCCGTTGGAATTAAAGTAATTGATCCAGAGGCCAAGAACATTCGCCCCTATTTTACTTGGGGTAAGGAATTAGAAAAGGAACGATACAGGTTTCGTTCTTTATGCACCGAGAAGAAAAATGGGAAAGATTACACCGAGAAGAAAACTGAGAAAGATTATGTTTGTGAGTCAATCTCAAAGAAGAAGTTGACTCTTAAGGATGTGGAGGATGTTCAGATGGAAGTTAAGATAATGAAGCCTTAGGCGGGTCAGGAGAACATCGAGGTGAAGGGTATTTATGAGGATAAATTGGACGTGCATATTGTGAAGGAGCAATGTATCGGCGGCGGTTTGTTTGACGGAACCAACGATAAGTACCCTGAGAGTAAAGCTGCTGAAATGATAAAGATCATTGTAGGGGTTATTGACCTTTGCCACTCACTCGGAATTATGCTTGGAGGTCTCAACGATGAGACCTTCAGATTTGTTAACAAGAATAAAGAGGCTCCTCTGGTAGCCGTTGACTTCGGGCGAGCTGTTTTCTTCGAATCAAATGACATAGGAAAAGGTACATGCGCTTTTTGCTTTTTTTAATACATTCATTGCAAGCTCATTTGAGGAAAAATTAAGTGTAGAATATTTTAACCACAATACAACAAAATACCAATGCTTTCTTTGTTTCTGCTACTTTAGACCAAGTTTCCACTGGTAGGGTTCGAAGTGGTGACAAGGATTTCACTGAAGCCTATTTTGCTCCCGAGGTAGGCAACAAGGGTTTCGGGCCGGAATCAGACATATGGTCAGCAGGGGTCATACTATATAAGTTGCTCGGTGGTGATACATCACGTTGGAAAGGTATGTTTTATTAGGTTTACCACTAAAACAGGTGAAGTTTCTTTTTATTCTGAGCACATTTACTGAAAGTTTTGTCACTGCCTGCAATTTGAAAACAGGCAAGAATTTAGCGGATGCAGTATCGAGTGGGATTGCCAGCCTATCAAAAATATCCGAAGATGCAAAAGACCTAAGCCGGAAAATGCTCTGCCCTGATCCTTCAGAACGTCTAACCGCTCGTCAAGTTTTATGTATGTTTAAACCATATAAAACGGGATGATGGAAGGAATTCGTTAATGTTTGCTCCAAGTCACATTATATCAGTTCATGATTTGCTGCTTTCCAGTTTTACGGGAAATTAAACACTTTCTAGATTAACGCCAGATTGTTCTACTGGGCGGTCTATGTTTAGAGGCTTGCAACTGCTGCCTTGTCTTTGTCTCTTCAGTGGCTGTTCTTTCAAGGAATAGGTTTCCATTAGATTAACTGTTGTACTGTGTTATGAATTTAATCTGATTGGCAACAAATGGACGTATAAGAATTTTAGAAAATATTATGAATTTTATATGATTTGATATAAATCATCCCTTCATCAATAGACAAACAATTTTTTCATTGTTCAAAAAATTTGTATAACTAAGAACTATCATAAAATCTCATTTCTTAACTCTCTCTTTAGTTGCTGTAATAGCTCACCAAATGACATAATTAGATGTAAGGTTTTTCAAGCCATATGTTTATAGACAATATTAAAAATAAATAATAAAAAAATAAAAGCACTGTTTAACAAAATTATCATCTTGGTCGTTAACCCCAATATTGATTCTTACCTAAAACAATCTCTTGAATACAATTGATTTTTTTCGAATTATATCTTATAGTTCTGAAAAGTTGATGTAACTTCCGTCTTTCTTTTATAAGACTTTCGCTGGATTTGGAAAATGAGAACAGAGAAAAATTGCAAGAAATCGCAGGACTACCACATTTGTTAATGTCATGTGCAGCCTTGTTTGTATTTATTTGTTACTTGAAGTAGCTTGAAGACCGAACTGAGATTTGTATTTCTTAACTGTTTTTTTAGCCCATCGCTGGATATGCCAAAATGGAGCAGCTACAAAGAGGACATCTGCTGCTTCTTCCTTCCAACCAGAAGCGCCTAAGCAGGTACCTTCTGTTTCTCTTTTTGAGCTCTTTCTAAGCATCACTGGATTTGGTGCAGTTTTCCTGGACAGCACCATGCGCTTGTCATGTTCTTTTTTCTTCTCCATTCACTAGGTTTCCTTTTAGTTTTTGTCCCAGTTACCTACTCCATTTCCATCACAACTTGAATCCTTGTTTGCTATCGCTTTATCAGGGTCAAATACAAAGCAAACATATTGCGTCTGTATTAGCTGATGTTTCCCTATGTAAGATATTGGAATCAACATCGTTTCTGTATTTTTGTTTGAACAACGTCCACATTTTAAAGTGATGATAAATCTGGTGATGCCATGCCAGATGAGGACCTGGGAAATCATATTTGGCTAAGTAGTCAATAGTTTATGTTATCAACTTGTAATCGTATTACAAGAGTGCAGATACTTACCATTTATCAGCATTATGTTATGTTATGTTATGTTATGTTATATAGTTGGAACTAATGTCTTTTGGGACCAAAGAAAATCTCAGGTTTGGGACATCACATCCCTCTCCCTTTGTTTATCTAAAAACTAATTTGTACATTACGCATTTTTTATTGTGTTACTCTTAATTGTTTATCATTTTCTCAATGTCCATACCACGTGTGCAAGTTTTTATATAAAAATATATATAGAAATATTGAGAACTTTCAAGTTCTTTTTACATGTTATTTTTTGGAATATGGGACCACTAGTAGTGCAAAGTTTATTGCTTTCAAGTTAGGACCATGGGCATTATGGAGGAGTCTCCTTTTGATTGGGAATACATACACATTTTTTGCAAGCTTCGTAAGTCCTTTTTAGAAAATTCAAAAATCGGTAGCACCATCAGCCATTATGACATATGACAACCAAAACCACTTTAAACGACCACTGAAGCCTAATGTGTTGTTTATCTTATGTTGTTCTCTAGATGTGCAGTTTTATGATGGGAGTATCCATTATGATGAATTTATTGCTATAATGCAGGAAAAGGGGAAACGTTAATGCGTATGATGTCTATCTTAATTCGAGCACGAGGGATGGACCTGGCCCTCATTAGCTCTCAATTATGCTTTGTGATTCAATAAAATGTCTGGAAGCTTTGTAGACTTTGGACTGTAAAAGCTTACTGCTTTCAAACTGCAAAACCTTAAACTGTGTTTTTCGTTTCTGGCATTTTGGTTATGTTGCAAATAAAACGGATCTGGCATCCGGTTCTTGAACATCTCAAACAACATTGCTTAGTGCTCGGAAAATTACTTCCATTTGACGGAGGTGGAATGACACAGCGTTGTCTTTTTGGTTAGAGCTCATCGTAACTTTTTTTTTTTTTTAAAATTAAAAATCCAGTTCTTAAATGAGACTAACAAAAGAAAGTCCACGACCTGATATGATATAAAAGGTCATTTTCAGCCCTAAAGTATTCTTCAAAAGTCTGCATGCTGCTTTCATCATGCATTATGTTTTGTGAACTGTAAATAGTGAAAGCCAGTGGTAAAAGTTTATAAATGCCAAGAGTAGGGATGTTAATGTTAGCAAGCCGAGTTATGATTTTACCTAGCTTTCTGTGGGATTGATTCCTGTGTTCCAGCCTCGGTTTGCAATTGCCTACATCTCCACCGCCTTTTATTTGGAATCTTTTCATTAAAAACCTTAAACATCTCCAACTCCAAGCTATATGCCATCATTTTTTCATCATCATCATCATCTCTCTCTCTCCCCCAATGTATTTATTATCTATTTCTTTTCCACCTTGCTATTACAGCATGCATGAGTTCTAGGCATTGCAATCACCTCGTAATCACGTAAAAGCTGCAGATACCATGCAAACTTTAGCGGATCTATGGTTCGCTGTGCGTACAGAGTCAAAAGGGTAGTTACCTTTGAGCCAAACAAGTTGTATTGTAAATTTCATCTTATATTTATCTATTTTATTGTAATGTTAAGGTATGCTCCTAAGTTTTTGTACTCTCCTATTTTTTTATGAGTAAGCCTACATAGTCATCAAAAAAAAAAAATGATGGACTAACTTTTGATTAAAAAAAAAATGAAATGATAATTTCAAATTTTATCCTGGGAAAAAAGACATATAAGTTTATTGTGGTATTCTATCCTATTGAAAAAAGAATCATGAATATCCATGTTTGGGAAAGAGATCTTTTTTTTTGTTGAAAATATAAATTTGCTTTAAGAAAAAGTAGTATAAAAAAAAAAAGGACATATCCTAAAATTACAAGAATTAAAAAAATTACAAAAAAAAAATAGAAGTGGAAGTTTCCAAATCTAACTCAAAATGACTTTTTTTGTATAGATTTCATATTTTTAAACAAAAAATCTCTTCCATACTTTAGTCAACAGAATTAGAGTGTCAATTATTATGTTATAAAATTGTCTTCTATTTCATCTTTAGTGTTAAAGTCATTTGTTCGTTAAATTATGGGCTTTTGCCTTTCTAGCAAGTCTTCCTCTTCCGCTAGCCCTTGGTACATTCTTCTGGGTCTGCCCATGTAAGTTCATCCGACCTCTTGGAATCACAAATGCAAATGTGAACTCTTTTGTTCTACAGGCCAGTTTCAGTGTGTCTCACTTACGACCTTTGATGCGAATCGTGATGGGATAAAGAGTGAGCTAGGATTGAAAATAAGGAAAAAAAAATGAATATTGAAATATATGGGTTTGGAATAACCCAGAAAGGAAACAAAAGCTGGAAAATGAATGATTTAGAACGAAAACTCGAAATTACGAATAAGGCAAGAATAATAAGAAATATTACTGAATGGAAATTAAAGAGTAGAATCTTAAGGCTTGTAATGTAAAGAAAGAAAAGGTAAATGACAAGGAATTTAAAGGTGCATAAGGTAAAGAACTTGAATATAAAGAACAAGGAAAATTAAGAACAGAATGTAAATAGCTGGAAAAGTAAAGACTGAAATTTAAGAGCAAGAATGTAAAGATACAGAATTTAAAGAATAAAAGATGAAACAAGGAAGATAAGGGCTGGATGGGAAGGAAATATATGAAGAACGTTTTTTTGTGTTTTCTGGTATTTTTTGTGAAGGATGATGATGGTTTGGATAATGAGAGTGGAGAAAAACGAAATTTGGGAAAAGTAAAAGGATAGATGGCAAGTGACCCTCCAAGACGTAAAGGTTAAATCACCAGTCAGGGAGTTGCTCCACCACCAATTTTTGACAAGAATTGGCTAAAGGAAACAAAAGATGAAATACTAAGGTTTCTCTCAAAGCAAGCTTCTATTACTCAAGTTCTCAAGTTGTGATACAAATGAACTCATGCCCTCTATTTATAGGGAGAGCTAGGGAACACAAGAAAATAAAATACAATACAATAAACATAGGTGGGGGGACAACCTAACCATTTTGGTAGGTTGTTTAGCAAATGGGAGACAACCTAACCATTTTGGTAGGTTGTTTAGTATCCAATACCTAATGGGGGACAACCTAACCCTTTGGTAGGTTGATAATGCTTAATGGGGGACATCTTTTATAAAAAATAGCCTCCATTGTTGAATGGGCTTGTTGGGCCCCCATTTGTTGAATGGGCCTATTGGGCCGTAACTAAATGGATTGGATCCAATGAAGAACATGGTGGCCCAAGTTCTTTGATGAAGAAAATAATAAGGCTTGTAGGTTTTCCTTATTATGGACCTCGGCATGAACAGTAATGTCGTGAACAGTAGACGCAGATGCTCCCGCATCAACCTTTCCAATGGAAAAGCAACTTCTACCATTCTCAAATGATCATGCCATGGAACGTTCATCCTCCATTCCCTCGTCTAAGTGAGATTCTAGTCCTGTTCTGAGGCAACTGAAAATTGCAGCCAAAATGTATCGTGAAGGATTGTCAGGTCGATGGTTCAGGTTCTACGTGATATTTATAAGTTTGTTCCCAGGGTCCGTTGATGCTTCATGGAATTCAATATTGTATCTTGAAGGTTATATTTGAGTTTAAAAGAAACAGAAAAAAAAGGGTATTGACGCTTCATCTAAAGTCTATTCTATCTTCACTGTTAAACTGTTTTACCAACTTACGTAGTAAAAGAAAAAGGAGAAGTCATTTCATGATCCCTCCAAGAATCTGTCATGGCTTCAGCTTTTCCCGGTGAGTTTCTGCGTGGGCTCTGGTCTCAGAATTGGCCGACCAGTTTATACACCTTTGTTTAATGGCCTAATGCATACTAGAAGGAAAAGAAAAAAATCAACTTTGGTGGCACATATTAACTGAGACGAGTCGAGTCTAGTAGGTACAAAATCAAAATTAGAGTTAGAGTAAGATAATTACTATTTAAAAAAAATATATATGACCCCCACATGTGTTCTTTTATTAGTGGGAGCCATCTAAGTGACCAAGTGGGGAGAAATTCTCTATACCTATTAGAAAATAAATAAGTATTTCCCAATCGTTAAGATTAAAATTTGTGATCAAGGTGATGTAAGGGCCAAGGCTGACATGAAGTTGTTTTAAGATTGCATGGACGTCAAGGCTTATGCTTGTGCTTGCCGTTAAGTTTTACTGCTACATGCTAATCAGACACTTGGTGTCTTGGAATTCTGAGATTAAATAATGTTGCCATTGAAGTCTTTCTAAGAAATCAACATTGGCCCCATCTGGATTCTCTGGAAAACAAGCCATTACACAAACCGATATATGTTCTACCTATCACAAATGGACGCTATTAGATTTTTAACATACGCAAACGAAAATAAAGGAACCAAAGAGGGAAATGTTGGGAGATATACAATCAGCAATAGTCATACTCATAAACATGAAATTACAAACAATACTAAAGATTTATATGGTTAAGGATAATCTGTCCTTATGTTTATGAAGCAGCAATTTGCTCATAATAATTCCGACGTTTTGAATTTTTCTCTTCCAAAATCTCACTTTCTTGAGTTCTTCCACAACTGAGAAAGTACTGACACTTGGTTAACATCAATATAAATCTTCTAAGTCTCATATACAAGGGATATTCTAAATATAAATCTTCTAAGTCTCATATACAAATGATATTCTAAAAAACTCTACTTATTTAAAAGACCTTTTTTCTCAAACAGGTACACTAATCGTTTTGCCCAAACTACTAATTTTTTAACTCCATGAATAACTTTTTTTTAATAGACAATGAAAGGGGATTTTTGTCGGAAGCCAATGAATCCTACTACAAAGCAGTTAGCCATGGTTTAACTCTATGGTTAGGTTGAAAGCTATGTATTTTCATTGTTTAAAACAGCTATACAATTCACCCGTGATTTTCACAGGAAATGCAACAATTAGCATCGCCATCAACGCTCGTAGGAGCAATTGTCACCGGAGGAGAAAGAAACGGCCGTGGAGGATCACATACATCAACTACCGCTCTTCACCATTTGTGGAACTCTTTTCATCTTCGATCTCACAGGAGGTTCCTCTTGAATGCACCAGATTGCAACAATCACTGGCCTTTCTAGCCTCTCTACATGATTGGGTAAAACATGACCTGATTGCAAGGATGGTTATGGAGATAGGCAAGTATAAATAGGGTTATTACGGTTATGGATCCCTTGTGCTCTGTTTGAGAGTTGGTAACTCTTTTTTCATTCAAATCTTATTCGGTTTGTTCCTAGGCGCCAGAATGTGTCAGCTGGACGAGTACTTGCAAAAATTACTATGGAGGAAAACAATCGAAAGGAAAAAGGTTTGCCCTTGCCTTACAGTAAAGACTAAATTTTACTATTTTGCCAGTGTTTTGTGATAAATGACTCTGGTTATCTTTTTCCCCATAAGAGTATACGCATGCTCCCTCCTCCAGTGCGAGCCCACCGCCCTAGCTGTATCTTTGTCACCTTCAAAAAAAATGGCTCCACTCATTCTTCCTTCATGTTGGGAGATAATGGAATTCTCATACCTGTTGTTGGGAGATTACAAGGTAGATCATGCAACAAACAATGCACACCAAATATAAATGAGTACCAAAGATTTATGTGATTAAAGATGAAGCAACTATTACGAGATAATAATCTATTATTATTTTATATTTCTTACACTAAAGTGTTACCATATTTTATTATTTTGAAAGTTTATCTAATGATAACATACACATAAGGTGAATCAAGCTAATATTTATAGGCAAGTTGGAAGAAACAATAACTGATAAAGTATTATATTACTCTTATATGTAAATTAGCATTTCACCTATGCTCCTAATTTACACCACACCTAACAAACTAGATCACTTCGCTTGTAAGCAAGCTAAAATCCTACAAACCACACCACTAACCATGACCCAATCAAAACATGTAAAAGCTTTGATTGGACCGTGCAATCACTAGCCTAAGCTTTGACTGGAAACTATTTTTAAAGCAATAAGTGTACTATCTAATATTACAAACGCTCAAATGGAGTAATCAGAAGTGGAGGAGAGACAAACAAGGAAGGGCGTGGGGGCACATAGACACCAACCACCCCTTCAAGCATTTGTGTAACCTTTTTCATAGTGGGTCTCAATGAAGGATCCTCTTGAATGCACCAAATTGCTGTAATCACTAGCCTCTCCACCCTTTCCATGTCATTCCTTGCCTCCTCATCATTTTCTACCATCTTCTCTAATCTTTTCTCTTCGTAGCATTCATAAGCCCAATCTATCAAGGCCTCCTCCTCGTTTCCCATGGCAAAAGACACACTAGATTTGCAACAAATGATCCCAAGCAACATTACTCCAAAGCTGTAAACATCAACCTTCACTGAAGTCAGTGCCTTTTTAAACCATTCTGGTGCAAAATACCCAATTGTTCCTCTTCTTTGGGTCTGGATTTTGTTTTGGTCAGCCAATAGGAGCTTTGCTAATCCAAAATCGGAAATCCTTGGGGTAAAGTTCTCATCTAAAAGTATATTTTGAGGCTTTATGTCGCAGTGGATGATTTTAGTGTTGCATTCTTCGTGCAGGTACATCAAACCTCTTGCAATTCCCAAAATAATCTGTACACTTTGGTTTCAATGAGGCCTGGAAATTCCAAACAGGAAAGTGGCAAGAGAGCCATTGCTCATGTACTCATAGACCAAAAGCCGGTGGTCGTCTTCATCACATAAGCCAAACAAACGGACCAAATTCTTATGGTGGGTCTGACATATCACGCTCACCTCCGTTTTGAATTCCTTCTCGCCTTCGTCTGCTACCTTATCTAACATCTTGACTGCGACAAATCTTCGATGATTCGAAAGGGAGGACCCCTTTATAAACTTTTCCGAAAGCACCTCTACCTAGTGTTTGTGTAAAGCCACCGGTTGCTTTGTGAAGCTCTTTGTATGTGTACCTTCTAACGCTCATGTCTGCCGAATTTTTCCTTTTGCGGCTAATGTAGAAAAAAGCCACTGAAACAATTACCAAAAGAAGGATATTGAGGAAGCCAGAGCTACCAAGGAATAATGCCATGACAAGAACCGTATTGGAGTGGTGTTTCTTCCATTTAGTTTTACCTTTAGGAACCTTTAGGAAAGCTGTTGTATGGTAAGCTGAGCTCTTTATTCCATTTGATAGAGGTTGCCTTTTCATCCAACACCGCTTAGTCTCATGGTCGTAAGTGGCCGCAGCGCAAAGGCAATCCTCGAGGCATTTTTGCTTACACGTGGCCTTGTCCATGTTCGGTCCTGACCAAAAATTGTAATCAGAGGCTGGCCAGTCGATGTTATAAAGTTCTTCAAAATCTACAAGCTCTTTGTTTGATTCCCATCCATTAGTCTGGTAGCTGGGCAATGGAAAATCTGGTTTACACCCTCTCGAGGGATCAGACGAGTCTAAAGGAGAATAGTGAAGAGGACAGGAGCAAACTGCAATGCTTCTGTTATTCTCACAAATACTGTTATACCCGCACCACCCAATCCCAAAACCATAAACATGGGCATTGGACCACAAATATTATCAGGAATTTCTTGCATGATCATCCAAGACAAGTGGCAGTTTCTATCACGTGCGATGCTGTTGTGTTTGCGATGTTTGTATAATCTGAAGACTCCGTCCGGATCAATCCTAGCCAGGTAGTAGAACGCCTGCTTTGAGCCTTTGTCTTTCATGGAATGGAGGCCTTGGCTGGTCGATGTGCTCCTCCCATCATTAATGTAAATCTTGCCATCCACATCAAAGAACAACGGTGGCTGAGAATCCAAGCAGGACGTCATGGTCTGCCAGTAAGGTGGACGACTGTCTTCATCTGGCAAATATGCATGATAAAGCCCCACAGTACCCTTCGTTCGCACACGGACCTGGAAGCGCCCGTTTGCATAATCTTTCTCGAATTTGCGCGATGTGAGGATGTTCCGGTTGCTCAGCATCTGCCCGGGCAAAATTGTGTCAGTAGGGTTTTCGAAGCTTTCCCATATGGGACTGTAATTCTTGTCTAGAATCACAAAGTTCCCGCTGTCCAGAATTGTTAGACAAGCTGTCCATAACTGTTTGCCTTTCTGATCATTGAGGACATATTCGTCGTTGCCACCCAGCTTAAATTCAGATGATGATGGTGCCAATTTATTGCCATTTGCGTACCAAACTATTGTCCTCTCGTCTATGCTCTCTCCTATGTTGTAGAACCAGACTGCAAGCAAGAATTGTGTCTTGTTGCCCTTGTGAACAGGATGGAATCCCAAAGCAAATTCATTTGAGTGCGACTTGAATACTAATAAGTTTGTCGCTGCAAGTACAGCTGATTTCGGCCACTTTTGACAGTCTTTTTGGCTGAAGGTGAAAACAGTAGGAAGAAGAGGAAGAAACAGAAGTGGAAGTAAGAGAGAACAAAAACGAAGATAACAGGAAGAAGACATTGTGTATGATCATGGGCTTGTGAGTGAGAAAGAACCCATAACAAGATATTTATGGGAGGGAATGCTTCGTGGATTCTAGACTTAAATTTCCAGGAAATCCTTCAAATATGGTAGCTGAAAATTTCCAAGAACCTGAGTTGGCTTGATTTTCTCTCTTCCCAAGTCGAATGAATTGCAGGAAAGGTACAACTAATAATAATAACGTGGTTGACCCATTGACCAGCACTACCGTGCTTTTTGACTCCTTTTGGCAGTAAGAATTGCGGAAAGCGAAACGTTTTCTCCATTAACGCGGATTACCGACTTTCTATGCACGTGTTTCTCTGCTTTTCTGAGTATATGCTAATTTTTCTACCTTCAGGATATGCATTTTCACAATGGATGATCTGAAGCTGCATTCTTCATCCAGGTACATCAGACCTCTTGGAATCGCAAATGTAACTATGACCTTCTCAAACGATCATGCAATGGAATGTTCATCCTCCCTTCCCTCGTCTATGTGAGATTCTTGTTCTCCTGCTCCAAGACAGCTAAAAAATGCAGCCAAAAGGTATCACGAAGTGTTGACAGGTCAATGATGCAGGAATGACTCATTGAATTCAACATTGTATGTTAAGGTTATATTTGAGTTTTTAAAAAAATAAAAAAAAAAAAAAAAACTATTAAAACTTCATCAAGTACACTCTCTCTATACTCTTTTTTTTTTCTTTTCTTTTCTTTTTTGTTTTTTTTACCAACTTATGTAATAAAGAAAAAGGAAAGGAAATCATTTCATCATCCTTTTGCGAATTTTTCATTTTTCAACTTTTTTCAGTGAGTTTGTGCATGGTCTATAGTCTAAAATTGGCCGACAAACATATCCTACCAACCTTTGTTTAATTGCCTACTTCTTACTAGAAGAAAAATGCAAGAAATCAACTTTGCACCTTTTAACTTAGACGAGTCAAGTCTATTAGGTACAGGATTAAAATTGCGGTTAAGAATAAGACCATAACTTTTAATTAAAATTTCTTCCAAATTACTTATAAATATGATGTTTAAGAAACCCCATGTGTGTTATATTATCAGTTCGAGCTGTCAAAGTGACCAAGTGAGAAGATTTTTCTAACGGTTCTAAGTATGTCAAATCCACAAAATGATGAGATAATTATTTCTTTTAATCATGAGTAGGCATTCAAAAAGCCGCTTATTTCATCCTAGTAACTTCCATGAAGTTTGCACTTAGTTACATTTGTAGTCAGTTGCACGGCCACCTCCTCCTCTCATTTGCATATTGACTTGCCCTTCTTTCACGCTCATGTCAGAACCACACACATCATGCTTGCGGGTGTAAACACGGAAATCCTGAGCGCCCGACTTTCACGTTATGGGAGTGACTTCTGGAGCTGCATTCTCACTCTTGTATGTGTCAAAGGCTGATCTGACAGATCCAACCGTGTAACAGGCGGCATAATCAAATGTAATAGTCTTCCTGTTGTGCTGGCAGTGCTCGGTAATGGATAGCTCGTGTTACCTTTGAGACAAGATACTCCCTTCCCTGAGGTGGTGGGCTAGGTGAGAGGCCAGTGTATGTTACAATACCTTCTCCTTTGTCAGCAGCACCAACTCTCTTCCCTCTTTTAGCAACATAAGCATGAGCTGTTGTCAGAAGGTTTCTTTCACGCCGAGGCATGCTCAGTGAGGCGACATCCTTACTTGCTGGTCCATGTGAGCTGCTGAAATACCTTGAGAGAGATGCTTCGGACTCACCTTTGTGACCAGCAGGGTCACTAGCTGGGCTGTCAGATTGAATTGGAGAATAGTCTTCACACTTGCCACCCAGCTGGAATGACTTTCAACAACTTAAAACTATAGTAATTTTTTTTTTTTTTCTTTTTAATATTACAGCACACATACCCAACTCATTCGTGCGGGGACATTGAATCTTATAAATTCTCTGCTAAAATTAAATAACTCAGCGAACATTAAAACTATCTTTATCAATGGCCTACATTGTCCAACAATGACGTGATGGCCTTTTTTCACACCGAAGCATGGTGAAATATGTGCTGGACTGTTTCAGTGTGTTTTCTCATATCATCTCGGCACTGTGGCAAGGGCCAGCAAGAATACGGCCTCTGATAGAAACACCGCCAGTGAATGGGCACTTCTTCCCAATAAATGTCCCTTCAATTGCCCCTCCAGGTGTCTTGAAGCCCAATCCAGTGCTCTTAAAATAGCGGTTCCCGCCTTTCCAAGCCTCTTACCCTTCCCTGATTTCTTTGAGCATAGGAAAACCTTCGGCTGCTTCAGAAAAGCCTTCTCAGTTTGTTCAGCCATGGTTGAGGGAACTGGGGAACGTGTTATTATATACGTATTTGCTGCTCAGGAAAAAGTTTATAACTCTCTTGACAAAATTAATGGTTTGAAACTCTTTATACCACAGCCCAACCCATAGGAGGATCTTGAAATGAGTTCAATCTTTAGATGGGAAGAAAACCTATCAAGAAAAATTCACATGATCCACAAACTCAGTCTTAAATCGAAAACATTGTCTTATCCGATTGAGCATCAAAGTTTTTCAAATGTGATTAAAGCACTTTCTCGTTCGGCTTTAGAATGCTAGTTTTACAGAAAAGATGATAACGAAATTCAGTTTCACCAACTAAACTTGATTTTCATGGCAGCATATAATCCTGTGGCAAATGAGCTCCTGAGGCTACCACATAGGCACGTCATGATTTTGACATATCGGGCTCTATAATTCTTCCTATCTCATGAAAGTGTAGAATCTTTTTGCTCTTGAAAAAGCCCAAATTCACAAAACGGCAGCAACACCTTCTCATCTCTTGTATATGATATTTTGATAATTAATAAAATAACGTGATGCCATTTTTTATAAACGTATACACTATCAGCTATAACTTTTAATCATACCGTATACCTTATTCTTTAATCACCTTAATAGTGCTGGTATATTTGTTGAGGCACTTGACACAATCACTCACACCGCCAAGCTCCAACCCTGTCCTTCTGCAACTCTTAACATACTGACAAATGTTCCGAAAAGCAAGTTGAAATGCTGGAAACTAGCTGGAGCCCTGGCGTGCAAACAAGTTAAAATCCTCCAAGCCAGCTCCACTTAGTGGGAACCAATTTGCTTTACATGTTTATCTCTATCGTTAGGATTAAAGGCTTCGACAACAAGGGTTTGTTTAGAGAGGCAGTATATTTTTTACTGAAGAACGGCACATGAAAGGGCTTGAGCTTGATAACTTCACTTAAAAAATGGTGATCAAGTCTTGTACAGGGTTGTAGTCGATGGAATAGCGATTGTTCAAGTGAAGTTGTTTTAAGGTTGCCGTGGATTTCAATGTTTATGTTTGTATTTCCTTGTCGAGACGTTTGAATAGGTAGATTTCAACTAGAGACTTGGTATCTTGGGATTCTATGATCATTGTGATGTTGCCATTGGAGTAGTTGATTCTTATAGATGTGTTCTTGAGAAATCGACGTAGTGTCTCTGGAAAACAAGCCATTACAAGCCAAGAGATGCTTGTAATTATCAAAAATGGACGCTCACGGATCTTTAACATGCACACAGCAAAAGACAAAAAAGACAGGAGGAAAATGTCGGGAAATAATCAAAAATAATATCAAGGATTTCTTGTGTCACAGGCAAATAATGTTGGGAAATACAGTGGTGGAGCTACACAATACATCTTTTTATCCAAACTTTTTTTTGCTCATCTTTCACTTTCAGCCGGACAATTCACTTGTGCTTTACACAAGAACGACAACTATTCACATTTCCATCGATGCTCATTGGAGTAATTGTCGCCGGAGGAGAACGAAACGGCTGCCGATGCATGCACAACAACCACCCCCTCCAGCATTTGTAAAACCTTTTTCATCGTTGGTCTCACCGAAGGTGCCTCTTGAATGCACCAGATAGCTACAATCACAAGCCTCTCTAGTCTCTCCATGTCCTTCATGGCTTCCTCATCGTTTTCTACCAACTCTTCCAATCTCCTCTCTTTGTAGCATTCATAAGCCCAATCTATCAATGTCTTCTCTTCCTCTTCCTTTGCAAACAATGAACTAGATTTACAACAGATGATCTCAAGTAATATCACCCCAAAACTGTAAACATCAACCTTGACTGTGATCGATCCCTTCCGAAACCATTTTGGAGCGAAGTACCCCACTGTGCCTCTTACTTGTGTATGTGTTCTGGTTTGCTCTGTTAGCAGAAGCTTTGCAAATCCAAAATCTAAAATCCTTGGCATGAAATACTCGTTCAACAAGATGTTTTGGGGCTTTATATCGTAGTGGATGATCCAGGTGCCGCATTCTTCATGTAAGTACATCAGACCTCTTGCGATTCCGAAAAAAATCTGCACTCTTTGGTTCCAATGTGGCCTGCAAATCCCAAACAAGGAGGTGGCCAGAGAGCCGTTGCTCATGTACTCAAAAATTAGAAGCCGGTGATCGCCTTCAAAACAATAGCTAAGCAAATGGACCAAGTTCTTATGGTGAGTTTGGCATATCACACTCACCTCTGTTTTGAATTCCCTCTCCTCTTTTTCTACCACCTTATCTAACTTCTTGACGGTGACAAGGCTCCTAGGATACGATGGGAGGACCCCTTTGTAAACTGTTCTGAATCCTCTACCCAGTGTCTAGTGTTTGCGTGAAGCTACTAGATGCTTTTTCGAGCTCTTTATATCCAAGCTTCTAATCCTAGCAGCAGATTGGAGTGCAATGTCCATCGAACTCAACTTTTGTAGGTAAAAATATCAAAGACCCACAGAAATGGTGACAATGAAAAGGATGTTGAGACATGTAGAGCATCCAAGTACAATCAAGAGAATTTACCTACCTCCTACATATAACAGTACCTTTAGATACCTTGAGGAAAGCTGTTGCTCAGAGATTTAGGTTTCTTCTTCCAAATGACAGAGGATTCTTTTTCATCCAACAAGTTTTACGATCATTAGTATGAATGGCCAAAACGTAGAAGCAGTCATCGAGGCATATTTCTATTCATTTTTCCTCATCAAACCTAACTTCTTGCTGAAAATAGTAATTAGATTGAGGAACGTCGGCGTTGGGAAGTTCTACAAAATCTACAAGCTCTTTCCTCATTTCCCATCCTTTGGAATAGCAGCTGGGTAGTGAAATCTGCTTTACAGCCATCGGCGGTTTTATATAGATATAAGTAAGAGTACCTTTCAGGATAACTACAAACTGAAGCTCTTCTTTTCAAGGATCAATTGTGATTCCCAATTTGTCGTTGTGATCGCCTAACTCCAAAAGGGTCGAGGATGTGATGGGAGCACCAAATTGCCGTCTGTCTGCAATCGGAGTTGGAATTTCCCATTGGCATGATCTATCTCTGACCGGTGAGACCAGAGGATGCTAGGCATCCCTAGTATCTACCTTGGCAACATCATATTAATAGGTTCTTTTAAGCTCTCCCATATAAGACTATAGTTCTTATCTAGGATCACAAAGTTCCCATTCTCTAGAACCGCAGCACAAGTGGACTTAATGCTATGCGTTCGAGCCTTCCATACCTCAACGCCCTTCGGATCATTGACTACGTACTCGCCATTGCTATTTAGCTTGAGCTCAGAGAATGGCGGTGCTGGTTTATTGCCATTTGCAGACCAAACTATGGTGTGATCTTCTAGTTTATTGAACCAGACTGCAAGCAAGAAGTTTTGCTTATTATTCTTATCAACATCGCAGAATCCAAAGGCAAATTGACAAGCGACGTCCATGATGCAAATTCATCTTGTGCAAGTATGTTAAAAGAAGCAATTAACCTGAAAATCTAAACAGCTTCTCATTGAAGAAGAAAACGTTTTCTGATACAAAAACTCAAACCCTAGAAAAAGCCAACAATCAGCTCATATAGGGAAACAATGAGATAAAGAATATGGGCCTCTAATGGGCCTACATGAGTATGGGCTAATCTACAAGTAAATGTGAACATCATCTTCCAACATCCCCTCTCAAGCTAGTGGTCGATATAAGTCATAGACACCTAGCTTACTCAATAGGAAGTGATGTTGTTGTATCCCCAATGCTTTGGTTAACAAGTCTGCGGGCTGATCATGGGTGGAGATGTAAGCTGTCCGAATTACACGTGCAGCTATTTTCTCTCTGATAAAATGGTGATCAATCTCTATGTATTTGGTCTTCTCATGCAATACTGGATTCGTAGCTATCTTCATTGCCGCCTTATTATCACAGAACAAACTGACAGGTCGTAATAATGGTACTTGTAGATCCTTAAAGAGTCCCAGAAGCCATACTATTTCACATGTAGTGGATGCCATGGCGCGATATTTAGATTCAGTTGAAGAACGAGAGACGGTAGACTGCTTTTTACTCTTCCAAGAGATCAATGAATCTCTAAGCATGATGCAAAAACCAGTAGTCGAACGTCTTCCCATAGGGCATGAGTCATAAGTGGCATCACAATATGCACGTAATTCAAGGGTAGCATTTGCTTTCATCAACAACCCTTGACCTGGGGACCTTTTAAGGTATCTGATGACTCTAAAAGCTGCTTCATAATGAGAATGTTTAGGAGCATGCATGAACTGGCTCAAAAGTCTAACAACAAAACAAATGTCTGGTCTAGTCACTGTGAGATATATAAGCCTCCCAACCAGCCACTGATATTTTGAAGTCCTTAAGGGGAGAGTCCCCTTCCTTATGAAGAAATTCATCATATTCTAAACTGGTGTATTTCACATTCTGCTCCATAGGGGTATCAGCTAGCTTGCATCCAGACAACCCATATTCTGAAATCAACTCAAGTGCATATTTACGTTGATTCATAACAATCCCAGACGAGGACCGTGCCATTTCCACTCCCAAGAAATATTTCACCAATCGTAAATCTTTCATGTGGAAGGTGGAAGAAAGATAATCCTTCAGGTTAGCAATCTCTGTTTAATCGCCCCCAGTTATGAGCATGTCATCAACATATATAAAGACAATGAAAAGGCCCTTACCAATGGGCTTCAAGAAAAGAGAGTAGTCATGAGGTGAATGGTGAAAACTAGCACAAATAAGAGCCTCTGCAAATTTTTGGTACCACTGACGGGATGCTTGCTTGAGGCAATATAAGGATTTCTGCAACTTACATACTTTGGTTCCCCCCTTGCGTTGAAACCTGTCTAGAAGATGCATGTAGATTTCTGTGTCAAGATCACCTTGTAAGAAGGCGTTATGAACATCCATTTGGTGCATGTCCCAACCATGGATGGCAGGTAAGGTAGTTAGAATTCTAACTGTGACAAGTTTTCCAACATGGGCAAAAGTTCATAATCAATGCCTTGTCGCTGACTATACCCCTTGGCAACTAGGCGTGCCTTGAAGCGATCAATGGTACCATCAGCTGTGTACTTGACTTTATAAACCCATTTGCTCCTTATAGCTTTCCGACCTACAGGCAAAGAGACTAATTTCCATGTATTGTTGGATTCTAATGCCTTAATCTCCTCAGTCATGGCATCCCGCCACCTAGGGTCAGATACGGCTTCCTTATAGGTGGTGGGTTTAACAATGGTGGAATAGAGCAAATGAAGTGATCATGAGTGCTAGATAGTGCTAGATAGTCTATGATGTGAGATGACACTACATATAGGATGAGCAGTAGAAGAAGGTACCATGTGAGATCCAACATAACCTTTTGTCCAGATTGGGGGTTTAGTGACTCTACCTGAACGACGTGGAGGTGGCAAAGAAGTGGATTCTTGAACTGGTCCAGTGTAAGGGACAATGGCGAGTGAATCAGGAACCTACAAAGAAACATCATGGCATGGTGGATGCATGGAAGGAATACATGGGTCATCCAAAGAAGTAGAGCTAGAAGAAGACTTACTCGTATGATCAAAGGGGAAAATGGATTCGTGAAACATGACATCACAACTCACGAAGAACTTCCCACTGGCAATGTCAAGCAAGCAATAACCCTTCTGACCAAAAGGATATCCCATAAAGATAGAAGGAGTTGATCTATGTCCGAATTTATCTGTCTGAGTGAGATTTGCTGCATAGCAAAGACATCCATATACACAGAGGTGCTCTAGGTTGGGTGGTCTGCCAAAAAGTCGCTCATATGGTGTCTTACCGTGAAGAATGGAACTAGGGGTGCGGTTAATGAGATAGGTTACTATGAGGAGACATTCACTCCAAAAACGAATAGGACAATGAGATTGAAAGGGGAGTGCTCTAACAACATTGAATAAATGTCGATGTTTCCTTTCAACTACCCCATTTTGTTGGGGAGTATAAGGACATGAACTCTCATAAATTACCCCTCGAGAGTTAAAGAAAGACACACAAGAATGGCTAAAAAATTCTTAAGCATTATCAGTGCGCACACGCTTAATAGAAAAACCAAATTGAGTGAACACCATGGAGAAAAATGACTCAAGATGTGGTAGTGTATTAGTCTTATGTTTCATGAGATATGTCCAAGTGACCCAACTAAAGTCATCCACAAGGGTAAGGCAAAAGCGAGTACCACTATGGGAGGTGGCATGATATGGCCCCTAAATATCAATGGGAATTAGATCAAAGATGGTGGTAGATGTAGTGGTTTTATTGGGAAAAGGGAAGCGAGCATGCTTAGCAAGAGGACATATGGAGCATAATTTAATATCATGAATGTAAGATTTGGGAATATTAAAAATATGACGCATTGCATTAAGGGAAGAATGTCCAAGACGTTGATGCAAAATATTACATGTAGTGGATAAAAGAGAGTCAATACAAACATTGTTCATCTTAGGAAGTATAAAAGAATCCACTACAGAATGAGGCACTATTGTGTTACATGCATCATTATCAAAATGGGGCACAAGGTAATAGAGGCCATGTTTCACTTTACCACTCCCCGTCACTGTCCCAGTCTGCAAATCCTGAAATAGACAAAATTTGGAAAGCAAAGTGATGGCACAATCATTGTCATGGGTATATTTTGTGGTAGATAACAAATTTGTAGTAAAGGTAGGGGCATAGAGCACATCATAGAGATAATATCGATTATATAAAATGGCATAACCAATATGGGTAATGGGTATGTGTTTACCATTAGGAAGTGTAACAGTCCTAGATTCATGAATGCATGACCGAGGGGAAATTAGACAATCAAAATCACCCGTAATATGGTCACTAGCCTCTGAGTCTACAAGCCAATGGGAAAGAGATTTGTGTTTAGGAAGGATACTTGCTATATGGGCATTGCTGCATGAAGCATTTGCAACAATGGTGCGAGAGGAATGAGCCATGGGTTGTTTCTGCCTCTTGAGAAAAGCCATAATCTCCTTATGGTCCTGTTTAGTAAGCACAATTGCATCATCCGAATCATCATCAATGGTAGCATGGTGTGCGGATTGCCGTTTGGTGGATTTTTCTTTTCCCTTCTTAGGAGGAGGCCCATGGAGTTTATAGCAATTGGGTTTGGAATGGCCTTTTAAGCCACAATGGGTACACTTGTGGAGTTGAAAGCAGTCGTCAATATGGTGCCCCCTTTTACCGCAGTGATTGCACCCTTCCATGAAGGCTTGCTGATCCGCAGAGCCCATGTGTGCCTGAGAAGCATGGGCTGGTAGGGAGTAGAAGACAAGGGCTGGCTAGGAAAAGAACCCATATGGGTTACTGTAAGAGAGCTCCGCGCGTCAGGGGCCTGCTATGAGAAAACAGCAGGCTGTGCGGGAACAAGCTGCGCGGGTGCAAGGGCCAACGCATCGTATAAGGACCCATCGGGCCCGAGGCAGGATGGTGCCCAGCTAGACCCGATCCAAGGAGCCCACCTCCTAGCGTAAGCCACGAGAGCTGGGAGTCGACCGAATAGGCCAGAGATGCCAGACGGCCACCGGAGCTGCAGCGAGGGTTGCCTTCTTCATCACGGATCATGGAGATGGCATCTGAGAGAGAGAGAGGAGGCCGTGTGTGCTGGATCTGGGAGCAGCTGCAGAAAAAGTCTTATCAAGGCCATTGATAAACTGATTAAGCTTGACACTATCCATAAACCGCCGAAAGGCAACAAGTCCATCAAGCTCTGGGAAGAGAATAGAAACATAAGAGTCATATTGGCTCCATAACCGTTCCAAATGGTAGACATAGTGGTCCACGATTTCCCCATTCTGAGCTACATTGGCTAAGTCACGTTGCACAGTGGAGAGCTCCTTAGTTCCTACACGCTAAAACTTATCTCTGAGATGGAGCCACACGGATCTAACATCGGTAGCATAAGTAAAGGTACGATAAATTTCTGCGGCCAAGGAAGTGAAGAGCCAAGAAAACACAACGCCATTGCAACGTTTCCAAAAAGGGAACAAAGGGGAATCCGATTCTGGTTGGGGCACGGAAGGATCAACTATTTCATGTTTATTCTTCCCCATCAAAGCATTTTCCATATCATGACTCCAGCTGGCAAAATTTTCAACGCCAGTGAGCTTCTCTGAGACAATGAGGACGCCTGTTTGCTCACTGGGGTGAAGGTACAAGGGTTGGCCATGTGGAAATAGAGAAAAAGGGTCATGATGGGGAGGCACATTTGGGTTACCAAAACGACCACGAGAACAGGGCCGACTATGGGAACGATGCCGGTGACGGCATTCATGTCGACCACGAATGGGGCTTCGACTATCGGCCATGGATGTGGGAGAATAATGGAAAGAGGGTAGAGAAAAAGAGTGAGGATAAGGTGTTTGATGGAATGTCCGAGTGGGGAACAAACCAAATAGGAACAAGAGAAAAGAGAGCTAATAAGGTGTGGAAACGTGAGAAGGCACAGGAAGATGGAACATTCCTCCTACTCTTGATACCATATTAAAAGAAGCAATTAAGCTGAAAATCTAAACAGCTTCTCATTGAAGAAGAAAACGTTTTCTGATACAAAAACTCAAACCTTAGAAAAAGCCAACAATTAGCTCATATAGGGAAACAACGAGATAAAGAATATGGGCCTCTAATGGGCCTACATGAGTATGGGCTAATCTACAAGTAAATGTGAACATCATCTTCCAACAAAGTACACGTCGTTTGTGCCATACTTGACGGTCTAGAATTTTGGGGGATTGTTTTGGTTGCATTTCCAGTTAGTTCCCATGGTGTTTGAATCTAATTCAAATTCTTATTCTTAGGAATTCCTTTGTGCCATACTTGACTGGTCTTTCTTATTCTTAACTTCTACTATCTTATTCTCAACTTCTCCTATAGGAACCTTTAGGATGGTTGTTTCATTGATAGTTAGTATTCTTACTCCATTTGCTAGAGGATTTCTCTTCATCCAACACTAACTTTCGTAATAAGTGATCACAGTGCAAAAGCAATCATCAATGCATAATTGTTGACTTTCCCTATTGATCTCAGCCCCTGAATGAAAAACGTAATTGGCATATGGCCAATTAGTGTTCGGAAGCTCATTAAAACCTTCTAACTCCTTGAAGCTCTCTGAAGCAGCCTGTTATTCTCGACCAGAATCACAATGTTCCCATTGTCCAGAATAATTGTACAAGTGGATTTTGTGCGGTCGGTTTGAGCCCTCCATCACTCCTTTCCGGCTGGATCACTAAGTAAGAACTGGCCATTGCTAGTGAGCTTAAATTTAGATGACGACGACGTTGATACGTTCCCATTTGTAGACCAAACTATTGTTCGATCTTCCACTTTATTAAATCACGCTTAAGCGAGAAGTGTTTCTGATCACTTGAAGATGATGTCTATGGTGAAGATTCATTCTGTGCAAGTGTTGTTTGACAGCCTTTGCTGAAGGTGAAAACAAGGGATAGGAGAGGAAGAAGCAGAAGCAAGAGAGAACACAAACGAGGGAAACTTAGAGAAGACATTGCATGAGTATGGGTTTATGGGTGAGGAAAAAAACCAAAACAACATACATAGATGGAAATGTTTTCAGGTTCTGAGTTTTCATATGGTCGAGTAAACAAAACAGGTGCTTGACTTCTTGGTATTTCCAGGAATTTTGACCACAAAGTCTTCTGTTCAAATTTCTTAATATTATATTAAAGTTTAAGTTAACACTTTGTGCACAAACTTCTTAACTACTAGCTGTTTGAAAGTAAATGTATTATCTCTTAGCATGAAAAAATATTTGACATTGACTATAAAATGGAATATAGTCTGCATACTATTCCTTGGAACGAGCTTCTTTGCACCGATTCCTATGTGAGCATCTTGTACAGAGCCAAGTCTTTCATTTAAGCTGATTTCTCAAGAAACAGGGTTCGGACTTTTCCTATTCCATATTCCACGACATAACTTTCAAGCTTCGACCTTCCAATACGCAAGGTTGTTCCAGATGTGAATGTCTCAAGTTGCAGGAATTTGAAAAAGAGATCCCCTTGATTGATCCTGGGTGACTTTTGGCTATCTGGGTCTGTTATGATTAGGATGGATAGGGTGACTAAACCGAAATCTGGTTCAAGTTTCATGACTCAGAAGCATGCATTGAACCTTAGTGTTAAAAGAAAAAGTGCTTGTCTGAATTCTGCAGCTTTCACAAAGCTCTTACGATATCTCGAATGCAGCTTCAAGGAACTTTCCCGCTACCATCAGACAAGCAGTAGACTTTACTTGAAGCGGACTTTGATTATTGCTAAGCACAAGGAATCATATCTGCATGTAGCAAAGGAATTTCTAAATCTAGAACTTGGAACATGTGAGAAGTAATGAATAGTTAAGTGGTAATACAAATATCTCTCACGACATTTAAGATTCTTTAAGTTAATGAAATTTCATACTACTAAACAATTATAAGACTCAAAATGTCCAGAAAGGTGGCTCAAAGAAGGTAAGTCCATCAAAGGCCAAAGACTCAATAAATGAGATACCTTGTACATGTTTCATAGAAAAGGGGCTACGGACATACATAAATACAAGCAGATGTTACAAAAGTGGGAGAAACCGATAATTGGAGATAGTGTGTGAAGATCCTAAAACAAGATAATTGGGTATATTAGAGAATTCCTTTCTTTAAAGATTTTTTTATTTTTTTATTTTTTATAACTCAAACACTCACTCACATAGCTTCAAGGTATCAAACTTGAGACAAAAAATGTCCTAAGCAACATCTACTCACCACTGATTTAGGTGTTTATTGACTATTTTTTAAGATTTCATTCTATGTCCAAATATAGGACCACATTCCTCTTAGAGAAATCATCGAACCTTTTCAAATCTAGTAACAAT
This sequence comes from Casuarina glauca, assembly GCA_028551395.1. Lineage (NCBI taxonomy): Eukaryota > Viridiplantae > Streptophyta > Magnoliopsida > Fagales > Casuarinaceae > Casuarina > Casuarina glauca. The sequence goes on along the minus strand of CM052351.1, from coordinate 29,535,974 downwards.
TTTTTATTTTTGGTTTGTATGAAACTTATGATTGCCCGTAAAAAACGTAAGAGATTGGACTCTTAAATTGGCTTTTTATTATTTTTAATTATTGTTTAATTATTTTTTTATTGTAGTTGGTATATTCTTTCAATGTTATTTATAAAAGAAAGCATGAAAGTAAAAAGTGATAAAAAAAATTGAAATCAATCATAATAAACACAAATCTAAATGGAAATTTGTACTCAAGTATTTCGTTTCTTTTTCATGTGGACCAAGTGGTTGATTATTGAGTAATCACACATAGCTCTACTTTCATTTCAAAACACCGTAGAAATTGTGATATTTTACCAGTTCATAACAAAAGGTAGTTCCGATTATTAGGAGCCATTCAATTATGTAATTCAAGTTCAAAAAGGTCGACTTGATTAGAACCTTATTTGTCTATTGGTGGTGTCTCTATGTAGTCGCATTGCATGATAAAGTCTTGCTCTTCTAGAAGCAAAAGATTAACATACTCACCGCTAATTATGCCGTCTTGCTGCGTCGCTTCACGCCCAGCGCCGCCTCTTTCGCACAGGTTGTTTTCTTTTAATTCTAATTTGATTAAAACTTGTGTAAACCAATTATTTGATTAGGTTTGTAAGTAACACGAGAATCATTAATAAAATCATATTTTTGCTTAACCTCTTTCTTCCTCCCTCGCCGACTCTGGCAACTTTTCACGGTTTTCCGGCCACCGTCCAGTTCTAACTTTTATTTATTGATATTGGAAATATGTTACTACGGTGGGAGTTTGATAAGTCATGAAGGAAATTTTCAGAAATCAATGAAGCATCTAAGCTATCTGAGAAGAGAGAGAGAGTTTAGCCAACGTCAAAATTGTATATGTCCTATGTTGTTTAAATTTTTGTCTTGGAATTCTTTAATATGAATAAATTGCCCTTGCTATATGTAGATCTTAAGAAAGAAAGAAATGTTCTTGTATGTTATTAAATTATAAATTCTAGTACAATACTCCTATTCTAGTAGAGTATACAATTTTTGTGGTGTTCTCATGCTTAGAGTGAAGGGGGCATTAAAAATTATAATCCTTGTTTCAAGTTGGTTATATTAAGAAAGCATAAAACTCATTGAGTTACGACTTTCTCCAAATGGTAATTAAAATAATGAGATTAGCACTTGGTTTTGTCCAATGGGTGATGATTTTTGCCAAGAGAGCTAAATTTTTTATACTATTTGGACTAGCATTATTCATATTCAGCTATAGGCATGACAGCATGAATGGATAACAGCACACTCATGCTCCCTCCTCAACTCGGAGCCAACCTCCCTAACTGTTTCCTTTATCAACGCCTGCCTCCTCTTGCTTCTTCTGATGTTTTGGGAGATAACAGGATTCTCATAGCTGTTGTTGGGAGCTTAGTGCAGATCATCTAGTAATCAGTACATAGCAAATACAAATAAATACCAAAAATTTATGTGATTCACGACAAATCAATCTTTATGAAGTAATAATCTACCATTTTTTGGATTTTCATTCACTAAAGAGTTATCATCTTTAGTATATTCAAAGAAATTCTCAAAGCTTATATTTAATGGAAAATTGGAAGAAATAATAATTGATAAGACTTTTATTTTGCTCTTAAATATAAAACTATAATTTAGTCATCTTCTTAATTTTGATCACAAAACTAACAAAACCCTTAACTCATAAGTTAAAATATTTCAATCAAAACATGTAAAAGCAATTAGGTGGACTTAGAAGTAAAGAGTAGCAATTATTTGGGTTATTCATTTCAAATATCCACTTGCATAACTAGCAAAGGTGGCAAGATGTGACACTTGATCTGATGACAAATTGAATAATTATAGCAAGTTTGAGTTGATAATAAAATCTTTTTTTTAACAATTTAAGGTCGGGTTATACATGAAGTTTTGGTTGGCTCGAGAGAAGAAGCTGCAAAATGCATGCGAAAGGTTATGAGGCGAGCGGTCATGGTTTCAAGTGCAAGACAGGCTGTCTCTGGGCTACTGACTGTTGGTGGTATAAATGTTGTTAGATATCTTGCTAACAAAATGAGCAAGGCTTGGAAATCCTGAGATTGATGCACCCAATACTCAGGCCTGCCCTTTATAGTTGGACCCTGCACAATAACTGCACAAAATGGAGTAATGCTAAGGAATGAGCTATGCTCACCCTCAGCATGAGATTTTACACCAAGAACTCCACGCCACATGGGCTTTGGCTGGACTTGCTGAGCAATCTGTTCATTGAAAATCAGTTTATTTGTTAAAAGTATCATAAGATTGAGGAAAAGAATAGCACCAGTTGATCAAAAAGAAAGTTTTGGATGGATATGTATGAAAAACTATCCTCTCCAAATTCAAGAAAGAAAGGTAAAATCCTTCTGTATACATTATCAAATTATGCATACTTTCTTTCAATCTGTCTATTGATTGAGAACTCAGGCAGATATGGAAAGCCATGTTGCCTTTTCTTTTCTTTGGTCCCCAAAGTAGCTATTTTCAACCAATTTAACATACGGCATTGAAATCAGAGGCTTGCACGTATTCAGAGATAAGCAAGGAAGATAATCTCATTGGATAATTGACCTTTGTTTGGATATGCAATATTCCGAAGGGGAGAATCTTTTTGGGCAATCCCTTGAATCGGGTCATCAAGGCGGCCGTGTTTATTCTACGGTCATCTGTCTTGACTCTGCAGCAGAAATGTCAGTGAGGTGCTCATTTTTTCTTCTGCCTCCACCAACCACTTGCCTTTGTCGCCATTTTCTCTTGATTTATTGTTTCTTACATAATTTTCCATCATCAACTTGTCCAAGCTCGGGCACATTGATTTGTGGAATTCAGCATATACAAACAAATTGACATTTGTTTTCTAACCTAATATTCAAATTAATGGTTTAAATGAATAATATCTTGTCATAGCTTTTCCAACAATAAAATTTACAAAATTTAACTTTTATCTCTTGTGGATAAGTGTTTGGTGTAGTTAGAAATAGATAGTGCTTAGGTCTAAGAGATTCAAGTTTAATATTAGGTGTAAGTTTAGGTATGTGCGAAAAGCAAAAAATGAAAAAAAAATATATATATATATACTATTATGATTTTGAGAGAACATTGGAATGTCCATGTCGCTCTGAGAAAAAGGTTAGTTTAGGAGGATCTGGGATGGATTTTGGCTGATTCAGGACAACATTTGGATTTGCCAGAATTATATTTAGACAACAGAAACAATTACATATAATAATAAACAAAACTACTACACTGGGACATGTAACACAATGATTGTAAGATTATTGGAATATTTTATATTACTTCCAACCTACTGCAAAGGATCCGTTCCCAACAAACTAATTTAAGAAAAAAGAAGAGAAGCTTTTCAACTTCTAATCTTGTTCCTGGGATCCGTTCAAAACTTGTTTTCTTAGCTTTCTAACATGAAGCTAGTTCTCACTTCATCTTTGATTTCATCGTTGATTTCATTGGACAAATGGTCAATATTGCATTATTTCAAAATGCAATAAATACTATTGCTGTTTACATCTCACAGCTTTGATAAATCAAGAATCTTGAATCTGAACCCACGATGAAGATAACTACTATAGTTTGAACCTGTCGCTTCCACCATCTTTTTCTTGATTCCTCGGCCATGGAAGGAAAGCTATTTTAAATTTGCCACAAAAGGTCCAAGAAACTTAATTTACAATACCATGACAATGTACCTACGATTTGAAAAGGGAACCAAAAGAATCTTGCGTCTGTTCATAGAAGAAGAAATGAGAAAGCAACCATTGAAATTACAAGCCAGAAAACAAGGCCTTTTTTAAGTCACACTTCACAGGTTTCCAAAAAGATGCGCATCTTCTCTGCCGTCTTGAAGCGGATACAACGTAGAAGACAAGCACATTTGTCAGCATTGTCAATTTAAGTCAACCATGTGCATGTGGCTTCATTATCAATTATGGAAGAAGTGGCTGGATTTCACAATAATAACATCACACCCGCTAAGACACTGAAGGTTATATAACAGCAACAAAGTTCCTATCTTTATCCATCAGTGGCTACATTATTAGCAGAGAAAGGAGGTGGAAACAGTTACTATGGGCTCTGTTGGAGAATCGGGTGATGATGTCCAACCAAGAAAGTATTGGAGATGGAGCAAACAAGATTTCTTTCCAGGAGAATCCTTTCAAAACTGGGGCACATATCGATTTGCACTGTCACAAACCTTGTACCGGTTCAAGGATCGTCTCGTGCACAGATCAAATGATGCTGAGGAGATTGGAGAACTTCGTAAACAGAGTGAGAATGATATGAAACGATGCCTCACCTGGTGGGATCTCACCTGGTTTGGGTTTGGTTCGGTCATTGGTGTCGGCATCCTTGTTCTCACTGGGCAGGAAGCTCATAACCATGCTGGACCGGCCATAGTTCTGTCCTACCTTGCCTCGGGTGTTTCCGCAATGCTCTCGGTCTTCTGCTACACCTAATTTGCAGTAGAAATTCCAGTTGCAGGAGGGTCATTTGCTTACTTAAGAGTTGAATTAGGTGACTTTGCAGCTTTCATAACGGCAGCAAACATACTTCTTGAGAGCATTGTTGGAACTGCAGCAATTGCCAGAGCATGGACTTCTTACTTCACGAATCTACTGAACCGCCCTCGCAACTCCTTACGCATTCACACAAACCTCAGTGAAGGGTTCAACCTCCTAGACCCAATAGCCGTTGCAGTCCTGGCAATTGCCGCTACAGTTGCAATGATTAGCACAAGGAAAGCTTCACATTTCAACTGGATAGCATCCGCAATTAACGCTGTAGTCATTATATTTGTGATAATTGCAGGATTTGCTCATGCTGACGCATCAAATTTGAAACCCTTCTTGCCTTTTGGAGCTAAAGGAGTCTTTCAGGCTGCAGCAATTGTCTACTTTGCCTATGTTGGATTCGACAACATTGCCACCATGGCTGAAGAGACCAAAAATCCATCTAGAGACATACCATTAGGATTGTTGGGATCAATGTCCATCATCATTGTGATATATTGCTTAATGGCACTTTCACTGGCTATGATGCAGAAATATACAGACATAGATCCAGATGCATCATACTCTGTAGCATTTCATAATGTAGGCATGAAATGGGCAAAGTATATGGTAGCTATTGGTGCCCTAAGGGAAATGAGCACTGTTCTTCTTGTAGGGGCACTAGGACCGGCAAGATATACCACTCATATAGCACGAGCCCACATGATTCCACCATGGTTTGCCCTTGTCCACCCAAAGACAGGAACCCCCATAAATGCTACACTCTTGATTACCATTTCAAGTGCTTGTATTGCTTTCTTCTCAAGCCTGGACGTCTTGTCGGGCCTGTTATCGGTGAGTACACTCTTTATTTTTATGATGATGGCTGTTGCACTTCTTGTGAGAAGATACTATGTTAGTGAAGTCACTCCACGAATTCACCTCCTGAAGTTTGTTATCTTGTTGCTGATCATCATTGCCTCCTCACTGGGAACCTCAGCTTACTGGGGACTAAATCCTGATGGCTGGCTTGGATACACCATCACAGTTCCTCTTTGGTTCTTGGCCACTGCAGGAATGTGCACGTTTCTGCCTCAACAGAGGTCACCAAAAGTTTGGGGTGTCCCACTTGTCCCATGGATCCCATCCTTGTCAATTGCAACAAATGTCTTTCTCATGGGATCTCTGGGTTCAGAGTCATTTATTAGATTTGGCATCTGCAGCCTTTTAATGCTCGTATACTATGTATTTTTCGGTCTCCACGCAACTTTCGATATGGCTCAGCAGCAGGAAAAGCTGAAATCCCTGAAAGCTGATGAGGACAACATCAAGCAACAGTCAAGGCCTTGAAATTACTGTATTCCTTCACCCTTCAGTATAACAATCTGTAATAAAATTTCCTTCCCACTTGTGTTCCATATTAGGATGGTCTTAGTGCCTGAAAATAGAGATCTGAAATGCAGAAAGAATTATTCTCGATGTGACAATGTAGAAAGTAGTATTCCTACATAGTACTGTACTGAATGGAAGTTGCACGACTAATTAAGCATCAAAATGAATCATTTAACTCTAGAAATTACAATTTGTGGTTTACCAATCAAAATAAATATTGGTGGGTTTACCAACCAAAATAAAGTTACAAAATGAAGAGAGTGAATCACATGATGTCTTCACAAGAAAATCAGCTAAGAATAGCTTCCAGATGGGCTCAATAGTCAAATCTTATAGTTTCTCCAACATTACATCAAGAATGCTTACATCTCCAATGTAGAAGTGAAGCACTGATGGTATAAGTTCCATGAATTCTGTGACTATGATTATACACCTTTCTCTCATGAGATAAGTTCAGAGAAGAAGAATATTCACCTTCTTCTGCTACACCTTCTAACATCTTGATTGCAACAAATCTCTTGGGATCCAATGCAAGGACCCCTTTGTAAACTTTTTCGGAAGCACCTCTACCTAATATTTGTTCGAAGCCGCCAGTTGCCTTTTCGAGCTCTTTATATGTGTACCTTCTGATGCTCATGGTGGATGTGCTTGCAGTGTCTACAAAATTTCGCATTTTATGGTTCGCAAAGAGCAAAGCCAGTAAAACAGCTACAAGAAGAAGGATATTGAGAAATCCAGAGCTGCCAAGGAGAATTGCCAAGACAAGAACCAAAGTTGATTGGTCTTTCTTATTCTTAACTTCTCTCATGGGGACCTTTAGGAAGCCTGTTTCTTCAATAGTTAGACTTTTCACTCCATTTACAAGATGCCTTTTCATCCAAAACCTACTATCGTGATAAGTGATCTCAGCGCAGAAGCAATCATCAAGGCATAATTGTTGACACCTTGACTTGTTAATCTCAACCCCTGAATGATAATTGTAATCGGAAAAACGCCAGGTAGTGTGTATAAGTTCTTCAAATTTTACAAACTCCTTGTTTGTTTCCCATCCATCAACCTCGCAAGTAGGAAGTGGAAAATCTGGTTTACATCCTTTCTCGGGGTCAGATGCGTTTAAGGAGTATTTTATGGGGCAAGAATAAAGTGATATTCTATCATTCTTCTTCTCACAAATACTGTTATATCCACACCAGCCCCTTCCGTTGCCATGAGTGGGGGCAGTAAGACAAATATCATCAGGAATCTCTTGCACGGTAGTCCATGATAGAGTGCAACTCCCATCATTTGTGACATCCTCCCTCTTAAGGTGTTTGTATAATCTGAAGACTCCATCAACATCGATCCTAGCCATGTAGTAGAACATTTGGTTTGAGATTTCATCTTGAGTAATGTTGTGGACCATCAATGTGCCCTCATCTTTGATGTAAATGTGGCCAGCCTTATCAAAGATAAGCTGTGAATTCCAGTACACCGTCATGGTGGCCCAATAAGCTCTAATAACATTTTCATCTGGTGAAGGTACATGGTAAAACACCAGATTGACGTCATCCTGCAAACGGAGCTGGAAATCCCCATCAGCATAATCTGTCTCCGACCGACGAGCCTTGAGGAAGGTAGGCATGTATAGTATCTGCCCAGGCAAAATTGTATCCGTAGGCTCTCTAAAGCTCTCCCATATAGGGTTGTAATTCTCGTCTAGAATCATAAAGTTCCCACAATCCAAAATAACTGCCCAAGCAGATTTGGTGCCGTTGGTTTGAGCCCTCCATAACTCCTTGCCGTTCGGATCACTAAGTAAGAACTAGCCATTGCTACTGAGCTTAAATTCAGATGACAGCGGCGCTGCTTCGTTCCCATTTGCAGACCAAACTATTCTTCGATCTTCCACTTTGTTAAACCAGATTGCAAGCAAGAAATGTTTCTTATTATCGGTAGGGTGGAATCCCAAGGCAAATTCACCAGAAGGCGACATCCATTTTGGATATTCTTTCTGTGCAACTAAAGAAGCCGGCGTTGTTTGACAGTCTTCTTTGCTGAAGGTGAAAGCGATGGGTAGGATAAAAAGAAGCATAAACAATAGAGAACACAAACGAGAACAACTCGGAGAAGACATTGCTTGAGTATGGGTTTACCGGTGAGAAAGGACCGGGGACAACATACATAGAAGGAAATAATTCTCAGGCTTAGTTTTCAATGGCGATCCTTCAAAGCTAGCGAGTTAAAATTCTAGAACCTGTCGTGTATTCAGGCTGTGAATTTTCGGATGCTTTATGAGTATATGCTTGAGAAAGAACCAAGAACAACATATATAGAAGGAAATGGTTGGTAGACTGAGTTTTCATCCTTCCAAGCTTGTGACTTAAAATCCCAAGAACCTGTCATGTTTTCAGGTTGTGACTTTTCGGATGCTTTTGAAGATGCTTGTTTCAAGCTGAAGGGATTGGCTATGGACTCCGGGACGGTGAAAAGAAGCCTGAGTCCCGCAACTAAGCGCCAGACCAGTTAACGTGTACAATGACTTCAAAGTCCATTGTTTTTCTCGGCTTTAATCGTATGTATGATCTTCTTCGAACTTTCCACTTACATTTCCTACTATAGAAACGCCTATCGAGTATGTCATATTATGAGAAGCTTTCTTGGCTTCGGTTTGACCTTAATAAACAATGGTACATGATATAGACTAACAATTGAGAAAGTCGTCAAGTGAGTCCAAAGGCTTCGAAAAAGATAGCGAACCAAACAAAGCTGAAGTTTTTTATTAAGAGAATAGGTAGGCTGTTAAAGGACTCCACGCCATCTGTCCGTGCCACGTCAGCCGAAGTTGCCACGTCACCAGTCGCGCCACGTCAGCCCTAAACGCTCCAGACCCGGACGCCCGTTTGGATCACTCGACCCGCGCCGCGACCCGCTTCTCTGCGATCGCGTTCATCGTTCGTCCGAAATCCTCTCCATCGCCGACTGCGATTTCATTCCAGATTTAGCAGATCTGCTTGTATCTATTTTGTAAATGTTTTTCGATTCTGTAAATGATGTAAAGCATCATATATATTGTAATCGTTTTGTGAATAAAATTATCGGGAAAAATTCTCACGCAATCACACTTTAGGGTTTATCTCTCTCGCCGGATTTTCACAAAATTCCGGTCACCTTCTCCGACTGTGTTTTTCTTTCATAGGCCTAGTGATGTCTTTTGGTTGGTCCGACTGCATTAAAGAAATATTCCTGCTAAGAAAAAGAGTATATCCATGATTCCCACATATACGGAGGTGCAACACATCCATCAAGAGGGTAATGCAATCATGGACTGTCTTGTTAATTACGAGCATGTATAGAATGCAAGGCTTTTCAATCATTTTGGCTCATTGTTCATCAATGCTTAACTTTTTTCATAAAAGATCAACTAGAATTAGATAATTATAGGCTACGTCAACAGTGTTGACCAAACCAACACTGTGAAGCCAGAACGTGCTGCCTCTGCACTTGATTCAGAATGTGAAACAGGTACTGACCAGTCAAGTGTAAGAGTACAGGGCCTGCCTCCGCCGATACTACAACAAGTCACAACATTGGAAGGGCCAAACGTCCAAGATGGCAGCCCATCAGCTTGCCATGCGTGCACTCTGCTACACAACTGAGTAATCGTGATCAAGCCTTGGAACCACATAGAATCAGGAAATAGCATGATGGATCTTCAAATACCATGGTTCCAACTTCACTCTTTTGTGATCTTGTTCATTACTTTGTTTGTTGAGCAACAGGCGTTCCACCAGTGGGAGAAACCAATAATTGTAGATAGTTTGTGAAGATCCTAAAACAAGATAATTCTGTCTTTTTTAACGAATTTCATTCTTTATGTCTAAATATAAGACCACATCTCTTATAGAGATAACATCGCACCTTTTCTGAGTGTCGTAACATATTTTGGAATAGCAACTTTGTGCTGTTGTTGTTGTTGTTTTTTTTTTTTATTATTATTGTTATTATTTTTTAAAAAAATTTGTTTCATAGAAACTTATAATTGTCCTGTAGAAAACACAAGAGAATTGACTCTTAAATTGCTTGTTATTTTTATTTTCGTTGTTATTCATTTTTTATTGTAGTAATTATATTCTTTCAACGTTATTCTATAAAAAGAAAAATTTATACTATAATTCTTTAATCTTTTTGATTAAAGAGGAACTCCTAAATACTTTGCAAGAAGCTCACTGAAATGGTATCCCAATGCCATGAAACAATTCTGACCACATTACAAATATATGCATTGCTTTTCATTGGATGAGGTTAAAGTCTAGGTATTGATAACAACTTTTGGAGACATATCATATGGACCAAAATAAAGCTTTTGTTTTCCCTCCTACAAACATCTCCACTTATATTGGAACCTCTCAATGGCTATAAAGTCATTCACATAACCTCATATTGCTTTGATAGCAATTACAAAGAGGTATAGAGTCTTTTCTTCCTTTCTTCAACTCTGGGTAGCTTTTAATGGTGCTGCACTTTGAATTTGTAACTAGTTGTGAGAGCTCATTTTAACAAATAAGATGAGTTTTTAACTTTAACCTAGTAATCTTCTCATCTCTACTTCTAATACATTTCTTCTCTTATATCTTTTCGAGATTATTTATCTAGCCCATAAAATATGTAAGTGATTGTTTATTAGGGACCAAATATAAGTCGCCTATAGAGATCCCCTTGGCTTTTAGAAGCATTGATGACCCTGCATAATGCAGAACTCTATAAATGCCCTTAACTTTTTGAGGACTTTTATCCATGAACCTAGTAAAGTAAAATTGACCCCAACACATTGTTATATAACTTGTTTTCGTTCAAGTATTGTGCACCTGGTAAAGTCTTAAAAAATGAGGTGAGAAATTTCGGTTTGTAATGACTACAAGGTAAATTTAACATCATAAGGAAGAATATTCTCCTCTCTATACACCAAATCAAGAATAAATTCTCAAAAAGTCTGTAATCTAATAACTAATCATTGGCCACCTAGGACTTAGGTCCTAGGTTTGACATCCAATATTCCAAATCCCATTTACCTAACAAAAAAAAGAAAAGAGAAAAAGAAAAAAAAAGAATAGATCTTTCCCCTTGATCGATCCCAACTAATACATTTTAGAAAACCCAAAGTCCAATTTAGAGCTTCTCTACTACTAACTTTTGGATAATGCAAACTATTAATGTTAGGCGTTTTGAGCTTCCTAGTATCAACGCATCTCAACTTGCTGATCAAATCATGGCTATAATAGAATCAGGAGGTGTCGTGAACTCGACTTGACCAGAACGTTCTGCCCAGCCAGATGGCCAGAGATAGCCAGGCCAGCATTAGACTCCAGTACCCAGCTACCTTGTCCACATTTCAAAGAACGACCTGCATGGAAGCACCGTCCCATCGACTGCAATTTTACCTTAAGCTTCTATGCAATTTCCTTGCAAGTAGCAAAAGGATAGTTTGAAAGAATATAGTGCTATAGACCCGACCACTTTTGCTGTACAAATGTAAGGTCCTGTCTTTTGTAAAATGCTAAGAAGAACTATTAAGGAAGTAGCCCATTCTACGTGTATCTCCTTCTAGCTACCGCAAATTATGTTTACCTTTGAGCATAACAGATCTCGGCTGTCATTGGCCGTGTTGGTGGTTTTATCTTTTACACACTGTCTTGATGATTCCACATTTCCTTAAGTTTTCTGAAACATTGTTTAGGGTGATGAATTCAAGTATACTGAAAAAGAAATTCTTTTCAGTGTGACAGAAATAAAGTATACCATTCTTTTTCTTTATTAAAAAAACACACGCACACACACATACATATATCTATGAAGTCACTCAGTGTTGAAATTTGAGATTTGATCTTAAATAATATTTATTCTCAACTGAATTAAATATTTGTTAATGAATAAATGATTCAATGTCTAGCAAGAAAATGATTCTAAAAGTAACAGACTTTTCAGTGGGTTGATTTAGACCAAGGGGCCGGCCGACGTACTAATCCATGTCCCACTACAGGTCAATTTTCGTTCATAAAAAAGAAAAACCGAACATAATTAGGGACACGCATAGATATGTGGCTGGCTGGACTGAGATTTTTTTTTTCGCAGTAGATCGTGACGCGCTACGTATGTGATGATGAATACATAGTACAGTGAAGAAGACAATTCTTTCATTACCTCCGAAACGAATGGACGCCACGTTCAAGCAAGGTCTCCTTCAAATACCTTGCCTTAGAAGCAATTGACTTTTGCGGGGGTTGATTAAGATCAAGTTCGGCCAGCATACAGATACATACCCGACTAAGACGTACAGGATGTCAATATGGGCCCGTTGCAAAATCGAGGTTCCAGCCAGTGGTTGCGTAGAGTTTACGTGAATAAAAGAATGATAATTAGTAATGATTAAGGGGAAAAATGACATATATTACAATGGAAGCTTCTATAAAGTATACTATATTTTTGTAATAGTTTAGCTCATTCCTTTGTTACTTTGGTCTGTAATGTTATTGTTTTTTCTACTTGGACAAGGAGTTTCAACCACATAATCATACAGTCTCCCATGGCCCTTTTTCATTTTTGAAACCTAAAATCCCAACAAATTCATCGAGAGAATAGAAAAGGGAAAAAAGAAAGAAAAATATGAAACATAGAGGATATATGTAGATTGGATTGGCCATACTAAGTCATGGGGAGTATTTGATAGAAATTATGCATAAGCCAAAAATCCTAAATTTGAAGTGCAATTTTTTATGATAAAATTTAAATAAAGAAATACTTTTTAAACTCTTGAGATAACTTTTAAATTAAGATTTTTAATACAATATCAAAGTCTAAATTAAATTTGTTTCACCTTATGTGACTTTAAGCACAATGACACTCAATTTGTGAGAACTTGTGTATAGGATGAAAATCTTGTATCCAAAAATAAGATTCATGGAGTAAAATCTAAATTAAAAGGAGGCCCTCAAACTGTTTAGTTAGATTTTGAGTTAGGCTTTAGGTATTCTACCAAAGATAAGAACTTGTGATCTTTTCCATGCCCAAAATAGCAGAAAAGTTTCTTTCAAACATAAGATGCAATTACATAATTCGCAAAACACTAGATTTTTTGACAGGTGTGAAGTAAGAAGAGCTTGACTACCACCCCGATTCAGGGCCACAGCATTTGTCCGAACAGAATTGACTTGAAAATATACCTGAAGCACAGAAAATATTCCTGATAACTTGTGGGAAGGGAACATATAAATTTGGCATGCCAAAAACGCCAGAAAATTTTCAAGCATCATGTCCAGTTACATAGTTCATGAAGCATTGGACTTTTTCACGTGTGTGATGTGACAAGAGCTTCGGTACGTCACCTGCGATTCATGGCCACGGAAGAAGGCCACCCCTATTCCCGGCCACAGATAAAATATCGTTCAACAAAATCGGAAAATGTATGTCAAGTACAGACAAACGGAAAAAAATATATGGCCATTCTTCCTCGCAAGTGTTAACTTCTCACCGTTTCTGGAACCTTCACTGTTCCAAGAAAGCACAGCCAAGAAGGATACAAAATATTTTGGAGCGTTTTATTTCTTATTTACGTAGTTTTAAGCTAAGAAAAGTTGTGGGCAAAGTAACTTTTTTGGTGTGGGCATAGCACGTCATTATTGTCTCTCAAGATCTTCTACAAGCCAACTCAGCGCACGATTAACGTGACCAAGAGTTCCCAGCAATATAAGGTATAAGAAAATTAAGTGTGAATTGACATAATAACTAAACGAACACGAATTTTACAGCTGAAGATCCTAAAACCGCTCCCGTATGTACAGGGTTAGGCTCTAAGCGGCTTGCATGTGTTAGAACGGAGAAGAAAAGAGAAGAGCTTTATTTTGTTGAAAACTGAGAACTTGGCGGTAGATTTTTTTAATTATTTAATTTTGCCTATTTCCCAAAGGAAAGAAAACAGGGTGTAGAACAAAGGAGAAAGAAAAGAAAACAGCATCTGGCAGGAGGACGGCTGTATAAAAGACAAGTCATACCAATGGTCTTGAAATAAGAGGGAAGTAGTTTTAATTCAAGGTTCAGCATTCCGCTCAAGTAGTCATCCTTCCCTTTTCACTTTGTTCTTCTCCTTTTTCTTTCAGTACTGATGAGATTTTCAATAGGTTTTCTGGAAACAGATTTCATAGGCCACCACCACAGCACAAATGAGGCTTTGCGTGAAAGTTGTGCCATTTCTCTTTCAAATTCCTCTTGTTTGAATAAAACAATAGTTTTTGCAGTTAAATCTACCAGGTGGCACTCATGTAGGAGCCTGAATCCTTTGCCTTGAGGTTTGAATCTTAATACTAATGAATTTTATCTTTGGTTTCATTCTTCACTACTCGTTTGTTGTTTTTCTTTTTTTCTTTCTGTGCCTTGTAAAGTTTAAATATATACTTATTGTCAATGCTGGATAATATTAGGGGCGTATCCTATGATGAGAGAACTCCTAATATTACATGGAATCAGATATTGTCTAGACAAGTCTCTAGACTAACTACCAACTGAAAATGAGGTACGATTTGAGAATTAGTACACTTAGTGACTAAAGCAGATTCATGATAGTTGGTTTTCGTTCAAGATCATTTGAGAGGGCAAACGCTGGTACACCCAAAGAGGTAAACTTCAGAAAAGGTTTATGTTGTTAAAGCATCGTCCAACAGAACTGGTCCTTGAAAACGCTAAGAGACCATGACAAATTCTTAATCATCACATATACAAACTTAACAAGAAGCATAACCATAGCAATAGTTGAAAAAATTGCCACGGAGCAGTCACGTTTCTTTTCAACTGAGCTGGATGGTGTACCGAGAAAATAGAATACTGTACGAAAAGGATTGCGAGCAGAAGAAGTTGTAGCTTCAAAATATTTTGTTATCAAGTTCGCCTTCCACTTGTTCTGGGGGTTCTTGTGATGTGTTCAGGTCTTCACTAAGACTACCACAATTCAAGGTATTCATGTTGAAAAATTCACCATGGTCAATCTCTCAAGGCCAAAGAAAACAAAAGCTTCAGGTTAAAGAGACTATCTAGAAAGCCCAGCGATAAGCAGCATCTGAGCAATTAAAAAACCTGTGCCTCGGCTTTTATTTTCGGCTTGCTTAAATACTAACTACTTAACGTCAGAAGCTTTAGGCCCAGAGCATTGAGGACTGCGTAAGCCATATCATACTTCTAACTTTTCTTAATGGGGTACTTAACTGTCTTTATAAATAAGGTGAAAGCCCATGAAGTATAAAAATGGAAATCTTTAGTTCCACTAGCGGAGGTTGGCCTATGAAACCCGCCCAAAAAAGTTATAAATAAGGTGAAAGCCCATGAAGTATAAAAATGGAAATAAGCAGAGTTTGTTAGCATAAAGCAACCAAGCAACATCATTTAACTAATAGAAAGTACAGACGTAGCAATATGTATTGCTTAGAAAAACAATACATAACTTAGAAAACTGTTGCAGAAGAAAATTACCTTTCAACAGAAGTGACAATATTTGAACTTAAAAAACATAAGCACAACAAGAAGAAAAATTGCAAACAAATTAGAACCGCCATGGAGTAGCTAGATGGTGACATTTCAATGATGCTACCCTTTGCGATTGGAAGACTTCCCCAAAATGCTTATAAAACTGCATATCAAGCTGACGACAGGGAAAATGAATGCCAATACGGGCAAGTAATTTCGTACTAAGTACCCCCTGTACTACGGCCAAAAAGTTTCGCAGTGACCGTGCAAATCTGTAGTAAGTCTGCAAAAGCAGGGTACTTTAGGATCAGAATTCAGAACACTCTTAGAAAGTTGGTGAAAAAGAAATTTGCTTTCCTTGAGCCTATCCTCAACAATTCCTTCCCTGACCAATATGTCCACATCCTCTTGAGTTCTAATAAGGAGATTCATGAGGGCAACATACTCGTTTATGAACATATCATCTTAACGACGTGTTTGCTCAAAGGCAAGCAAATTCCTGATTGAGATATCTGTTTCGTCACCTATGATAAGTTTCGGGATTTTGAGCGTCCCGGTTTTCAGAATCGGGAATTTGCGAATCAGGCTTTTCAGAGTCCAATTGCTGAATTCAAGGTCAACTAAGCTTTCACTCGACCGAGCTTCAAATCCGACTCCAGATTGACATAACTTTGTTATGCTGGGTGTTTGTTGTTGACCTTTCCCTTCCTCGAAAAGTCGATTCTGCGGCTGCGGGAGCAAAGCTTGATATAATTGTCTTAGGAAGTCAACCAAATGTTCAGTGTCAGAAAAGTTGATATTCTCCCAACTGCTTTCCGGTATCTCCACACGCATTAGATTTTTGAAGAAGTAACGTAAGAGGTCCACGATTTCTACAGTTTTCTCAACTTTCCCAACTTTCCGTTTGGGGAATTTCTTCGACCTCCGTGCTTCCTGAAAAAGCTCTCTAAGGATGAAGAATGGAAGTTGATTTTCAAGGAGTAGTATGTCAAGCCATATATCATTTATCTTCCGTTGCCCTTCAAAAATGCGGTCGTCTTTAGGTGGCTTGTCAACAGAACTGAGACGGAGGAGTAAAACAATGATGAAGGCAGCATCCGTTAGAATGATTTGGACAAATTCAATGTCATCAAAGTTTTTGGTGTCTTCATAACGATCACGCAGTTTTTCTTTCCGGGCTTTTATAAACTTCTCACACTCCTCCTCTATCCAGTTATAAAAATATTGCCGGTAAATTTTTTTATCGTCTTCCATATCTTGGAGCCGCTTATGATGAAGCGGGCCATCTTCCATATCTTGGGGCCGCTTATGATGAAGCGGGCCAATGGACAGTTCCCTAGGTGTATAGGCTTGTTCATTGACACAGCGTAGTCGCTCTGGAACTCGATAGATAATTGGCGGCGATGAACTCATTTGCTTTCTGTATAACCGAATTCCAATTCTGTAATCAAATAAGAAGTAAGGATCTCGATGGGACAGCATTTATGTATATCGGTCATTAAGTACACAAATAATAATAATAATTGAAAAATAAAAACATTTGAAAATTATTTTCTGTAGATTTTATCATCTTTTTTCTGTTTTTTTAACATATCCTTACGATCAACTTTAAGAATACATTTGAGTTTACTCAATTAATGTTTAAATGTATAAATGAGACAAAATTATATTTGGTATGATGTAAATATATAACTTTACTTGTTTGTAGTTCTTTCGGGTCTATTTTAAGGATCAAAGTTTAGGTTTGGTACCAAAAAGTGAAAAAGTGCTACATTCAACACTAATAACAGGATCATAAAATCCTGGTAATTTTTTTTTTTAATTAACACATATATCCATGCATGCACTAATGTGCAAACCTGAGATATCTTAGTCCCAAGAAGCACCTACTCCCAATTAGAAGAGTATGTCAATTCAAACTTTGAAGTTAACCTTTAAAGACAACGTCAGAACCTAGACAATGAAAATAAGCTTAGAAAGTACTTGAAACTCCTTTATGTTGCCTATAACAAAAAGGAACTGATAACTACATGTCTTTTTTAAAAAAAAAAAAAATGTATGCATGTTCTCTTGTTCTTGTCACACCTTTTGCCATATTTATTTGATCTATATAATATTACGAAGCTCATTTGAATCGTAATACTTCAATGTGAATCCTATTGTACCAGGAATTATTTCTTTATTTAGGAAAAAAAAGAATTAAATAGGAGAAAGAGCGTCAAAATTAGAACAATTTTTAAGCGTCCAGCAATCCACAACCTATGTCATAGCATAAAATCACAAGTGTAGTAAACATAAATAACTTTAACTAGAGGAAATGTGTGGTGTATGTCAAAACTTACAAATGTAATTGGCATGAGAGGACAAGAAGATCTAAAATCAAGAAAAAGGTAGCACACCTGTTATAGAGAAGTAAGTTTGTTTGCCCTTGTAGATCAACGCGAAAAAGATGCAAAGACCTTCACTTTTTTTTGGATAAAGACAGTTTTACTGTTCTGCCAAACGATGAGAACTGCCTTTCCGTCGTTTTAGGTTCAAAGTCCCTTTCTGCAACAGCAATGCGACTAATAATTGCAACTACGCAGGTTTTCACTCACCCTTGAAAAAGGCATTCATGTCTTTACTGACCATTAACTATAGGTGCAGACTCCACAGAGAGAAAACGCACGATGAAGTTAGTCAGAAAGCGTGAAGAAGCCACTGTAACTTTAGATCTTAAAGCATGTAACTTTATATCCTTCTTCCTTTCCGTTCTTTCTTTAACGCACACTATACCTTACTAACAAATAGAAGATGCGTTACCAAGTACGTTAACTTTTCGAAAAGTGAGAGATTCCAATACTAAGAAAACATTACCCGGTACAGCCTTAACTTTTTGTAACTAAACGCATGTGGTCACTGTCACGCTCACGTGGTAGTTTTTACTTTTCAAATTGTTTGACAGACAAAAATGTGTATCTTAGAGCAAAGTGGTCCAAAGTGGCAATTGCATAGTTTAAGTTTGTCTCTTCGTTTTGTCATATTGTTCAAGGGCTAAAGATAACCGAAGAAAGGATTGGAGAGAAGGTAAGAACTTCGCTTTTCAAAGGTCCTGCATTTGCTTTTCATTTCACTTTCTGTGTCAAAGATTTTGCACTTGCCTTGCATTTCTCTTTCTTTACCTACTTGGTAATCAAATTCAAACAACATATGTCAACCATCATTGCTCGCTTTCTTGTTGTTTGCTTGGTAATTTTTCTACAAGATGACTCATATGTTGTCCAGGCATTACATAAAGAACAGCAAGCGATTATTGACGGCTTGTTTGGAGATGACATTATCCGAGTAGTATAATGATAGTGAAGGAAACATTTTGTAGATTTGGTATCGAGGCAGATATAACTGTTGTACCATTGAATTTATAAGACAGAGCGGGAAGAATACTAAGGTATACATACATTAGCTGGGATCAACTCTAACCAGATAGATATCGATCAGAACATCGACGAGTGAAACGTATATACACTAATTTATGTTTATGTGCTTTCACCATCTATGCTGAGCAAATATACTGCCCTTTTATTGTACGCGAAAAATCAACTAAAGGGAGTTGTTAGAAAAATGTCTAAAATCAGCATCAAGACTAAATCTTAAGGAAATGTTATACCATTGAGATGATTGAAATTTAGTGTACAATTAGGAAGCATGGGTTCTGCAAAAATAAGAAAGAAATGGACGGTCGCGAGAGGAAAGACCTTGAAGTACGAGTGGGAAATCGGGGTCTGAACTTTGATGACGGAAGGCTTGACGAAGGAAATGTCCAGAGATTTTTTCAGTGAGTTGGCGGGATATTGAAATAGGAAGAAAAATATCCTTCTTCGATGTAGAACTCACTAATCCAATTAAGTGCATTTCTGAGTTATCAACCTTCCTTCATTTGTCTTCTCATCGATTTCGTCCAACTTCTAACTCCTCACTTTTCTTCTCTGAACGCATTACCCCCGATTTGTGTGAAGAAGATGAGGATGAGTTTCAAGCCTTGGCGTTCTTTTCATTTCCTTCAGCCGTTGCTTCTTTCCCGACGAAAAGTTGTTCATGGATATCCCTTCACATTTTCTTTTGTCTTGATCCTCTGATCTTGTTTTGTTGAATTTTAGAGAATAGAATCTATAACTAACTTAAAATTCTAAGGTATTAAGTGATAGAACCCATGCATTTATAAGTAGGATGTTTAATATCTTCTTTGGCAATGTGGGACTCAATGGTGACATGATGTTCTACTATTTGACAATCATAGTGCAATATTTTGTGGATTCAAACCAATCATAAGGGTGTTAAGATGAATCCTGATTCCGATACCATGTTAAAGGTCTAAGTCTGCCCCTTTTTAAATGACCTCATTGAGAAAGGAAGTTATCCAAACTTATAACGCACATTACAATTAACTTTCTCTTCAATGTGGGACTTTATATGTGAACACAAAGAGGAAGAATTGGATTTGGTACTATGTTAAATTTTTTGGAGTAGTCCTCATATCTAACTTAAAAGTCCTAAAATATTGAGTAGTGAAATATATCTCTTTGTAAGTAGGATGTTTAATATTTTCCTTAATAATGTGGGACCCATTGACCACATCTTAATAAACTCCCTCACTATGATGCTCAAACTATTAGACCATCATAATGCCACACAGTTCAACATGTTTCTTGCTGCGTTCCTATTCTCTTTGGTGCAGTTTCATGTTTTCAGATGAAAACCAAAGTGGAGCAAAAGTCGGAGAGAAAAAATGTAGTTCCAGGCAATCACGGAACGTATAGGAAGTGATTGATTGGTCTACGACGAATACGTCTGTCCCCCACAAAATTTTTGAAGGGTATAATCAATCTAAGCAAGGATTTATAAAATATTTCCAGTGGAAGGACGTTGGGGTTTTCTCTCTTGTTGGTTTCTGCGTGTGAATCACTGCATCGACTTACAATGGAACAGGAATCACCTACTGTAGAAGCAATGGCAGATAGCCTGAGTTGTGGGAAGAAGATGGAATACGTTTCAACCCTCGGGGTTCTTTTTAATTCCTGTAACCACTGTCTATTTTCCTCGGGTTGTTCTTGGAAGTCCTGTTGTCTTTGTCTTCGTCCTCTGATCTTGTTTCTTGCTGGGTTCCTTTTCTTTTGGTTCCAGTTTCATATTTTCAGAAGACCAAACCAAGGGGAGCTAAAGTCGGAGAGAAAAAAATGTAGTTCCAGGCAATCACGGGACGTATAGGGAGTGATTGATTGGTCTACAGCGAATATGTCAGTCCCCCACAAAATTTTTGAAGGGCATGATTAATCTAAGCAAGGATTTATAAAGTATTTCCAGTGGAACGACGTTGGGGTTTTCTCTCTTGTTGGTTTTTGCATGTGAATCACTGCATATACTTACAATGGAACAGGAATCACCTACTGTAGGAGCAGTGGCAAGTTGCCTGATTTCGTGGGAAGAAGATGGAAGACGTTTCAACCCTCGGGATTCTTTTTAATTCCTGCAACCAGTGTCTATTTCCCTCAGGTTGTTCTTGGAAGTCCCGTTGTCTTTGTCTTCGTCCTCTGGTCTTGTTTCTTGCTGTGTTCCTTTTCTTTTGGTTCCAGTTTCATATTTTCAGAAGACCAAACCAAGGGGAGCAAAAGTTCGAGAGAAATGTAGTTTCAGGCAATCACGGGACGTAAAGGAAGTGACTGATTGGTCTATAACGAATATGTCTGTACTCCGTAAAATTTTTGAAGGACAGGATTAAACTAAGCAAGAATTTATAA
This sequence comes from Casuarina glauca, assembly GCA_028551395.1. Classification (NCBI taxonomy): domain Eukaryota; kingdom Viridiplantae; phylum Streptophyta; class Magnoliopsida; order Fagales; family Casuarinaceae; genus Casuarina; species Casuarina glauca. The sequence continues at coordinate 29,514,793 of CM052351.1, read as the reverse complement.
AATATTTGCAGTGGAACGACGTTCGGGTTTCCTCTCTTGTTGGTTTCTGCATGTGAATCACTGCATCGACATACGATGGGACAGGAATCACCTACTGTCGAAGCAGTGGCTCGTAGCTTGGTGCATTGTCTCTTCCAGTGTCGTTGAAGAACGGCATGGCATTAGTTTAAACACTTGGTGGAAATGGGTGTAAAAGCAAGTTAAATATGAGCTCTTCGGGTTACGTTTATTTTCCGTATTCCCCACTCCCTTCCCACCTCCACAACATACATTAATGTTCCTGACAGGAATCACGCATTCAAGCTTTTTAACTTTTCAATAGAAAGTTTTGACTTCATGCACACAATAATATTCCGGACTGGTAGAATGGGCTGACAAGCTGGCCAAGCGAGTATTTTGTGTATTGGACTGGCAGTACAAGCCAATGGGCTGACAATATTTTGTGTATTGGACTGGCAGTACAAGCCAATGGGCTGACAAGCTGGCCGAGCAAGTATTTTGTGTATTGGACTGGTAGTACAAGCCGATGGACTAAGTATGAGTTCAATGTAACTGACCTCTTTAATAAGGGAAACATTACTTATCAATTTAAGAATGTAAAGACTATAATATTTAATAAGATGATGGTTATGATTCATTATTTATTCTTGTAATGTTAACCCTTTATGAGTATCTCGACAGTTGATTCAATGAACCTAATTTGAATCTTACATAACATTTACATATTTATTTTGATGTTCTAAATGTGTAACCAATAAGCCATTTGATTATTACGAGAAGGCTAACTCCTATATAAAGAGAACCTCCCGGTCCCTTTCTCCTCACCCAAATACTCAAGCTTTTCTCTTGTCCTTTATATTTTCCTTGTCTGTTCTCCTGTAGTTCTTTCATAAGAGTGATTCTACTTAGAAGGCTAACTCAATTCATTGTTGAGACTTAAGTGTTGAATAGATTTCTCCAAATTTGTTACACTAAGCTTAGTTTCGAAATAGGAAGTTAACGATTATAAATTGTTCAAAATTGTATAAAAACTTAAAGCTTTAAAGGCTTAGCTCAAAATTCATCTCAATTTGATGACCTATGTCAAGAGGTTAAGGATGCTAAAGACCCTCTAAAACGGATCCGACAAAAGACTAGAGATTGACCCTTATAATCTTGATTCACATTCAAAGGAAAAATCTCAAGTAAAAGAGCTTCTTGCAATTTAAGCGTGAGGAAACACTTTTAAATCAAACCGTAAGAAATTTGTGGCTAAAAGATGGAAATAGTAATAGAAAGAATTTCTTTGCTTCCTTGATGTGTAGAAAAGCATAAAAATCTTAAGTAAAATAACTTCTTACATTGAATAAACATGAGGAAACACTTTTAAAATAAAAATTAAAAAAAAAGTCTAGGAAGAAGAAAAGAAACTGCCTTCTGAAGACCAGGAGGAGAGTGTCATCAGGTGAGCGAATAAGGGTAGATCGCAAAGAGAGATAGAGCTAGTGCAGGGTGGCTCGTGTCAACGAGTGGTGGTGGGCAACAACAAAACCGGTTGGCTAAAGCGACATTAGCCATTTTGTGATAGAGGAACAATGTTCATTGCAATCAAATTAGGAGACATTTTAGGTGTACAACGATGACACAGCAACAGTGAGAAGGGTAAAGAGGCGAGCCGTGGTAACAGTGTGCTGCCTAAAGGCAAAGAGGTTGATTCTTTCTCCTTAACTGACGAATAAGTGGGATCCTCTTATTTTTTTCTATGTTTTGGTGTGCAAGAAAAAGATAAGTTAGGTCCTCTGATTTTTTTTCTCTATTTTGGGTTTTGGTGTGATGAAGAAGAAGAAAAGAAAAGGAGATGAAGGCGTGAGGGAGAATTTCAAAAATTGTCGAAGACACCATTGGAGGTCTCATGTTAGGAAAAGGTGGAAAATTGTCAAAAACACCTTCCTATGCCTTGCCTATGGTAGATCGAATTAATCTTAAGGCTCTTTTTGTCAACCAAAGGCAAAACTTACGAATAATAGATTCAATAAACATTGAACTAATGGCAAGTGGGACAATAGAAGTTGCTGTTAAAGCCTCAAGCACTACAAACTTAGATTGCAATTGAAATCACAGCATCATTGTTCAAGTTAAGTTTGATACTTCAAGTAAAATTGCAAACAACAAAACTTTGGATATTGATTATGAACTTGTAACTCGTAAAGTAGTTGATGTAAGAGAAAAGGTTCAAGAGACTATCTTGATAACTGTAGTCGTTGGCCGAAAGATCAATTCTTCTTTTGGAAACTCTAGGTTGTCTTGGAAACATATTGCTATGGATAATCTCATGAAGATAGCTAAGTTGGATTATCATCCTCCTTTCAATAAGGCAAACAAGCTTGTTGTTAAACCGCCACTACAGACTATTGAGGAAGAAAAAAATCATTTTGCGAATTTTTTTGTAGGATATTTTTTAACTAAACATATTTCTTATTATTTAATGAAGGGTACTATAGAAAAATTGTGGGGGAAGAAAAAACTCATCAAAATTATTAGCTACTAATAAAGGGTTTTTCTTTTGCTTTTCAAATATGAAGAAAATGGAGAAGGTTATGGAAGTTGGAGTATAAGATGTTACAAGCAGGCCCTTTTTCATTTAGAAATGACATCCTTTCATTAGATAGGAGAAAGCAAAAATTTTTGTAATTCCTATTTGAGTGCATTTATATAATGTTCCACATGTGCTTTAGACTAATAAAAGTATGAGTTATGTGAGTAGTGTATTAGGCAAACCTTTATACATAGATAAAACTACTAAATAAAAACTTTGGTTATCACTATGAAATGTAAGGTATGCAATTGCTTTAAACATAAAAAATGTTCAACAATGAAAAAAGAAGCTTTGGTACCCAAAAAGAATGTAGTTCCTTTAGCTCAAAACTCTCAAATTGATAATACTCAAGATAATTTGATTTTGATTCTTACTAAGGATCTCCTTGTCCAAATCATTCAAAATAAAACTTGTCTTAATCAAGTAATGGCATCAACTCCAAATACAATTGAGATTGAAGCTTTTCTTGTTCTAACTAAGAATGCAATTGCAAATAATAAATCTTCCCTAAGTACCAAAAAGAATCTATCTTCTGGAAAGAAAAAGGAAAAGGAGAAAAATGTCATATCTGAGAATAAGTTCGTAGTACTAAAGGAAGGAATATCGATTAATCTTATTGTCAAGATTAGGATAACGAAAAAAAAGAATAAATCTCCTAATAAATAAAAGTACTATCATGGAATGTTAAGGCTTAAATAAAAGCCCTTAATTAAGGGAGGTAGCTAATTTTGTTTTGATTCATGTCTCTCAAGTTATTATTCTGGTTGAACATAGAGTCAAAAAAGAAAATGTTAATGTAATTATAAAGAGTGGATTTGTAGGTTGGAATTATATCCATAATTACAAGTTTAGTAGTTTTGGTAAAATATGGATTTTTTGGAAAGCTTTTGATTTTCAACTCACAATTAAAGCATCTTCATCTTAGGTCATCCATTACTTAATTGAAAAGTCAAGTATGTACCCATATTTGTTGTCTACTGTCTATGTAAGTAACTTGAAAATTGAACATAAAAAATTATGAGTTAACCTTAATTGCTTCTCTAATCTTAATATAAATGATGTTCTTTGGTTAATTATGGGTGATTTCACTTCATTGGTTGGCTCATATGTAGGGACAAACTTCCTACAGCAGAAGTGATTTCTCAATGGCTCCCTTAAATTGATATGTATTATAATTTCTGTAGCTAATAACTCTATTTTTATAGAGTTATTTTAACTATTTTTAGGTAATAAATAATACAATGCTTATGAGAAATATTTGAATTCCTCTTTATTTACTTGAATTTGTATTGTTTTTCTAGCATAAGGAGGCATGAAGAAAAAGAATAAGCATGGAGAACTTGATGTTTATTATATGACAAAATATGGTCAAAATATCAAGATCAAGAAAATAAAGATGGGCTTGGACTTTACATTTTCCATTGTTATTAGGTTTTCTAATTAAATTAGAAAACCTAGTCATATTAGGAGTTCAAAGCCTAATTATTATAAGAATTCAAGACCCAATTGTCTTTGGTCTCCAAACCCCACTTCTACTAGAATAAGAGATAGGTCTAAACCTAAACTCTATTTAAGAGAAGAGAAGAGGCAAAAAAGGGAGAGGAGAAAATTGAGCACAACTCAAGAGAGAGGCCAAGAATTCAAGGTTTTCTTGAAGAGAAGACAAAAAGGGTGACAAACTTCTTGTTCTTGGATTCAAGATGCCTTCCTTATTTCTTATTATTGTTCTTCCTCATTATTTCATTATGTTCTAAATTTCTTTTGTTAGAGTGAAGATGTAGCCTAACTATGATGATGTGAATTTCATAAGTTTTTATGTATTGCAAGATATTTTATTTATGTGAGTTATATATTATTATGCTTAATGCTTTTAAATGATTGACCACCACTTAAATGATTTGATGTGCATGTTAGAGACTGAGAGGTAATAATATGCAATTGCTTCTTATAATATATAACCATAAATTAAATGTGGATAGACATATACCATGTTATTTGTGTGGCTTTTGGTGATAGGATAATCGAAAGATTTATTGTAAACTAGGAATATTCACAGATCCTAATGCATTTGGTTTGTTTCAATTTACATATAAAGATATAATGAATTAATGAACTAAATATGGTTACTATACCTAGACATAGGATAGTAAATAAATTAGGAAATTTCGCCATCACATAGGTAATATCATTCTTGCAGGCATAAACTATGAAAATTCATATCTAGTAGTTATGGTGAAATCGGAAGCTCTAACATGTTTCTCATCTTGATTTTTCCTACTTGGATTCAATTTTAATTAGTCTTGAGTTTTCGTTTTGAAAGTTTTAAATTTTAATTCATCATCAACGATATTTTGATTTGCTAGATAAATTTTAGGATTAATTCATCGTTAGTACTTAATTAGTTTAGTATTCACCAATCTTCGTGGGACAATACTTTTCTTACCATTATATTACTTGTTCGACATGTTCACTTGCATTTAAATTTCACCGAACAGTGGCTCTCAATATGAAAGTAGATCACACTTGTGTTTTTCAATGTACTTGGACTAACCAAATTTGGAAAAGTATTTTAGCACAATAAGACCTTTGTAAGAACATTGACGATTGAAATTTTGAATTGCAATAGATGATTATAGCAACTAAGGAAAGGGATTTGGCTACAAAGCTTCTTAAACTTTCTTTCTTAGCATATCTTCATTGTCTATGGTTTGAATGTAATCGTAGACATTTTCAAAATAAGACTGTTGATATACCAGTTTTGTTAGCTAAAATCAGGAGAGTAGTTCGTGGAATAGTATCTCTATTTAGGAACATTAAACCTTCTTACGCGAATGTTTTATTGTGTCATAGCTGAAGAATTTCAAATTCTATTTTCTCTCCAGATGAATTGTAATGCTGAGGTATGCCCCTAAGCTTTTGTATTTTCTTATTCTTCGATGAATAAATTCACATATTCATAAAAAATAAAAAAATAATTATGGGTGATTTCAATGAAATATGGAATTCAAGTAAATGTATTAGCCTTAATGTTAGATGGGTACAAGGAATGGAGGACTTGAATAAAATGATTGAAACTATAGTATCAATTAAACCTCCTTCTCCAAGTCCACTATTCACATGGACAAACAAAGGTTCGGGTATGGGTATTAGAGCCAGTAAAATTGATAAAACCCTCATTAATGGGGAACGGATTCTCAAAGTTGAAAATATATTATTCAATGTTTTGCTCTTTAGTATATTCAATCATCCTTCATGTATAGTTAAGTTTGGTAATACTATACATAGGAAGAATTCTCAATCTTAGTTGCAATAAAGATTACAAACCAATCATATACTGCAATATTCTCTACAAAATTATTTTCAAGATGTTAGTTAAAAAGATAGTGTTATTTTCCCGACAATGGTAAGCTAAAACCAAAATGCTTTCATTAGGGGATGTCAGATTTCTAATAATTTTATGCTTTGTTAAAAACTACTTTATAATTATCACAAGGGTGATAAAGGTAAGCATGTGGCCATAAAAATTGATCTCATGAAAGCATATGATATGGTTAAGTGGGAAACAATATTAGGAGTTTTGAAAGCTATTAATACTCCCTAGTATTTAAGTAATTTTATAGGTGAGTGTATTACTACAACAAGATTTTTAGTATATTTGAATGAAAAACATGTAGGTTACCTTGAAGGTACCAATGGACTTAGACAGTGACCTATTATCTTTATATATTTGTACTAGTTATGAAGATACTTAATAGAATTATTATTACAAAGATCTACACATCAGCTTTTAAGTTCCATTAGAGGTGCAAACTTGAAAAAATTACTCATTTGTGTTTTGCTAATAATTTGTTCTTTCTCTGTCATGGTTATATGGCTTTAGTATTTTGGCTTGTAGAAGCTCTAAGGGAATTCACTAAACTAATAGGTCTACACTATAACTTAAGTAAATGCTAAATGTCCTTTTTAGGTTTATCAAAACAAGAACAATTTCTTATTCTAGATCAGTCACCTTTTTCTTATCGGTACAATCTCTATTCAATATCTTGAAGTTCCTTTGATTACAAAAAGACTTAATCATGTTGATTTCAAGGGCCTAATAAATAAAATATTTAAAAAGATAGAAGCTTAGGGAATGAAATATATTAGCTATGTAGGAAGGTTAAAGTTGGAAAAATCAGTCCTAGTTTCCATATGTATATTTTGAATGCAAGTTTTCTTACTGCTAAAACAAACAATTTATAAGATTGAGAAAAAAAATAGGAACTTTCTATGAGTATGCAGTACAAAATAGTTTGACAAATAGTTTGCTCAAGAAAGAACAAAAGGAGAGTAGGTTTACCGAATCTTAAACTTTAGAAGAAAGTCCCTTTGGGACATATGCTTTGAAATCTCATTAACCTTGTAAATATTTTTTTATGGACTAAGTGGATCCGCAATACAGAATGTAAAAGAACTTTAATAATACAGCTTGATATAAAAGATTCCATGACATATAGTTGGAATAGAACAAGTTTCATGGCCCACACTTACCTTGGTTCCTTATAAGTTTGCCTATTGTTGCAAAAAAATTTATTAGAACCTTTAACTAATTAATGAAAAAGTGGATTAGCATGATCTAATTTGGACTTGTAGCATTGTGAAACATAATTTCATTAAGTGGCTAGTTTGTTAAAATTGACTTTCTATAGCGAAATAAATGGTACAATACCTTCCTTCAATTAACTTATACTGTGATTTTTGTTAGTTTCATATTGAAAACATAAGTTTTTTTTAAAGGTACATGAATAATGATGGTTTTGAAAACTATCCTTGATTAGAATGGAGTTCAACATTATATTGGAGCATGCAATGAAGAACCAAAATGGATTATCAAAGTAACTGAAGAAAAGGATTTGGTTGCAAAGCTTATTAAGATATCCTTTTTAGCTTGCATTTATTATATATAATTGGAAGAGACAACTTCAAAACAAAATAATTGATATTTCAATCTTGTTGGCTAAAGTAAGAAAAATTGTACGAGGGAAAACTTTTTATTTCAAAATATAAAATCTTTACAGAGAAATGTCAATTTGAGTGAAATTTGGAAGCTTCCAACCGTTATCTTTTTGATAGTTTTTGTAATTCTTATAATGCTAGGATATGCTCCTATCCTTTTATACACTTATTTTTATTAATGAAAAAATAAATTTTAACTACATTAAAAAAAATCTATGGCTAAAAGATGGAGATAGTAATAGTAAGATTTTCTTTGCTTTCTTGATATGTAAAAGAGAACAAAACAAGATCAACCATCTTGTGCAAATAGATGGAATTATTATCACAAATGAAGATGCCTTAAGGATACCATTATTTCTTATTTCAAAGCATCCTTAATAGCTCCAATAGAAACAACACTTACATTAATATGTATGATCTTTATTATATGAAGATATAAGTGCACAATTTAGCTTGCTAGCAGTTCAACAATGAGATGCTATTAAAGTCTTTTAGGGCATTCATGATTTTAGAGTTGCTACACTCAATGTATACAATACCTTATTTTACAAAAGAACTTGGCCTGTTGTTGGGCAAGATATTGAAGATGTTGTGTTTGAACTCTTTTCCCCTAAAAAAATTGTTGAAAGTTGTAAATTATATCTTGTTATCTCTAATGCCAAAGGACCTTAATCCATAATACAACAAAGATTTCAAACCAATTGCTATAGTAATGTGTTTTACAAAGTCATACCCAAACTGCTAGTTGAAAGAATAAGTCTCACCCTCCCTACAACGGTAAGCCATAAAAAAATTGCTTCCATTAAGGGATGCCAAGTATTTGAGGATATTATCCTTTGTTATGAACTCTTACATAATCATCATAGGAGTTAAAAGTAAAAACATATGATCATTTCCAGGCTATCTTACTATTGCAAAAAAACATAAAATGAGGTATCACAAGTCGATGATGTAGTGGATTTGTATGATTTTATTTAGACTCATGACATCAGTGAACATAACTCCACTTGTTGGCGTAATCAGACTACCTATATTTCTCTCCTTTATGTGCGTAATTGCCTTTAATCCGCTCTCGTTTCCTGAAATCCGGGCTGTCGTTTTTTGTTGTAACAAAAAACTATTGGGATTGACTATATGCTTTTTATGAGACATATTTGTACAAACCCACATTTGGTTTTATTCAAGTGGAAGAAAAAGGAAGAGAGAGAGAGAGAGAGAGAGAGAGAGAGGGAGGGAGGATTTGATTGTGAGTTTTAGAATAATTTCAACTTTCGGGTTCTATTATTTTTCTTGTATGTAGGTTGCTTTTAATTGGGTTCAACAGCATAAAAATAAATATGATATTATATATAATAGATAGAGAAATTAACAAACACACGAGACAATTGAGTAGTTCAATACATGCTATATCTTGGTAATTACATCCACTTTTCTTTAACCAACTAGTTAAGGAGCTTTATTCATTAGTAACAACTCGAGATTATACAATCTCCTTAAAACATGCTCAATAATATTTCACTTGAGATAAAATCGTTGAACACCCATGTGTACGACACCTAACAAAAGCTTATAGAAATCTCCAACAACAACAAATTTCACAAACACAACAAACCAAAACGTTCTCCCCAATTTCTCAAATGAGGGTTACACTATCTAACTGGTACGTGCAAGTTTTCGAGCTCCACTAATGGGCTTCGCACACTATTTTACCGCGCATGTCATAGCCTTGTTAAACACGTCAGCTGCCACAAGCCTACACGTGGCTAAAACTAGACACGTCAGCCCTGCATCACAAGAGAATGGTGCGCCGCGAGATGCTGGTGTGCCTCCTCTCTCCCCGAAAGTTTCTATCCATTCCAGAAACATCCGGCCAACACTCCATCACCGGAAACCTTCCATTTCAAGCACAGAATCATGCGATCTTCTCAGGCTTGTCAAGAAAATCACACCACCTACCACATCGAGTCTGAATTTGGGAAAAACCCCAAATTCTCTCAAAGATTCATACCATTCAAGATCAATATCGTAGATATGTATAAATTCATTTGTATTACATTTTTCGTTTTCCTTTTTTATGTATGTTTAAGGATTCCTATAAATTGGAATCATTTTGTATAGTTTTATCATTGAAATCAAAAACCATTTCCGCAGTTATTGTTCTTGGTGTTCTTGAGTTGTTCTTGAAGGAAAATAAGAATTTATTCGAATTTTTATTTTTTCGATTTGGTATCCAGAGCCAGTCGGCCACTGCTCCTGACCGATTCTCCACCAATCCTCACCGAAATGGCCCACCCACAATCTGATTTCGCTCCCACCCATCCCGCAGTTCCTGTTTCCACCGGAAACATTTCGATTCCGGCTAGCTCCATTAAGCTAGAAGGACCAAATTTTTTGGTCTGGAAGGCCCGGATTTTGCCTTATCTCCGCGCCACAGAACTATTGCCCATCGTGGATGGTTCTCTTCCACGCCCTGCTCAGTTCGCCACCATCACCGATGATGATGGCTCCATGATTCAAGTTACGACCCCTGAATACACCGACTGGATGAAGCGTGATCAATCTGCGTTGGGGCTCCTCCTCAACACCTGTTCAGATGCAATCGTCAGCCAACTGACGAAACAGAATTCCGCTTCCGATGTCTGGCATGCCTTAGCAGCGGAATTCCAAGCTCAAAGCAGCGCCCGTGCATCCAGTCTCCGATTGCGACTTCAAGCAATCAACAAAGGACACCGTTCGGTGTCTGAATTTCTTCAAGACATCAACTCTCTGGTTGATGAACTTGCCGGTGTGGGTGAGATAATTTCTGACAACGAATATCTCACCCACCTTTTTCGCGGTCTCGGTGCTCCCTACGCCCCGCTTGCAACTGCGATTTCCGTTCACACTCGGACTAACGGCCTCACCAGAGAAGATTTGCGTGGCCTTCTTCTCACTCAGGAGGCCCAACTGGAGCTGGCGGAGCAGTCCAGGTCCCCGACGGTCGCCTTCTCCATGGATCAGACTCCTCCTGCTCCCCCAAAGGGTGTGGTTCCGACCCACACCCGTACTCCAATCCCACGCCGGAACACTCATGCAGGTGACGCTGTACCTTTTCCACCACCTGCCAGCGGACGCTTCAACCACGACGGAGGCAATCGTCGTCGTGCACCTCGGTGCCAAATCTGTCGCCGCACTGGACACTGGGCCACAACCTGTCGGGCCCGCTACAACCAATCTACTCCAAATACCGGCCTAAACCACCAGGCTCTCAGCCTTGCCCAATCCATGCAATCCAACTCATATGGGCCTACCTCCATCCCAGCTTCTGAGGCCCACTCTAATACTGATTGGTACCCCGATTCTGGGGCCACCAATCATGTTACCCCTGAGCCCATGGGCCTGGACCAGCTGCTGCCTTATCAAGGAGACAACGAAGTCACCGTAGGTGATGGAGTGGGCCTTCCCATAACCCACACAGGTAATGTCTCAAATAACCTCAATTTAAATATATCTAATGTTTTGGTAGTTCCAAAAATTTCAAAAAATTTACTTTCTGTGTCACAATTTACCAGGGATAATAATTGCGCATTTATTTTTTACCCTAACTTTTGTGTTGTTCAGCATCTCTCTACGGGCCGGACTCTACTTCGAGGTCCACTTGAGCATGGTCTCTATCGCCTTCAACCCAATAAAATGTTGCACGGGCCCTCTGCACTTCATATTAATGTTAATATGCCTGCAAAATGGCATCAACGTCTAGGGCATGCCTCTTTCCCTATTGTATCGCAAGTGCTTCATAATAATAAAATAAAGCTTGAAGGCTCTTTTGATCAATTATGCCCTGCTTGTCAACTAAGTAAAAGCGCACAACATCACCATCCCCTTACAAATCATAAATCTCGGGGTCCACTAGAATTAATTCACTTTGATATTTGGGGACCTGCCCCACTATTATCCGCCTCAGGCAATAAATATTATATTGCCTTTATTGATGATTACTCCAAATTCACCTGGATCTACACTTTCCAATCGCGGACTCAATTTCTTTCCATTTTTGAAAAATTTCGAATCTTAGCAGAAAATCAATGTAATTCGAAAATTAAATCTATTCAATGTGATGGTGCTGCTGAATTTACTTCAAGGGATTTTCATACCATCTTGTCTAAACATGGCATCTCACAACGCCTTTCTGCTCCTTATGCCCCATTCCAAAATGGGTCTGCAGAACGTAAACACCGCCACATTGTTGAAACTGGCCTATCTTTAATTAATCAGGCTCATGTTCCGCTTCATTTTTGGGATTATGCTTTTGAAACTGCAGTCCATATCATTAACAGACTTCCAAGTCCTGTTATTCACCACAAAACTCCATGGGACTTACTTTTTAATCACTCCCCATCTATATCTCACCTAAGAGTATTTGGATGTCTTGTTTATCCCTACTTACGGCCTTATAACAAACATAAATTACAACCTCGATCACAACCGTGTGTCTTTCTGGGATATCCCCAAGGCTACAAAGGCTACAGATGTCTATGTCTCCAAACAAATAAATATTTTATTGTTGCGGATGCAAATTTTGATGAGTCCCACTTTCCGTTCATGACTCACTCGTCCCCCGCACTCTCATCGAGGGCATCTTACATCCCTTTACAAATTTCTTTGCCCACTTTCTCTCGGCCACAGGTTCCACGTTTAGAACCTTCCCCCTTAATCTCTACGGCCTCCTCCCATTCCTCTGAGCAACATCCTACTCCAATTGCACCTCATGTGCCTTCATCACCTTCATCTCCTCCTCCTATACACCCTATGACAACACGATTACGTGGTGGTACTATTGCCAGGAGGACTTTAACTAGGCAACATACATATGCCTTAATTGCTACATCTTTTCCTTATAAGGAGCCTTCATGCTTCACAGAAGCTTTCTCCTCTCCTGATTGGCGAAAGGCCATGGCTGAAGAATATACGGCCTTGATAAAAAATCAAACATGGGAACTTGTCCCTCCTCCTGCTAAGATTACCCCAATTGGATGCAAATGGGTATACAAAATTAAACTCCGTTCTGACGGCACGCTTGAACGCTATAAAGCCCGCTTAGTAGCCAAAGGTTTTCATCAACGTCCTGGTATTGATTATACCGAAACATTTAGTCCAGTTGCAAAACCAGTTACTATTCGGACTCTGCTTTCAATTGCATATAGCAACGGATGGAAAATTCGACAACTTGATGTCAAAAATGCTTGTTTACATGGGAATCTTGATGAACAAGTATTCATGCACCAACCTCAAGGTTTTAAAGATCCTCAACATCCTGACTATGTTTGTCGTCTTAAACGATCTCTCTATGGTTTAAAACAAGCGCCACGTGCTTGGAATCAACGCCTCACCCAATTTTTATTAAAAATCGGGTTTTCACTCTCCAAGGCTGATTCTTCGTTATTTTTTCTTCATACTGCCACTTATAGTGTTTTTATTTTGGTTTATGTTGATGACATTTTATTTACCGGTAGTCCTGATGCTCCACTTCATCATATTTTGGAACAACTTCAATGTGAATTTGATATCAAAGATCTCGGAGATTTACACTATTTTCTTGGCATTGAAGCCTTACCCACTCCAAATGGTCTTCTACTCCACCAGGCCAAATTCGCTCAAGATATTCTTAATCGAGCAAGCATGGGTAATGCTCGTAGCGTCTCTACTCCCTGTACCACAGGTCATCCCCCATCAATTAATGATGGGGAACCCTTTTCTGACCCCACTCATTATCGAAGTATTGTCGGTGCCCTTCAATATCTTACCCTCACTCGACCCGACATTGCTTTTGCTGTCAACACTGCTTGTCAATACATGCATGCTCCTACCACAAGTCATTGGACTTTTGTGAAGCGTATACTCCGTTTTTTAACGGATACCTTGCGTTATGGCATTCATATTACCAGATCTTCTTCCACTCAACTTCATGCCTATTCCGATGCCGGCTGGGTCGGTGACTGTGATGATCGAAAATCCACAGGTGGTTTTTGCATTTATCTCGGGAATAACCTTATTTCATGGTGTTCTCGCAAACAAAAAACAGTTGCTCGTTCTAGCACTGAAGCTGAGTTCAAAAGTCTTGCCGATACGGCTGCAGAACTCATTTGGATTGAAGCACTTCTTTGTGATTTTGGTCAATCCCAAACAAAATCTCCGACCTTATGGTGTGATAATTTATCGGCATTATATCTCTCTACTAATCCTGTGTTTCATGCTAGAACTAAACATGTGGAGATTGATTTTCATTTTATCCGTCAACGGATCAAGAATAAACAACTTCACGTGCAATTTATTTCCTCAGTTGATCAACCTGCTGACATCTTCACCAAAGGACTCTCCTCCTCTCGCTTTGCTACTCTTCAACACAAGCTGACTGTTCAATGTGACCCATCAGCTTGCGGGGGGGTGTTAAACACGTCAGCTGCCACAAGCCTACACGTGGCTAAAACTAGACACGTCAGCCCTGCATCACAAGAGAATGGTGCGCCGCGAGATGCTGGTGTGCCTCCTCTCTCCCCGAAAGTTTCTATCCATTCCAGAAACATCCGGCCAACACTCCATCACCGGAAACCTTCCATTTCAAGCACAGAATCATGCGATCTTCTCAGGCTTGTCAAGAAAATCACACCACCTACCACATCGAGTCTGAATTTGGGAAAAACCCCAAATTCTCTCAAAGATTCATACCATTCAAGATCAATATCGTAGATATGTATAAATTCATTTGTATTACGTTTTTCGTTTTCCTTTTTTATGTATGTTTAAGGATTCCTATAAATTGGAATCATTTTGTATAGTTTTATCATTGAAATCAAAAACCATTTCCGCAGTTATTGTTCTTGGTGTTCTTGAGTTGTTCTTGAAGGAAAATAAGAATTTATTCGAATTTTTATTTTTTCAATTAGCCTAACCCACGTTCATGGGCGTGGCAAACGTGCCTCTTTACTATCCTTTCTTGTGAAAATGCCTATTAAAAGGCTAGTGACTAAATAAGATGGGTAAAACAAATATCAAGCAAAAAACCCCATATGCCTTTGGTTTCGCCAATATTTCGGCAGACTAGGAGTTCATGGCCCCAATTAATCCAAACACAATAGGATTATAGAATGAATGAAAGCGACTATTGTAAAAAGGATTAAGTATATGTTTTCATGTGCTAGGCTACCTTTATTATTTTGGGGTAAGGCAATGCGTATTGCAATGGACCTTATTAATTTGTCTCTTCCATTATAAGGTGATATGCTTAGAAAGGTTTGGATTGGAAAGAAGGTTTCTTTAATCACTTTGGAGTGTTTGGCTACAATGTTTGTTTATACTCTTAAGAATGAAAGGAATAACCTAAATAAGAAAGCTTAAGTTGCATCTCCATAAGCCATTTATTTACACAATGAGTTTGAATGCAAGTTGTGTTATCTAGTTATAGAAAAATTGACAGGAAAGAGCGTGGGCAGAGATCGGCGTAGAGGTTGGCGGCGGATTCTCTCTCTCTCTGAGTGTGGGTTCTGCAGTCGTTGAAAAAAGAAAACGTGGGCTCTCTCTCTCTGTCTTCTCCCGATCGGGGGCCGATCTGAGTGTGGCGACGCATAGAGGTAGGCGGGAAGCAGATCTGCTGTCGTTGATCGGATTCCGGTCGTGGGAAGCAGCTCTGAGTCCGATCGGCGGCAGTGGAGCTTGGTAGAGCGCTTGGTTGTCGTTGATGGAGGGATCTGGAGGAGAATGACAACGTTCGTGGGTCGCCTGCTGTTCGCTTGCAATTGGGTTACTAGTTAGTCGTGCGATCGTGTTTTCCTCCACTCCTTTTATTTATTTTCGTTTGAATTATTAAAAAAAAAAAAAACAAAAGAGTCCGACTGGCGGCTGCTGATATTGTGGAGAAAGTTGATATTGTGGGAGGCAGATCTGAACGGGAGACAGATCTGAGTCTGATCGGCGGCTGGCCATGCGCTAGTTGTTGTGGAAGACGTTGGTTTGGCTAGAGGGTCGCGTAGAGGCAGCGGGAGGCAGTCCGATTGGCGGTTGTTTCTGTGCTGGCTATCAATTGGCAACGTTCTCTGCGTGCCTTTCTGTGGATCTGTTCGTGGACTGCCAAATTGGTGTGATAGAGAAAGGAGCACGTAAGGGAGGAATTGCAAAACACATTTGGAGGTTATGTGGAAAGGTGGATGTAGAGTTTTATACTCTCAAACATCAATTTAGTTTTCCTACAATCCTGTATATGGTAAAATTAGTAGATCGAATTAACCTTAAGGCTTTATTTGTCAACCGAAGAAGAACCATACAAACAATAGATTCAATAACTTCTGAATCGATGACACGTACTCGGAATGGGATTGCTCAAAAATTGCAGCATCACATTCAAATCTAGCTTGGGTACCCAAACTATGGATATTACTGATGAACCTATAATTGGTAACCAAGCAGAAAATATTAATGTGGGAGAAAAAGTTCAAGAGAGTAGTTTTGTAAGTGTGGCAACTAGCCAAAAGATCAAGTCTTGGAAACATATTGCTATGGATAATCTTATAAAGATGGCCAAGTTAGACTACCTTCCTCCTTCAAGGAATGGAACTAAGTTTCTTGTTAAACCACTAGTAAAGGCTATTGAGGAAGGAAAAATTCATTTTAAGAATTGTTTTATGGGTTATTTTTTTTAGTGAAGGGTATTGTGGAAAAATTATGGGAAAAAGAGAACCTATCAGACGTATTAGCTACTAAAAAGGGGTTTTTCTTCTTTGGGTTTTCAAATATGGAAAAAAAAAAGGAGAAGGTTATGGAAGTAGGAGTATGGGACATTGCAAGCATACCACTTTTCATTCAAAAATGGCACTCACTTATTCGATTGGAGAAAGCAAAAGTTTCTTCAGTCCCTATTTAGGTGCAACTATATAATGTTCCACATGTGCTTAGGACCAATAAAAGTATGAGTTATGTGAGTAGTATGTTGGAGAAACCTTTATACATGGATAAACCTACTGAGCAAAAACTTCAGCTATCATATGCTAAAGTATGTGTTTTCATGGATGTTACTAGTGAATTTCCTGAAAAGTTTGATATTAATATAAGAGTAGAAAAACCATATGAAGTACATGTTGAATATAGTTGGCTTCCTAAGAAATGTAAGATGTGCAATTGCTTTGGTCATAAAGAATGTACTAAAATGAAAAAGGAAGTCTGGGTTTCAATAGTCCAAAACTCTCAAACTGACAATGCCAAAAATAATCATATTCTTGCAAAGGATTCCCTTGTCCAAGCAAAAATTCCCCTTTAAACAACAAGGTCAATTCCAAATCAAAATGAGACTGAAATTGCTCCTGTTTAGTCTAAGGATGTAGTTGTAAATACTAAGTCTTCCCAAAGTACTAAAAACAAGCGAGCTTCTAGGGAAAAAAAGGATAAAGTGAAAAGTGTCATAACTGAGAATCAATTTGTAGCATTAGAAAAGGACAACTCGACTAATCTTATTGTAGAAATTGGGATAATGGAGGAAGGAAATAAACCTCTAAATAAATGAAAGTACTATCATAGAATGTTAGGGGCTTAAACAAAAGCCCTAGATTAAGGGAGGTAGTGGATGTTGTTATAAACCATCACCCCTAAATCATTATCTTGATTGAGCAAAGAATCAAAGAAGAAAATGTTGATGAAATTGTGAAGAAAGGATTTGTATATTGAAATTATGTTCATAACTACAGGTTTAGTAATCTTGGTAGAATTTGGATCCTTTGGAAAGATTTTGATTTTCAACTTATAATTAGAGAATCTTCATCTCAAGTCATCCATTGTTTAATTGAAATGACAAGTATGCAACCATACTTCTTGTCTGCTATCCATGCTAGTAATTTAGAGATTGAACGTAGAGACTTATGGGTTAATCTTACTAGCTTTAACAATCTTAATGTTAATGGTGTTCCTTGGTTAATTATGGGTGATTTCAATGAAATACAAAATGCAAATGAATGCATTAGGCCTAATGTTAGATGGACACAAGGAATGACGGATCTAAATGAAATAATTGAGAATATGGCATTGATTGAACCCCCTTATTCAGGTCCACTATTTACATGGACAAATAAATGGTTAGGTATTGGTCTTAGAGCTAGAAAAATTGATAGAGTCCTACCAATGGGGAATAGATCCTCAAATCTGGAAACTTTGCTATTGAATTTTTGCTTCCTAGTGTATCAGATCATTCTCCATGTCTAGTTAAGTTTAGTGACACTACATGTAGGAAGATTTCTTCATTCAGATTCTTTCATTTCTGGGCTAATTGCCTAGATTTCATGGATACAGTTGGTTCAATATGGCAGTAGGAAATAATAGGCACAAAAATGTTCCAAGTGGTACGAAAGCTAAAAGCTTTGAACTCTCTTTTCAAGAAGCTTAATGCAACTCAATTTGGTAATCACATTAGAAGATAAAGAATGCTAAAGAAAATCTATAGCAATTGCAACACATATTAGAGCTAAATCCTCATTGTCCTGATATCTATGCTGAGGAAAAGACATAACTTGAGATATTACTTGTAATGAGTAAACATGAAGAAATTCTCCTCAAACAAAAGTTAAAAACTTATGGCTAAAAGAAGGGGATAATAATAGCATAAATTTTTTTTTTTTGGTGAAAGGTCAAATTATATATCACCCGTAAAAAAATTTACAAGATTGTTCGATTACAAGATATCATCATCTAAGCTCAAATATTGCACTTGGCAAATTCCAAAGCTCTTGTAAAAATTTATTACAATTTGTAAGCTTGACTCCTTTGGTAAATGAAATCTTCCCTCTCACATCTTTCTCGATTTTAGCAATAATGGTTGAGTTTTCTAGACTTGTATTGCTAAATCTTCTTCTATTCCTTTCATTCCAAATGTGATACAATACAGCCTTGAAAGATATACTAAGCAAAGTTGCTGCAAAGCTCTTCCTCTTAACAGTCTTGATCATCCAACATATTTCAGCTCTCTAGTGTTCAATTCTTTGAGTTAATCCATTCATGCCTAACAAAGCCTTCCAGATGTAGTTTGTGAACCTGCACTTAAAAAATAAATGTTCCTGTGATTCTTCTTCTTGTTGGCAGAGGTTGCATTGTAGATCCACTGAACTATTCCATTTAGCCACCCGATCTGCTGTAGATAGTTTGTCTCTTAAAATGATCTAACAGATAAAATTATGCTTTGGTACTCCTTTTTTCCAAACAAGTGTTGCCCATTTGGCATCTTCTCTGTTCTCTCTTAGTGCTACATAACTTTTGGCAATATTGTATTCTAAGTCTGTCACTAGTTGTGTGAGTTCACTTCTTACTTGTAAAACATTCCTAAAACTCCAAGCTAGTGATCCTTTCATCTCAACTTCTAATACATTCATTTCCTTTAAATTTTCTGTTATCACCCATTTAACCCATAAAGAGTTTGAATTAGGGTGCACAAGAGACCATAAGAGTTTTCCAATTGCCGCCTTATTCCAAGTGTGAATGTCTATCAAACCTAGTCCTCCAGAAATTTTAGGCAAACAAACTTCTTTCCATGCCACTTTCGCTACACATCGTCCATTAGATTTACCTGTCCAAAGGAAAGTTCTAATCCTTTTTTCAATTTCATAAAGAGTCTGTTTTGGCAATAGAAAAATTTGCATCCAATATGTTTGGAATGAGAACAGAACACTTTTTGCTAGCTGCAGTCTCCCGCCATAACTAATATGCTTAGACTCCCAACCTTCAATTCTTTTCAATATCTTTTCTATCAGGATAGTACAATCTAGGTTGGAGAGTCTTTTAATAATCAATGGCACTCCCAAGTATTTTATGGGAAGTTGGCCTTCTTGGATAGGAATATGATCAATAATAGCAGAATTTTCTTTACATCATTGATGAGAAGGGGAGCACAAAATAGAATCTGTAAACTAGTATTAGAAGATGGATTAGTTATCACAAAAGAAGAGAACTTGAGAACTATTATTGTGTCATATTATAAGTCTATACTCAGTAATACCATAAGTATCTTCACCAACTTTGAAAGGTACACAT
This sequence comes from Casuarina glauca, assembly GCA_028551395.1. Classification (NCBI taxonomy): domain Eukaryota; kingdom Viridiplantae; phylum Streptophyta; class Magnoliopsida; order Fagales; family Casuarinaceae; genus Casuarina; species Casuarina glauca. The sequence goes on along the minus strand of CM052351.1, from coordinate 29,495,184 downwards.
CTTTATTTCATGATGATGATGTAAGTTCACTCCTTAATTCAATAAATTTTGAAAATTCAGATGTTATGAAAGCTCCTTAGTGAATTCATGATTTTAAAACACTTAAACCAAATGGATATAATAGTTTATTCTATAAGAAAGCTTGGCCTATCATTGGAAGAGATATAGAAAATGTTGTACTAGAGTTTTTCTCATCTAGGAAGTTGTTGAAGCTTGTAAACTCTACATTGTTATCTTTAGTCCTTAAGGTTCCCAATCTTTATGGTAATAAAGATTATAGATCAATAGCATGTAGCAATGTTCTTTACAAAATTATATCCAAGATGTTAGTTGGTAAGTTAAATGTTATTATCCCAGCAATATTAGGTTAAAACCAAACTACCTTCATTAAAGGATGCCAGATTTCTGTGAATATTATGCTATGCTAGGAATTACTTCACAATTATCATAAGGGCAATAAAGGTAAGCGTGTGGCCATTAAAATCAATATCATGAAAGCATATGATATGATTAAGTGGGAATCCATATTAGGAGTTTTGAAATCTATTCATACTCCTCAATATTTAGTTGATCTAATAAATGAATGCATTACTACAACAAGGTTCTCAGTTAATTTCAATGGAGAGCAAGCATGTTACTTTGAATGTACCAATGGATTGAAACAAGGAGACCCATTATCCCCATATCTATTTGTCTTGAGTATGGAAATACTTAACAGAATTATCATTGCAAAGACCTCCATATTGGCTTTTAAATTCCATTGGTGATGCAAAACTAAGAAAATCACCCATTTGTGCTTTGCTGATGATTTGTTTCTTTTCTCCTATGGAGATATAAATTCAGTGCTATGTCTTATTGAAGCTTTGGAGGATTTGGTGAACTTATGGGCCTTCATTACAACCCAAGTAAATGTCAAATGTTCTTTTTAGGATTATCAGAAAAATACCAGCTTCTTATCTTAGATCACTCACCTTTCCCTATGGGTGCACTCTTTATTCGATATCTTGGAGTTCCTTTGATTACAAAAAGACTTACTCATGTTGATTACAAAGGTTTAACAGATAAAATATTTGGAAAAAGGTTGGGGAATGAAACATCTTAGCTTTTCCAGAAAATTGCAATTGGCATAATTAGTCCTAATTTCCACATGTACATTTTGGATGCAAGTTTTCTTACTACCAAAGCAAACAATATATGAGATAAAGAAAAAGATTAAGAACTTCTTATAGGTAGGAAGTGCAAATATACAATGTCCCTACAAAGTTGCTTAGCAAACAGTTTACTCATCAAAGAAGGAAAGGGGATTAAGTTTACTGAATCTTAAACTCTAGAGTAAAGTCCTTTTAGGAGATATGTTTTGGACTCTTATAAATCTTCTAGATGCTTTGTTATGGAGTAAATGGATACATATTATAAAATGTAAAAGAACTCCAAAATGTTAGAGTTCCTATGGGTACATTCCCTCTTCGATATCTTGGAGTTCCTTTTATTGCAAAAAGACTTACGCATGCTGATTGCAAAGGTCTGATAGATAAAATATTTGGAAGAATAGAAGATTGAAGAATGAAACATCTTAGCTTTGCTGGAAGATTGCAATTGGCAAAATCAGTCCTAATTTCTACATGTACATTTTGGATGCAAGTTTTCTTACCACCGAAGCAAACAATATATGCGATAGAGAAAAAGATTAAGAACTTCTTATGGGTAGGAAGTGCAGATACACAACGTCCCCACAAAGTTGCTTGGCAAACAACTTAGAACAAATCTTAGGTTTACCAAATCTTAAACTTTGGAATAAAGTCCTCTTAGAACATATGCTTTGGACTCTCATAAATCTTCTAGATGCTTTGTCATGGAGTAAATGGATACATTGTATAAAATGTAAAATAACTCCAATAATGCAACTTGATATTAAAGGTTCCATAGTATGGAGTTGGAGAGGTCTTTTCAAAATAATACCCATGCTTACCTCAATACTCTCTAAGTCTGCCTATTGTTGTAAAGAAATTTACAATGCCCTTCAACCAGTAAATGAAAAAGTGGATTGGTATAATCTTATTTGGACTGGTAGCATTTGCAAGCATAACTTCATTGGATGGTTAGTTTGTCATAATCGACTTTCAACAACAAAAAAGATAGTACAATGGCTTCCTACAATTAATCTATACTATGACTTTTGTTAGTCTCAAGTAAAAAACATGAGTCATCTTTTTTTTGAATGTTCATGCACAATGTTGATTTAGAAGAATATCCTCGCTCAAAATGAAATTCGACGTCACATTGGAAGATAGAATGAAGAATTACAATGGATAATTAAAGCATCTAAAGGTAAACATTTGGCTGCAAAACTTCTTAAAATATCCTTTTTGGCTTGTATTTATTGCATATGGGCAGAACGGAATCAAAGAAGATTTCAGAATAGAATAGTTATTTTCCAATCATTTTGGCTAAAGTAAAGAAAATTATACAAAGGAGAGCTTCTCTGCTTCATAATATTAAACCCTCTCAAGGAAATGTCATTTTGAGTGAGATTTGGAGGCTTCCAACCTTTATTTTCTCTTACTTTTAGTTTTTGGAAATTTTTGTAATACTGGCTTTTTTTGTACATTACATGTTATTAATGCAATTTACATTTAAAAACCAAAAAAAAAGAATGACCAAAAGAAAAGATCAAACTATTGAAGATCTTAAAAAGGTTAAGAGACCAAGAGTTATTAATGAAGGTCTAGTGGATATACCTTCACCTTCCTTTCCTCCAATAAGTATAGATTTACAGAGAACTATACAAGAAAGTCACTAAGGATACAGGCAAAAGTAATTGAAGGTAAAGATATTTTCTTTAAATATCAAACTATTAAAGATCTTAAGAAGGTTGAGAGACCAAAAGTTATTAATGAAGGTCTAGTGGATATAGCTTCACCTTTCTTTCCTCCAATAAGTATAGATTTAGGGAGAACTATACAAGAAAATCACCAAAGGATACAGCCAACGAAGAAGTCCCTATAGCTATAACTAATGAAGAATCTTAAAAACATGTTAATCATCATCCAACTAAGTCATCAATTCAGCCTCAGTTAAGAGGATCTAGTAAAGCAACTTCATTAAAATATCCACCACATGAGTATATGGTGTTGATTAATGGGGACGAACCAAATTACTATATGAGGCTAATGAGGATGGGGTACAAAAAAGAATGATAGAATGTTATGTAATAAAAGATGAAGTCCTTGCATGAGAATCACATTTATGACTTTGGAAAATTTTCTAAGAATAAGATAGCACTCAAGAAAAAATATGTCTTTAAGTTTAAGACAAAAAAGAATAATCCACAACCAAGGTACAAGGCAATAAGTCCTAAAAGGTTATGATTAGAAAAAAGACATTGATTTTGAAGAAAAGATGATGTAGAATTGAATCAGATAATGATTAGTTTCTCATTCAACTCTATAATTAGTTTCTCATCCAAGAAAAATGATGTAGAATTGAATCTCAATCAAGTGTACCACCTAAGAAATATGATAATGATTCATCATAGTCCACTTTGAACTAAGGACTCAGTAAATTTATTAATGAAGCACTGGCCTTTTGTCTTTCAAGTCACTATTCCCTCATTTTAGGGACTTCACTTTAGCCTAAACATGAAAATTGTCATCCATAATAGTGCTAATTATCAGTTTCCTTCTCACTTTATGCCAAAAGCATCCATTTATGATCTTAAGGTCATCAGGCACATCATAAATCTCCTTAATAAGACAATCCTCATTTTATTTATCCTCTTTAGCTTGACTAGAATTTCCTCTTTCTCTAATAGTTTTCTTTTTGTTCTTTTGTCTTTTTGTCTTGTTAGCTAGGAGCTTTTTCTCTTCTAACCTAGTAAATTGCAGCCTTAAGTCTATCTTAGCTCTCAACTTAGTATGTTGTCTTATGAGGACTCTTAGTGAGTCATATACAAATGAAAAGGGTAAAACAATCTCAAGTTGATGTTTAATTGCCTAAGTTTTTATTTAAACTTGAGTATTTTGCCTTTATCCTTTGCCAATCATACTTTTCCAACTTAGTCAAAGTAACAAAGAAGCTCCTAACTTGAAATGAATCAAACTCCAACTAAAACTTTTCCCATCTATTATATGCTATTGAAAACATCTTATGTAAGAAATATGGCATCATATGACTAGAGTTTAAAGTAAGACTTTGCTTCAAATCCTACATCCACATCCTTAATAGTGTTGTTTATTGCTCTTCTTTCTTTTCATTTGTGATAAGATGAGTTTTGTTCAAGTTATTCTTAGTTTGATTGCTAAACTGAACTTGGAGATAAAGCATCTTGATACAAAGACTACATTCCTTCATGGAAATTTTGAAGATGAGATTTATATAGAGTAACTAGAAGACTTTGAATGGAAGGGCAAAGAGAATCTAGTATGTCAATTGAAGAATAGATCATAGGAGTTAAAACAAGCTTTTTGTAAAGCATGAAAAAATTTGGTTTTTCTTAGGATAAATACATAAAGAAAGTGTTTTTAGAAATTGAACATAAATAAGACAAAAGTAATAAGCCTTCCAATTGCTAAGTTGAGCAAGAAGTAGAGTTTTGAAAGTAAAAGTGATATTGAAGAAATGAAAAAAATAACTTATGCATTGACAATTAGTAGTTTGTCCAAAGATTATAGCAACCTAAGAAAATAAGGGTTTGAATTTTTTTTTTTATGAAATGAAAAATTGTATTAATTAAATTTAGAATACAAAAACACTAGAGCATATCCTAACATTACAAAAGTTACCATATTTATGAAAATATAGAAGTTGGAAGCCTCTAAATTTTACTCAAAATGGCATTACCTTAAGAGAATTTTATATTTTTAAACAAAGAAGTTATCCCTCATATTAGTTTCTTTATTTTGCTAAGAAAATAAAAATATAAGTTGGTTTTCTTTAAAAGCGTCTTCTTTTTTATTCAAGTCATATACAATAAATACAAGTTAAAAAATATCTTAAACTGTTAAGCAACTAAATCCTTTTTTTTAGTTACTTTAATTATTCATTTCAATTTTTTATTTCATCCTCCAACATTACATCATATTTCATTTCAGGTAAGGATACTTCTCCAAATTATCCTTATCCATGTATATTCAAAAAAAATATGATTCCTATTTTCTACATGAAATTGACATAAATCATTATATATGTTGCCTAAAGAAAGTTACCGTACAATTTCTATTGCTATAAAAAAATATATCCCTTCAAACAAGGCATCTAATGAAATTATATTTACTAATACCACTAATCTAAATTAGATTGTATTAATCTAGCATTTTATTAACTTGTTGAGGATCCTTATAAATCTTTTGGGAATAATATGTAAAACCAGAAAGAACTAAGATAAATATATGCCTTAGCTTAAGGAGACTTCTCCAACTTCAAGTTATGGTACCTTTTATATTAGGTTGTATCATTGAAGCTCTTTTACATTTTTTTATTGTGAATTCATTTACTTCATAATAAGTATTTGAGAAGATTTATGAGATTCTAAAACATACATTTCAAAAGTATTTTATTTCATAATTTGAGTTTCGATAAACTTAATCCCTCATTCTTCTTTAGTGGAATAAATAGTTTGAATTATGCTTTGGCCTTTTTCTATTTTAGTATTATTAAACACTTGTTTGGATGAAACAATTATAACAACAATCAATGAAACAAAATGTACATAGAGAGAGATAGAGAGAGAGAGAGAGAGAGAGAGAGAGAGAGAGTGTGTGGGCATATAGAATTTGTAAAGATGGTTTGACAACCTCAAGTCTATGTCCACCCCTTTCTTAATCAACCTAATTAAGGGGAATCATATTCCACTAAGGTTAGAAGGAAGCCTCCTAATTCTTTATATGAACACCATAGGATTATAATTCCTCATAACCCAAGGAATCTTATGTCATAATAGTCACACACTTTGTGACAAATAGGTCAACCTGACCTAAACTTTAGATGTCACACACCCAATACAAAGAGTTTTCTTTCTATTCACAAGAGAAAACTTGTCCAAGTGTAAGGGATTGAAATCAATGACAATTAAGTATGTATCCCTTAATTACAAGTTAGATATATAAGTTATACAATGGTCATAATCTAGTGAGAGAAACTACAAACTACTTGAACAATCTTCATTAGTGTTACTCTTTAATCACTCAAGTAGAAAACAATAATTTCACTTTAATAGACACTGCACAACATAACCAAGATATATGTTATCAAATAATGGGTCTAAAAGCACTAGAATATACACTTCAAGTTCAAGCCTATGCTATAAAGTATTTTAATTTCAACCAGCAAAGACAAGTTCAAATATTCATGATTCACTTAGCACATGTAATGATATCTATTTTAATCACAATACTAGAACCACGTTGTTCAAATATTTTCTTCAATGAACAGCTTAACCCGTGGGCAAGATATTAAATAAAAATCAATTAATCAATACACTTGCATTGAGGTTTTAATTGTAGATCAATCACTTCAAGCGTGGGACAAAAAAGATGTTTATAATCTTAATATAAGTGCTAGGAAGAAAATCCAAAATTTCCAAAGTTAGGATTTCAAGAAATCAACTCAACTCAGCTTGAATATAATGATTTTAAATTTATTGCAATATAGGTCAATTGAAGGAACCCATCAAGATACCACTTCTACTATTGGAACCTCAGGAACCGTATGATCACGAACAGGTGATCCAAGATCATGCAGTAGCTCCTGGCCCAGAAGAGCTAGTGGCTCAGAACATGAACGTCGTTTCTAATGGAGGACATGACCAACGTTTCTTGGCCTTGGTGTCCCCAAGATCAACCCAGAGAAGGAACTCCGGTGATAATTTCTTGAACTCATCTCCCTTTCTTCAGACATGTGGCCTCTGTAAACGGCTCCTCTTTCTTTGAGGCCACGCTGAACTTCTCTTTACTCTCATCTTGCTTCATCTGACGCTCCCTGCTCTCCAAACTACCAAACGCTATATTCCCCCTACAAATGTCATTCAGAAAGAATTTATCATTGGAATCATGCTACATGTTTGAAGAAAGGGAGATGAGTTCAAGAAATTATCACCGGAGTTCCTTCTCTGGGTTGATCTTGGGGACACCATGGCCAAGAAACATTGGTCGTGTCCTCCATTAGAAATGACATTCACGTTCTGAGCCACTGGCCCTTCTGGGCCAGGAGCTACTGCATGATCTTGGATCGCGTGTTCGTGATCATACGGTTCCTGAGGTTCCTATAGTAGAAGTGGTATCTCGATGGGTTCCCTCAATTAACTTATATTATAATTTTTATAGTTCTCAATTGGAAAGTAAGTCACACTTGTCTTTTTAGTATACTTGGACTAGGCAAATTTGGTGAAGTATTATTGCACAACAAGGCATTTGTAGGAACATCAATGATTGAAATTCTAAACTATAATGAATGGTTAAAGCAATACAAGAAAAAAATTTGGTTACGAAATTTCTTAAAATTTCTTTCTTAGCTTGTATATATTATATATGGTTTGACTGAAATCATAATTGTTTTCAAAATATGACTATTGAAATACTAGAGTAAATGAATTTATAGTACTAAATGTAGGAGAATTTCAATAATGCATCTTGACATTAAAGGAAATATGGCATGGAGTTAGAAAGGTTTTCTTAAGCAATGGCAGATTCTCATATCTACACTCTCTAAATTTTATTATTGTTGTAAAGAGACATATAATAAATTATGCCAAGTTAATATTGAAGTTGAATGGCATGACTTGATATGGTTAGGTAGAATCAGCAAACATATCTTCATTGGCTAGCTCATGTGTAGGGATAAACTTCTTATAACATAAGTGGTATCTTAATGGGTTCCTTCAATTGACCTATATTGTAATTTCTATAGTTCTCAATTGGAAAGTAGATCACACTTGACTTTTTAGTGTACTTGGACTAGGAAAATTTGGCAGACTATTCTTGCATAATAAGGCATTTGTAGGAACATCAATGATTGGAATTCTAAACTATAATGGATGGTTAAAGCAATTCAAGGAAAAGATTTGATTGTGAAGCTTCTTAAACTTTCTTTCTTTGCTTGTATATATTGTATATGGTCTAAACAAAATCGTAGACATTTTAAAAATAAAACTATTGAAATACCAATTTTATTAGCTAAAATTAGGAAAGTAGTACATGAAATAACATTTCTATTTAAGAACATTAAATTCTCTTAGACAAATATTTTATTGTATCATAGTTAGAATATTCCAAATTCAATTTTCTCTTAGATAAATTATAATGTGGGGGTATGCCCCTAAACTTTTGTACTCTCTTAGTCTTCAATAAATAAACTCACATATTCATTAAAAAAAAAAAGGCAATGATGTAACAATGGAATGACAATTGACTTTTTTATGAAAACCGATCTTGAAAGTCCCTAAATCCCCAGTGAATGGTGTTGTTACAGGACAATTGACTCTCCTAGTCTTTAATGAATAAACTCACATATTCATTAACAAAAAAAAAAAAGGCAATAATGTAGCAATGGAATGACAATTTATTAGTGAGGTAAAGTATATATGGTCTAATGTCCAAGTAGATGAATTACAACAACGAAAAAGGGTGTTTGCATTGTCCCTCCAACTTGTTCGCCATACTCTCTCTTTCCCAAGTATTGAACTTAAAACCAAGAGGTTGTAAATAGTATTTACATAAAGGAAAAGACATAACATCCTTTGAGGGAGATGATCGGGGTCACAACAAACCCCATCAAGGAAGGGTGTTGAAGTTGATCAGGTTTCATGCACAACGTAGACCTCTTGCAAGAAAAGCAAAGAACATGTATTCTCCATTTAATGTAGTAAGGAAAAGTTAACATGAAGAGATGGTGAAAAGTGACTAAAGTATGGAGTTGTAAGTTTTGTGCAAGCAAACCTTGAAACTTGAGTCTAGTAAAAAGACCATGTCTTTTGCATGTCCTATGGTATGGACAACTTGTTTGTAGTAGGTAAAAGTGAAGTTTAAATATCAAGCATGTAAGAATGTTTCCTTCACGTGCTACCTTTATTTGAAGTTCATTAGGTAGAAGTGTAAGCTTTTGTTTGCTTCTATCTAAATTCCTAGAACCATTTGGTTTAGTACGTTTATACTCCTCTCACTTACTTTCTCCAACCATCACAATACTAACAACTCCTCCCATTTAATTGATCTTTTGAAATTAAACCTAAGCCTATGATACATAATGTTAAAATACTCATTATTTAATTTAAAAGTTAACTCAAAATCTTATGAAACTCATTATCAGATAAATAAGACTTATTATCCATATCTTAACATATCCCCCATTATGATAGTCAAATTATCCAACCATCGTGATGTCGCATTATGTGGGCAATGTATGCATTCATATCAATGAGAGCCTATTAGAATGTTAAGGGAGAACCTAACTTTGATTCCATTTCAAGAGGGCTATTATCCAACATAAAAATCTATTTAAGAGTTCATGAAGTTCATTATCATATAAGTAGAGATTCTAATACATTTTTTAATAATAGGAGATTTATCGCCCACGTTTTAACACATAATTATCTCATTCTATCAAAATTATGTACTAAAAGTGATGATAATGGAAGAAAAAGACCTTACAGTAGGAATAAAACATTGAAACTAAACGTCACCTGGAAATTGCTATCCTGCCACTTAAAATCTATTCTTTACGTGATGGCGACTAGGAGGGGGGCTTCCGTTGATACATGATCTATGAAAACTGAATGAAACCGATTTCACAAACACTTAACAATTCAACGAGAAAGTTTTTTGAACTTGAAAATACCAATATAGAGAGGGAGGAAGAACATTTGGAGGCCCCATATTTGTTTGTTGAGCAAGTTAGTGGAGTAAATTTCAACTAATTGGGAATATGCATCGTGTAAAAAGTAATTATAAAGACACTCTTAGAGATTTTGTAACAAATGACTGTAAAAACTCTTCATACAACTAGGTGACTGAAGAAAATAATTATTCACAAATTGAGAAGCTTGGTTGGACCTATAACAGCATGAAATAATTATTCACAAATTGAGAAGCTTGGTTGGACCTGTAACAGCATGGTAACAAAAGGGATTGCAAAGGATAGGTGAGTAAAAGTCATAACATCCTTTGCGCCCCGCATTACGCCTTGTGCGTGCCACCCCATAACTCATATATAGATTTCAAGAATTCTTCTAGACAGGAAAGCGGTAAATACCAAGTTGTGTTTGGATGAATGGACCCTCTAGTCGCCTTTGTCCCCTGTTCGGGTAGTTAGCCGAACAGGGGTTTGTGATTATTTCGTGTCCTTCCTGAATACATTTATTAGTATTAGAAAATTCACTGAGTCCAAAGCCAAAAATTAATTCTCAAGTTGGGAGACATTTTTTACATTTAAATTTAATCTCAAAAATCTTATTTTCTAGTGTAAAATTTTTATCTACAAATACTCAACCACACCAAGCATCTTAAATTTAAAATACATGGGAAGAGAGCAAAGTTAACTAGGGATTTCATGACATATTAGAAATTTTATTAATTTAATTCAAAAGTTAACTTTTTAGTAAAAAATATTTTTTACATTTAAATTTCATTTTAAAAATTTTATCTTTTAGTATAAGACTCTCATTCTGAAAATAATTAGCATAATTATTGAGAAAGTTTCCACCTCTACTTTCAAATATCATTGGAGGTGCAAGGAAGAGAAAATCACTCACCTTTGTTTTGCAGATGATTTATTTTTATTTGCACATGGGGATGTTAATTCAATATTATGTCTCACTGAAGCTTTGGAGGAATTTGCAACACTCACAGGTTTGCAGTATAATCCTAGCAAAAGTCAGATATTTTTTTCAGAGATCACTGAACAAGAAAAACTTTTGATACTAGATCATATCCCCTTCTCCGAAGGAAGACTCCCTATTAGATACCTTGGTGTTCCTCTTATTACAAGAAGGCTTACCTATACGGATTGCAAAGTTTTGACAGAGAAAATCATGGCAAGAATTGATGGATGGGGAATGAAACATCTAAGCTATGCAGGAAGACTACAATTGGCAAAATCAGTTCTCACTTCTATTTGTATCTTTTGAATGCAAATGTTCCTTCTCCCAAAACAGACCATTTATGAGATTGAGAAGAAGATAATGCACTTTCTCTGAGCAGGCCACTCAGTAGATCATAAAACTCATAAGGTTGCTTGGCAAGTTGTTTGTTCACCAAGACAGGAAGGAGGTCTTGGACTACTAAACCTTAAAGTATGGAATAAAGTCTTATTGGGGCGATCTCTCTGGAATCTCATAAATCGCCCTAATTCATCCTTATGGAGTAAGTGGATTCATAGTACTAAATGCAGGGGAAATTCAATTACGGATCTTGACATCAAAGGAAATATGGCATGGAGTTGGAGAAGTCTTCTAAAGTTACGACAAACTTTAACCTCTACACTATCCAAACCTTCTTATTGTTGTAAGGAAACGTACAAGGAATTACGTCAAGTGAGCACTGAAGTCGAATGATATAATTTGATATGGTCAGGAGGAATCAGCAAACATAACTTCATTGGTTGGCTCATATGTAGAGACAAACTACCTACAGCAGTAGTGGTTTCTCGCTGGCTCTCCTCAATTGATCTATATTGTAATTTCTGTGGCTCTCAATATGAAGATAGATCACACTTATTCTTTCAGTGCATTTGGACTAACCAGGTTTGGAAAACTATTCTAGCTCAACAAGGCATTCGTAAGGTCATCTACAATTGGGAATCTGAATTGCAATGGATGATTAATGCAACTAAGAGAAAGGATTTAGCCGCAAAACTTCTCTAGCTTTCTTTCTTAGCTTGCCTTTATTGTATATGGTTAGAACAAAATCGTAGACGTTTTCAGAATAAGTCTATTGATATTCCAATGTTATTAGCTAAAATCAAGAGAGTAGTCCGTGGAAGAACTTCTTTATTTAGAAACATTAAACTCTCTCAAGCTAATGTTTTGTTAAGTCATAGTTGGAAAATTCCAAATTCTATCTTCTCCTAGATGATTTGTAATGATGGGGTATACCCCTAAGCTTATGTATTTCTTTATTATTCGATGAATCAACTCACATATTCATCAAAAAAAAATAGCATAATTATCTCACATAGAGAAACAAAACAACCTTAATTGCTTTGTCTATGGTTTTGGCTTGATCATTTATGACAACAACTATTGGAAACTGCATTATAAACCTAAAAATTGTATGCTAAACTTAAACAGAATCGTCAAAGTATGACCTTATCAAAATAGTTGGATGATTTGTATAGATATATAATATTTCACCAAAAACAAAAATATATAGAAAGGGTGCATTAGCTGTGCTAATTATTCATTACATTAGCCATTCTGCTGTCGGGCAAATAATATTGAAAAGGGAAAAATTGTAGCAAACAAGTATGTGCTATTAACTCCAAATCATTAGATCAGGTATCCTATTGTCATTCTACTTCAATACTTATAATCATTTAGTAGCCAATGGACTTCTCAAAGAAAAAAAATCAAGAAAGACAAGATTGGCAATGAACAATTGCGAATATGTGAAATAAATGAAGTACTTAAAAGAAACTCCTAAGATATGTTTTTTTCTCGTGGATATAAAACCCAGTTAAATGCGTTGTAACTCTCAGTTTGCACCATAAAAGGTAACGCAATCATGTAGCAGTGGAATGACGATTGACTTTTTTTGCGGAAACCAATCTCCAAAGTCACCAAATCCCGAGTAAACGGTCTTGGTACACGACAACTTATCAGTGAGATCGAGACGCCGTTCAAAATCACCAACACTTGACATCAAAACAGGAAATTGTCTTCATCGTTTGGGACGCTATCACGTGATCAATTATATCCTCCTGTACTATTAGAGTATGTATGGTCTAATGTCCAAGCAGATGAATTATGACAAAGAAAAAGGGCGTTCGCTCTCTCTATCTTTCTGTGTCTCTCTCCCTCCTCGCATTTGTTGTATGTTTCTTTTACATGGTGCTTCTGGAGTATGCATCACTGCCAGGCATTAACATTATTTTATAATCATGTTCAAGCTGGAGAGTATCGATAGAAAGATAAAAGATGTAACTAATTCCGCTTAAACAACTGTTAAGTAACTAATTCAGTTTTTGATTAGTTATTTGTTATTAGATAGGTATAATTCAGTTTTATTTCTGTTATATTCCAACTGTATTATAGCTTTCTTTCAGTTGTATAACGACCCTATTAAGCACTTTTGAGATGAAATACACTACTTTTTCTCTCATTTTCTCAGAGACGACCATGCGAACTTTAGCCCTGTCAAGTAGGTTATGCATTGGTGCTGTAGCAGACCAATAGTAAGAGTGCCAAGGGGAATGTGGTTTAAAGATATTGCAAGGCTAGAATCTAACGTGTACTCAATCAAGAACAGCCGAAGGGACTGAAAGCTAAGTTAGTTTTAATGGACTTGTTAACGCGTTTGTGTGAGTCAACAGTGTTTGAAATGTCCATCAGAATTTTTTCCGCCATTTTATAGAAAAAGAGGCTAAGATTTTTGTTTATTTAAACTTCTTATTTATTTATTGTTTCTTTGGATATATCTATTATTGTGCATGATGTCAAGATATCTATTATTCAATCTAGAAGTTGAAAATTGATAAAACTCATTGTTATATAAACAAAAAATTTAATATATTTTTAAACAATGTAAAACTAATTATTCACATAACATCAAAATTATATCTTGAAAGTGATGATAATGGAAGAAAAAAATTTAGAGTTGGAATTGTTAGTATTGGTGGAACAATTAGGTTAAAGGGTATGATTGTCATTACAATCAGGAATCTCTATGTAATTGTGAAACTAGGAAATATCTTCTAAATTTAGTGAGTTTTCCTGGTAATATTAGGTTATGATTCTTATTCTTTTGTGGAGGTAGGTTTTCTTAGTAATATTTAACTAAGATTTCTTTAGGATTTCTCTATAAATATGGAAAGTATAGAAAAACTTAGTAGGTGAGTTGAGAGAATCCTCATGGGGGCTAATTGTTGGCAAGGGCCACTCTTATAGATTCTAGTTGATGAGAGAATCCATGAGATGCATGTTTGAGAAGAGAGAATATATAAAAAAAGCTAATAAAAAAAGACTATAAAGAACGTAGGACATTGTGATGTAAACCTCTTAAATCTACTGTGTTTGAGTGTGTGTATTCTTATATTTATTTGTTCAATCTCTATATGTGTGATGCAATTTGGTTGAATTTCCTCACAAGTGGTGTAGGAGTACCAGATTTGGATCCCAATAGGAATAAAACATTACAATTGAAAGCCATCCGCAAATTGCTATACTACCACTCCAAATCAATAGGTCATGGGTGGGGAGGTGGGTAGGCTTACGTTGGATCCATGATCCATAAATACTGAATGAAACCGATTTTCACAAAGACTTGATAATACAACGAGAAAGTTTTTGAATTTGAAAATACCAATGTCGAGAGGAAAAGGAGAATATTTGAAGGACCCCCCTCGCCGCTTTTTTTTAGCAAGCCCATTTCTTAAATTTCAACTAATTGGGAAGATGCATCTTGTAAACAATAATTATAAAGATGCTCTTACCTATTTTGTAACAAATAACTATAAAAATTCTTGTGAAGCTGGGTGACCAAAGAAAATAACTATTAGCACATCGAGAAGCTTGTTTGGACCTCAAACAACAAGGTTACAAGTGGGATTGCAAAAGATAGGTGAGCAAAAGACATAGCATACTTTGCGACACGCATTACGCCTTGAGCAAACCGCCCCATAACTCCTATGAAGATTTCAAGGTTTCTTTCAGACAGGAAAGTATTAAGTACCGAGTTGTGTTTTGATAAAAGGACATTGGAGTTCGCCTGTCTTACAGCGTCAACCTCCTAGGGAAGTTAGCTGAAAATTTAAAGAAGACTCTTCAAGAAGCTGGAACATAAAACTGAGTTGCTATTAATGCGTGGGGAATGGATCTTTGTTTAGCTGAAACCGTTCCTTGGTCACAGGTAGGGTTCAGTATTAGTGTTAAAATACCAATGAGTCTAACCTAAAAACAAAGAAACATTTTTATATTTAAAATTTAGCTCAAAAATTTATCTACTGATGTGTAATTCTTCTACTGTACACGCTTTCCCACATACTAGATGTTCTAGGTTCAAGATTACACAAAATATACCAGTCAATCTAGGGTTTTGATATAATATTAAAAAAAATTCATTACTCTCACTCAAAAGTTAAATTTTAAATTAAGAAAATATTTTTTATATCAAAATTTTATCTCAAAATTTTATTTTTTTAACGTGGAATACATGTGGTGCGCACAACTATCACAGTTCTCTCACGTAAAGCAGCAAAAGAACCATGGTTGCTTTCGCTTTGTTTTTGGCTTGTGTTTTATAGACTGTGTTGCAGAAAATTCATGATAATTTCTGGCGTGATCTAGTGGGAACTATATTATATGCCTGTAAAATTTAGACTGAATAGTTGCGGACTTTTCAAGAAAAATATATCGAGACAGACAAGAAGGGCAAACATTGTAGCACTAAAATCGTAATGTTGTCGTTTTGACGCTGGTCTCCATGGTCCCCCCGCCGGTCGTTGCTCAACATAAATGTTTGAGAAGATCGAGACTCCACGCAAATCATCAACAGTTGACGTCCAAAGCGGTAAATTATCATCATAACGTGAGACTTTAACGTTGTTCTTGTACAATTAGAATGTCTTTTTAAATAAGATCAAGACTCCATGGAAGAATTTTATATTTTTAAATAAAAAAGTTAAATAATTAAAATGTCTATCTTTTTCTGAAAAAATCTTTTATTATGTTTAATTCATGTATAATAAATACAAATTAAAAAAGGATGTGAGACGTATATTCACAAATCCCTTTTTTTTTTTGGCATGAAAGAAAAAGAAAGAGAGGGAGTTGGGGGGGGGGGGGGGGAGGAGGCGGGCGCCCTTGAAATGTTGGAAATGTCTTCACTGACTTGCTCTTCAATACGATTGAATATGAAAATGATTTAATGTTAATGCGCACATTCCGGATCTGTGTTTCGTAGTTTGTTCAATTCCCTTTGCCCGATAGGACGCATTATTTTTGGAGTTCTCATTGTCAGATGGAGCAGCAAAAGATGAACTTTGGACGCTTGCGCTTTGCTTTTGGCCTCTGGATGATCAACTGTGCAGCAGAAAGTTGTCAAACATTTCTGGAAACTGCATTATATGCATACGAAATTGTAGAATAAATTTAGACTGTATTGCCCCTCTATTTTTTTTTTCTTTTTTTAAGATGTAAGTTTCATTCATAATGTTTGAAATATATAAGTTCATGAACATACCCAAGTTTACAATTTTTTTTTTTACAATTTTTAGTGTCTACAAACTTAATTTTAAATGTGAAAAGACTAAAATAAGGAGTTCCCAACTTTCATATAATAAAACATGATTGTGGAAGAATTTTATATTTATAAACTAAGATGTTCTCTCTTATACAATTTTTTCTTATTTCCACCAACAACAAAAAAAGAAAAGAAAAAGAAATAACATTAGCTTTGTTTTGAAATCACTTGTGACTTTGCAATTTATAAACAATAAATGTAAACCAAGAATGATAGTTTGAGAAGTTTTACAACTAAATCTTTTTCTTTTGTTATTTTGATCATCCATTGTAATATGATCTTATAAAAAATTGGTTGTAACATGTGTATGGGTTGTGATAGTTTTTTAATAATGTGGGCACAGGAAAATATGGGGAAGGGAAGCTTTCGTTTAATGTAGTTTAATTAAGTGTAATTTATTTTTTAATTGATTTTAAATAAATAAGACAACACAATTTTATAAAAAAAACTCTAAACAACTTACTTTGAGTTAAAGCCATTAGAT
Organism: Casuarina glauca; assembly: GCA_028551395.1. Classification (NCBI taxonomy): domain Eukaryota; kingdom Viridiplantae; phylum Streptophyta; class Magnoliopsida; order Fagales; family Casuarinaceae; genus Casuarina; species Casuarina glauca. Next base: position 29,478,255 of record CM052351.1, on the reverse strand, counting down.
GAATAATAAGAAGATAAAAAAGGATTACATTATAAATTATTTGGAAATTGCAACTTAGACGACATCTTCCGCCATTTAAAAAAAAAAAGAGTTTAAGTTCTATCTCGACCACCGAAATTTACTCTAAATTGAAAAAAAAAAAATCGTCACTTAATATCCTCTATAGCATCTAGGACATCAAATTCCTTTTGAATGTGACAAATAAATAATATTAAGAAAGGCAACGAAGGCAGCAAGGTAGCAGTCAAACGACAGTTTGGCTTTTTGGTGAAAGTAATTCTCAAACAATCTCCACACCCCAAGAGAAAGCTTGTACCACAACGCAAAACGTTTTCGTAGGACCGAGACTTCATGCAAAATTATCACAATTTGACGGAAAAAGCAGTGAATTATCTTCGTCATCTGAGACGTATATTTGTAAAGCCGCTTTTGTTTTCTCTTGCATGAAAGACAAAGGAAGGGAGAGATGTCAGCATGACGTCGATTATATTCTTCAATAACATCTCCAACTTCAAGTTATAGCCTTTCCTTTTTCACCAGCCGTAACGAGCCCATTTCTCTCTTGCTCTTGCAATTCTTGCATTTATCATATGTTTCTTTTCCATGTTTCTGTTGCGGCATGTAAGACTGCCGTTTAAGACAATTAGAGGAAAGTAGTTTGCTTCCCTGTTGCATTTACATCCTATTGAACTACATTCAAGTTCAAATTACATAACTAGAATTATTATACAAACAGTTCAGTGATGCGGAATTTTGAAAAAAGATCACCAAAATACAAAATTCAAAACCCAAAATGAAAAAGAGAGATGGTATTTTTAAATAGACAAAAACATTTGTATCAATATAGATTCATAGAAAAGCAATGGTTAACTACCCAAAAAGACTAGAATCAAACAAAAGCAGCACAAGATACGAATAAGAGATAACTACAGTTTTGTAAATTTTCAGATACATTATAGGGATACGAAATGCCTGGTCCATTTTCTTTTTTCTTTTCTTTTTTCATCTTTAAAGAAATTGTTTGTGTCTTGATGTTGTACTTTCGATGCAGTGGCAGCATTTTCAATGTTTTAAGGTTCCGTATTTCTCGCCGAAACCCATCTGGTCAATCATAAGTATGGATTGACCTGGGAGATGCCCCCACTTCAGTCACTTTGTACGTAATTAATCATATATGGAGGGCATGCATGCAAATGTAATTTCCTTTTCTTTTTTATTTTTCATACACTTATTATAAGGAAGTGGATCTTCGGCACCAAGCCGCAGGCATTTGATCTCCCAAAACCAGCCGATATCGCACCCGACGAGATTTGGCGGGATTCTCTCTATTGTCTCATGGCAGCTACTCGTGACGGCACAAAAGAAGAACAGACCGAGCTCCTTCGGGTAAGCACAAGTGCATAACACAGATCCAAGGACATGAAAGCAAACAGAGTCAGAGAGATAGGGGGGAGAGTATTATGTGTCTGAATAATATTTTACATGCAGCATTTCACTCTATCCGTTTCTATTTCTTTGAAAACCATAGTGATGCGTGGTGTTGAAATTTGTCGTGCCCCTTGTGAATACCATATCTTTTTATTCGTGTTGACAGAACTTCTCTATCTCTGTTTTGTGCTGCTAGAAATCTGCCAAAGGAACTGTTAAGAACACCTAAGTACCAATAAAGATGGCAGAAAGAAAACTCGGGGGAATAGATAGGATGTTGATTTCATGCTTATTAGTTCGTTCCCTGGTGTGGTGTCCATTATCTTTGTATTATACATTGTAAGAAAATCTGAAAGTTTAACTCAACTGTTAATTCAAGAGTTAAAAGTAGAAAGTCACATCTAAATATGATCCAAATGTCCCACCTTTCTAGTACAGAACAACAATCCTTAATACCCCTTGCATAACAAGAGAGCTCAAGATGACAGGGTGTAAAGGAGACCTCATCTTGATCTCTAAAATCATGTAAGAAAGTTCAAACTTTAATTTAAATGCTAACTTATTAGTTAAGAAGACAAAATAAAATTTACCTATGACCAAAAAATCATATATTTCCTGTGTGAAGCAATAGTTCTTCGTATATCTCCTTATCACCTAATTTTCTTTTATCCATTTCTTTGCCTCTCCACTAACCAAATATATTATTTGCGTTGACAGGGCATTGGTGATTTTGTATTGAAACGGATTAGGAAAATTCGTCTCAATTTCACTTGGGGTCGTGAATTACGAAAGGGACAACGATGGTTTACTTCTGAATGCACCGAGAAGGACAGAAACAACTCTTTTGTTTGTAAGTCAATCTCGAAGATGAAGTTGATCTCTGAGCAGGATCGGCGGGATGTTCGGATGGAGATTGAGATAATGACGGGTTTGGGGGGTAAGGAGAATATCGTGCAACTCAAGGGTACTTATGAGGATAGCTCGCATGTGCATATTGTGAGGGAGCCCTGTACCGGCGGGGGTTTGTTTGACGGAATCGAAGAGAGGAATTACTCTGAGAGGGAGGCAGCTGAACTGATAAAGATCATTGTAGGGGTTATTGACCTTTGCCACTCACATGGAGTTATGCTTAGAGGTCTTCACTGTGAGACCTTCTTGTTTGTTAACGAGGAGAGGAAATCTCTGAAAGCAGTTGACTTTGGGCGAGCTGTTATCTTCCAACCAAATGGCTTGGGAGAAGGTAGGGCTTTTTTCTTTTTTTAATACGTTCATTCAGATGAACTGGTGAAAATATAAACGGTTGAAGCACCTGAATTGTTTTTTATTTATTTATGGAAAGGTAAGTTTACATATATAAAATTATTATATAGAAGTGTGGGAGCATACCTAACATAATAAGAATTATGAAAACTATAAACAAAAAAATTAAAGTTAAAAGCCTCCAAAGCTTATTCAAAATGACATTTTCCTAAAAGAAAAACACCTAAATCGGTTCCTTTGTTACTACTTGATGCATTTCATATTTTTTAGATACAATGCAACGCTTCTACGTTTTTAAGGTTCTATCTTCATCGTGTTACTTTTTAATAATAAACATTATAGTAATTGGGGAGATGTACTCTATAATAAATAACTTGCAATATGCATTTTTATCAATATGTAAACTATTGCTGGTGCTTGAGTACATTTATTAAGGGGAGATGCTAACGCTTTCTTTGTGTTGCTAATTTAGGCCAAGTTTTCACCGGAAGGGCTTCAGGTGATCCTGAGCCGCCTATAGAAGAATACTACATCGCTCCCGAGGTAGTCAACCAGGGTTACGGGCTAGAAGCAGACATATGGTCAGCAGGGGTGATACTGTATAGGTTGCTCAGTGGTATGAAATCTCACTGGAAAGGTATGCGTGATTTTTTTTTTTATAATGATTAGGTAAATGGACATATGGGACAGTTGGATGTCGAATCTGAAACTTTTTAATGTTGATGATATAAACTACCAACTGAGTTACATGCTTATTGACATTTCTGATTTGGTTTACTACTAAATCAGGATAAGGTTTTTAATTCTGAGTACATTTACCGAAAGCTTAATCACTATTTTCAATTCAGGAAGAGGGAGGGCTTCTGTTGATGCAGCGTCACGGGGACATTTTGACTTAGAAATACCGCATGATGCAAAGGACCTAATCCAGAAAATGCTGTGTCATGATTATGCACAACGTTTAACTGCTCGTCAAATTCTATGTATGTTTAAAACCATTTAAAACGGGTGAATGCAATGAATTCGTTAATATTTGTTCTCTGTCACACTATTACTGTATGAATTGCAGCTTTCCAGTTTTATGGGAACTAATACACTTTCTAGATCAACTTTAGGTTGTTCGAATGGCCAATCTATGTTTAAAGGACCACAACTGCTACCTAGTCTTTGTCTCTTCAGCGAATGTTCTTTGAAGGAATAGTCTTGCATTTGATTAACCATTGAAATGTCTTACAAGTTTAATTTGATTGAATTACAAACAGATATATAACAATCATAAAAAATATTAAAGATTTTATATGATTTGAAATAAAATATTTCTTCGTTTATATATAAGCAATTTTTTTCATTGTTTGAAGAATTTTATATATCTAAGAACTATCAGAAAATCTCCTTTCCTTTTTAACTCTCGCTATTTGGTCACTCTAATGGCCCATCAAATGACAAACCACGTACAAGGTGTAGTACCCTATTTAACAAAGTTATCATTTGGTCATTAAACCCTAATATTAACTCGATAGATAACATAATGTATTAAGTGAAATTGATTTATTATTTAAATTATATTTTACAGTTCTTAAAAGGTGTAGTATCTATCATTTTCCTTTATAAGATTTTTGATGCATTTGGAAAATGAGCAAAAAGAAAAATTGCTCCAATTTGCCGTACTACTATATTTGTTGATATAGTCTGCAATCTTTTTGCAATTTATTTGTAAACTGAGATTTGTATTTCTTGACTGTTTGTTTAGCCCATCCCTGGATATGCCAAAACGGAGTTTCTCCTGGTGGGGCACGGGATCCAAATGATGAAGAGTCTGATGCAAATGATGAAGTAAGAGTATGAGTATATGAGTATGAAAGATCTCTTACATTTTCCGTGTTTTTGAAAAGCATAGTGATGCTTAATGCTGAAATATGTCGTGCCCCTTCTCAACACCATATCTTTTTAGCTGAATTGACAGAACTTGTATCTCTCTGTTTCATGCAGTCATAAATCTGCCAAAAGAAATGCTAAGAACTCGTAAGGACAAGTAAAGATGGTAAAAAGAAAACTCAGGTTGCGGAAGAGGTAGATGTCTGTTCTAAAGTTATTAGCTTACTTCCTGGTGTTTATTGTCTTTGTCTTAACATTGTAGGAAACTCTAAAGTTTAACTGAAAAATTAATTCATGTCTTAAAAGTTTAAAACACATTTAAATACGATCCAAATAGTAAAAGAATTCTTTAACGTTGTCTGCATACCAAGAAGGCTCAGGATGGCAAGATATGAAATAGAGCTTCTCCTAAATTTTGATATCATATAAGAAATCTTAAATATTAACTTAAGAATTAATTCATAAATTAGGAAAACAAAACCATATTTAGACATAACTCAAGAAAAAAATCCTTAACATATATCCATATCATCTAATTTTCTTGCATTCATTTCTTTGTGCTCTTCTAAGTGAAAGTATCTTATTCGTGTCGAACAGGCTGTTTCTGATTATGGATTGGGTCGTAGGACCAAGAACATTCGTCGTCTTTTCAATTGGGGTCCTCAATTAGAAAGGGGACAACGCTGGTTTGCTTCTGAATGCCCCAAGAAGGCCACGGGGAAAAATTATGTTTGTAGGTCAATCTCAAAGATGAAGTTGGTTAAGGAGGATCTTCTGATGGAGATTGAGATAATGAACCGTTTGAAAGGTGAGGAGAACATCGTGAACCTCGAGGATACTTATGAGGATCACTTGGATGTGCATATTGTGGAGGAGCACTGTACTGGCGGGGGCTTGATTGACCGCATCAAAAATTGGGAGAATGACCGTGAGAGGAAGGCTGCTCAACTGATAAAGATTATTGTAGGGGTTATTGACTTTTACCACTCAAATGGAGTTATGCTTGGATGTCCTAACGAGAGGACCTTCTCGTTTGTTAACGGGGATGAGAATTCTCCTCTGAAAGCACTTGACTTCGGGCGGGCTGTTATCTTCCAACCAGGTACCTGGGCTTTTCGCTTTTTTCAATACGTTAATTCAGATGAACTGGTGAAAACTAAGCAGTTGCCGCACCTGAATTAGTTTCTTTGTAGTTACTTGATGCATTTCGTATTATAGGTGCAAATGCAACACTTGCACGTTATTAAGGTTCTGTCTTCATCGTCTAAGCTTATCTATTTAATAACAAACGTTACAGTAAACGGGGAGACGTACTCTGTAATCAATAACTGGCAATATGCAATTTTATCAAAATGTGGACAATTGCTGGTGCTTGGGTTCGTGTATAAAGGGAGATGCTAACTCTTTCTTTGTGTTGCTACTTTAGGCCCATGTTTCACCGGTAGGGCTCGAAGAGATCCTGAGACGCCTTTAGAAGCATACTATATGCCTCCCATGGAAAGCGAGCCGGTTTACGGGCCGCAAGCAGACATATGGTCAGCTGGGATGATACTGTATAAGTTGCTCGGTGGTGACCCATCACGTCGGGGAAGTATGTGTGATTTAGTTTTCTACTCAAACAGGTGAAAGTTTTTCATTTTGGGTACATTTACTGAAAGCTCTGTCACTGTCTGCGATTCGGAAACAGAGAATGGATTAGTTGGTGCAGTATCGGATGTAATTGACTCCCCATCAATAACCACCGATGCAAAGGAGCTTATGCAGAAAATGCTCCATACTGATCCTAAGCAACGGTTAACTGCTCGTCAAGTTTTATGTATGCATAAATTACATATGTTAAGATATGGGCAACAAATCTCACATTACTAAGAAAACTATTAAGATTCAAGCTTATAAAATAATGATTTTCACCGCTTAATGCCTTACAGCTTAAGTTGGATATAGACCCTATTCTAAAAAATCTAACAATATAAGTTGGATGGAATGAATTTGTTAATGCTTGCTTCGGGTCAAATTGTATTATTGCATGATTTGCTGCTTTCCAGTTTTAAGGGAACTTAGACACTTTCTAGATTAACGTCAAGTTGTTCTACAGGGCAATCTATGTTTAAAGGCTTGCAACTTCTACCTTGTCTGTCTCTTCATCGAATGTTCTTTGAAGGAATAGTCTTCCATTGGATTAGCTGTTGTAATATGTTAGGAATTTAATCTGACTGGCCAACAAATGGACACATAAGAACTTTAAAGAATATTAAGGATTTTATATGATTGGATATAAAACATCCCTTCGTCTATGGTTAAACAATTTTTTCATTGTTTAAAAAATTGTATATACCTAAGAACTACTAGAAAATTCTCTTTAGTTATCGTAACGGCTTACCAAATGACATAATACATATGGGGTCTTTCAAGCCACATATCTATAGACAAGATAGAAAAACACTATTTAACCAAATTATCATTTGGTCATTAATCCTAATATTGAATCCGTAACTAACACAATGTCTTGAGTACAATTCATTTATGGTTTAAATTATATCTTACAATTCCTAAAAGGTGTAGTAACTACAATCTTTCTTTTAGAAGATTTGTGCTGGATTTGGAAAATGAGAACAAAGAAAATTGCTAGAAGTTGCTGGACTACCATATTTGTTGATGTAGTCTGCTACCTTGTTTGTATTTATTTATTCCTTGAAGTAGATTGATGACCCAACTGACATTTTTATTTCTTAACTGTTCTTTTAGCCCATCGCTGGATATGCAATAATGGAATTGCTACGAATTTGTCTACCGGTGGTACACCTGGTGCTTCTTCATCCCAGTGAGGAGTACCTGCGCAGGTACATTCTGGTTGGCGTATCTTAGCTGTTTCTTTTTTTGGGCTCTTTCTAAGCATCATCGAATTTGGTGCACTTTTCCAAGGACAACATCATGTGCTTGTCATGTTCTTTTTCTTCTCGATTCAATAGGTTTCGTTTTTGTTTTTGTCTCAATTACCTACTCCATTTCCATCACAGCTTGAACCCATGTTTGCCATGGCTTTATCCGAGTCAAATACATAGGAAACATATTGCGTGTGTATTAGATGATGATACGAATCGTGATGGGTCAAAGAGTGAGCTTAAGATTGAAAAGCAAGGAATAGGAGGGAATGTTGAAATTTAGAGAATTGGAATAACAACGGAAAAAGTTAAAGACTAGGATAAAAAGGATTAGAACAAAAAACTGGAAAATGAGAAAAACGTATGAATAGTGATGAATAGTAACAACAGTTACAAGAACTTAAAATATAAGAAGAACGGATAAATTCCAGGAAATGAAGAATAGAAAAGTTAAAGATTGAAATATAAAGTCTAGAATATAAAGGAATTAGAGTGAAAACTCGAAAATAAGAACACGTTATGAATAGTGAAATAGTAACTTATCAATAACGGGGAATATTGAAGATACATAAATTAAAAAGGATAGATGCCAAGTAACCCCTCCAAGACGTAAAGGTTAAACCACCAGTCAGGGAGTTGCTCCACCACCAATCTTTGGCAAAAATTGGCTAAAGGAAACACAAGATGAAACACTCAGGTTTCTCTCTTCAAACAAGCTTAATTCTCAAATCTCTTGGTGTGTGTCTTACAAATGAACTATTGTCATCTATTTATAGAGAGCTAAGGTACCCATGTAGCTAACCACTATCTCCCCACCTAATTTGTAGCCAACTATTAATTCCCCAACCACTATCTTCCCAACCACTATCTTCTCAACTACTATCTTCCCAACCACTTGGTCTACCTTATCAAGCTTCTTTGGATTGGGCTTGTATAGGTTGGGCCAAATTATCACTAATGAATATTTGGATTTGGACTTGGGGCTTCTCCTTATCTTGGGCTTCGGCATGAACAGTAACGGGGTGAATAGTATACGTAAATGCTCTTGCATCATATGACCGTTCTTCAATCTTGGCATTCTTGGACCCACTGGATTACATTGTGGATTCTCAATTCTTTGATGTTGGAACTTGTAATATTAGGCCTTAAGTCGATTCACATCAGCTGATGTTTCACCATGTAAGATATCTGAATCAACATCATTTCTGTTTTTTTGCTTGATCAACATCCACATTGTATAATGATGATAAAACCAGTGATGCCATGTCAGCATTATATTGTGAAAAAGTGTTAACTTAGTTGGACCCAGTGCCTTTTGGGACTAAAGAGATCTTAGGCTTGAGACACCACATCCCTCTCCCATTTGTCTATCCTTTAAAAAAAAAAAATGTACGTTATGCATATTTGATTATGTTACTCTTAATTGTTTATCATTTTCTCTATGTCCATACCATATATGCAAGTTTTTATTTAAGACTCTACATAGAAACATTGAGAATTTTGAAATGCTTCTTATATGTTAATATTTGGAATATAGGACGACTAGAGGTTCAAAATTTATTGCTCTCGAGGTATTATTTTGTCATCCAGGAAGTTAGGATCATGGGCAGTATGGAGTGGAGCCTCCTTTCACAAACATTTTTGCAACCACCGTAAGTCCTTTTTGGAAAATTTAAAAATTGGTAGCGTCCTTAGCCATTATGACATATGACAGCCAAAACTACTTCTTTAAACGATCATTGAGGCCCATTGTTGTTCTCTAGATGTGTAGTTTTAGGGTGGGAGAGTCCATTATGATGAATTTATTGCTGTAATGCAGGGGAGCGCGAAAGGTTAATGCGTATGAAGTATGCCTATCTTAATTTGGGCACGAGGGATGGAAGTGGCCCTCATTAGCTCTTAATTATGCTTTAGGATAATGTACGTAATTATGATCCCGCCCCCGTGAGCCCCCCCCCCCCCCACCACAGCGCCCACCCCCCCGGGCAGCGCCCCCCCCCCCCCTCCCCACCACAGCGCCCACCCCCCCGGGCCCGCACCCCCCCCCCCCCCACCCCGCAGATCCCCCCCCCCCCCCGGCCAGCGCCCGCACCCCCCCACCCCGCAGATCCCCCCTCCCCCCCCCCCCCCCCCCCCCCAGCGCCGGCACCCCCCCCCCCCCCCACCACAGCGCCCACCCCCCCCCCCCCCCCCCCCCCCCCGCAGATCCCCCCCGCAAACCCCGCAGGCTCCCCTCAATCATTTCCCTGTCCCTACCTTCTCTCCCTCAATAAGCCTCTCTAAAACCTTCCCTTTTACTTACTCATGCACTAGCTTAAACCTTGCTAGTGGCCTTCATGTGGGAGACGGTGAATGAGGGTTTTACTATTACCTTCTATCATCAATTAGACTCTCCCTAGGCCGTAGCTTATGGTACAAGTTGCTAGTCGATTTTGCCCAGAATCTGCCGTTCCTCAAAGACGAGCTCTTAGCTCACTTGGATTAGCGTCAATGGTGGGTACTAGAAGTGGGAAAACACGTAGTACATCCTCAAAGGTGGAAATTGGAAGAGTTATTCCAAAGCCAAGCAATGAAGAGATTATCTTAGATGTCACAAAACCAGGTACCTCTGTTGCTTCTTCTGACTTAAATAATTCATTTGAGGTCGTATTTGATGAAATTGCTTCCCAAATTGCTAGTAATGAAAAAGTAGAAATCATACAGCATGTGGATAAAGTGATTCCTAGTGTGGCTAGTAATGTTGGCATGAATTGGAAACAAATTGCCATGGGTTCAACAAATCAGATGGCTAAATTAGATTACCTTCCCCCTATCGAGAAGGGAAAAAGAATCATTGCGAAACCTCCCCTTGAAGCAATTGAGGAGGGTAAAAGGCATTTTGCCAATTGCCTTGTTGGTTATTTTTTGAATGCCTATACTTCATTTTATGCAGTAAAAGGAATTGTTGAAAAATTGTGGGGTAAGGATAACTTACTTGATGTTACTGCCACCGAGGATGGGTTTTTTTTCTTTCGGTTTTCAAATATCCAGAAATTAGAAGAAGTAATGGAAACTGGAGTTTGGGACATTGCGGGTAAACCTTTATTTCTTCAAAAATGGCATCCTTGTATCAGATTAGAGAAGGCCAAAATATCTGCTGTTCCTATTTGGGTTAAGTTGTTTAACGTTCCCCATGCTCTATGGAATAAGATTGGTATGAGTCATGTTAGTAGCGTGCTGGGTAAACCTTTATATATGGATAAAGTTACTGAACAAAGGTTACGACTATCGTATGCCAAAGTTTGTATTCTAATGGATATTGATAGTGAGTTTCCTCTGAATTTTGATATTGATATGGGAAATAATGAAGTGTTTGAGATTACTGTGGAATATGGTTGGATCCCTCCTAAGTGTAAGAAATGTAACTGTTTTGGGCATAGAGATTGCACTATAAAGAAAAATATATGGATCCCCAAAAAGAGTGAAGGGCCGCAGGTCAACCAAAAAGAAGATGTTCAGGAACCAGTTGCTACAGTAGAGAAGACAAATTCACCAGTGCTTAAGGACAATGCTATTGCTCAGGCAAAGATTATTAAGCCTAATATTGCTACCTCTCAAGGAAACAATTCTGATTTTATAGTTATAACCAATAAAAAGAAATGTCCTGGGAAGAAGAAGGATAATAATTGTGAACTTATCTCAGAAAATAGATTTTCTCAGCTTGCTAATGCTAATGAAAATCAGACCTCTTGTTATGAGATTACAGATCTTCTTGGTAACCTTGATGCAGGGGAGAAAGGAGAAAAACCTCCAGATCAATGAATATCTTATCATGGAATGTAAGGGGCCTCAACAAAAGCCCTAAACAAAGAGAAGTAGTTAATTTTGTTTTATCTCAAGCTCCACATGTTATTATTTTGATAGAGCATAGAGTTAAAGAAGGAAATGCAAGTCTTGTCCTGAAGAATATGTTTGATGAATGGAATTACTCTCACAATTATTTGCATTCTAGTGTGGGAAGAATATGGATCTTATGGAAATCATCCGAACTACAACTTTCAATCCAAGGTACTTCATCTCAAGTCATTCATTGTCGCATCAATAAGTTAGGTTTACCTCCTTTCTTCATATCTGCTATCTATGCAAGCAACTTGGAATTTGAACGTAGGGAACTATGGGCAAATATTGAGTATTTCTCTTCTCAAAATATTGCTAGCACTCCGTGGTTATTAGTGGGTGATTTTAATGAAATTCGGCATGTAGATGAACGAATTGGGCCAAATGTTAAATGGACTAGGGGCATGGAGGATTTAAATGATATGATTGGGAAATTGGGATTGTTGGAACCTTTTTTTATGGGTTCTATTTTCACTTGGTCGAACAAAAGTTCATCCCAGAATCTTAGAGCAAGCAAGATTGATAGAGCTTTACTAAATACAGAAGGGATTCTCAAATTTGATAAACTTTCGATTGAGTTTTTGCCCCCTATGTTATCGGATCATTCTCCTTCCTTGGTTAAGCTAGATACCACTCATAAAAGGAAAAAAGCACCTTTCAGATTCTTTAATTTTTGGACAGCTAGTCCAGACTTTATGGAAACTGTTAATCATGTTTGGCAGCAAGAAATCAGTGGTACTAAAATGTACAAAGTTGTGAAGAAATTAAAGGCATTAAAGTTACCCCTTAGAAAGCTAAATTTAGCCCAATTTGGTGATTTGCATCAGAAGGTTAAGGTGGCGAGAGAATAATTACAGCAAGCTCAACTCAAGTTACAAGATGACCCCTTTGATACAGATATGCGTATTGAGGAAAGAATGAAAATGGAAAAATTGATTGCTCTGAGTAAATATGAAGAAATTCTTTTAAAACAAAAATCGAGAAATATCTGGCTGAAAGAGGGAGATAATAATAGTAGAATGTTCTTCTCATCTTTAATGCGTAGAAGAGCTCAAAATAGAATCTCTCATCTAGTTCTAGAAGATGGATCTACTATTTATGATGATGAAGCCTTGAGGATAGCTATCACTACTTATTACCAGAATGTACTTGGAAATTCTCATTCAAATAACCTTTTCACTGGAAGGTATTCTTCCTTATTCCATGAGAATGTGAATGAAATGTTGAATCTACCTGCTATTGAACGCGCTGATGTAAAGAGAGTTCTTTGGGGTTTTCATGATTTCAAAGCTCCTGGTCCTGATGGATACAATAGTCTCTTTTACAAGAAAGCTTGGTCAATTATCGGGCATGATATAGAAGATGCGGTGCTAGATTTTTTCTCATCCAAGAAACTACTGAAAGCTATCAATGCTACTTTGCTCTGCCTAGTTCCCAAAATCCCTAACCCAAGTTGCATGAAGGACTTTAGACCAATTGCCTGCTGTAATGTGTTATATAAAGTGATCTCAAAACTACTTGCTGAGAGGATAAGTCTTATTCTTCCTGAAGTGATTAGCCAAAACCAAACTGCTTTTATCAGGGGTCGTCAAATCTCTGAAAATATTATGCTTTGTCAAGAATTGCTTCATAATTACCACAAAGGAGATAAAGGAAAGCGTGTTGCCATTAAGATCGATCTTATGAAAGCTTATGATATGGTTAAATGGGATGCTATATTGGGGGTTCTCCAAGCTATTCACACTCCTCAAACCTTACTTGAACTGGTTAGCCAATGCATCACTACCACTAGATTCTCTGTGAATTTCAATGGTGAGCATGTAGGTTATTTTGAGGGTACTAATGGATTAAGGCAGGGAGATCCTTTATCTCCTTATCTGTTTGTGCTTGTCATGGAGATCCTTAATAGGATAATTATTGAGAAAGTTTCCACCTCTACTTTCAAATATCATTGGAGATGTAAGGAAGAGAGAATCACTCACCTTTGTTTTGCAGATGATTTGTTTTTATTTGCTCATGGGGATGTTAATTCAGTACTATGTCTCACTGAAGCTTTGGAGGAATTTGCAACACTCACAGGATTGCAGTATAATCCAAGCAAAAGTCAGATATTTTTTTCAGGGATTACTGAACAAGAAAAGCTTTTGATACTAGACCATATCCCCTTCTCCGAAGGTAGACTCCCTATTAGATACCTTGGTGTTCCTCTTATCACAAGAAGACTTACCTACACGGATTGCAAAGTTTTGTCAGAGAAAATCATGGCAAGAATTGATGGATGGGGAATGAAATACCTTAGCTATGCAGGAAGACTACAATTGGCTAAAACAGTTCTTACTTCTATCTGTACTTTTTGGATGCAAATGTTCCTTCTCCCAAAACAAACCATCTATGAGATTGAGAAGAAGATAAGACACTTTCTTTGGGCAGGCCACTCAGAAGATCATAAAACTCATAAGGTTGCTTGGCAAGTTGTTTGTTCACCAAAAAAGGAAGGGGGTCTTGGATTACTAAACCTTAAAGTATGGAATAAAGTTTTGTTGGGGCGATCTCTCTGGAATCTCATAAATTGCCCTAATTCATCTTTATGGAGTAAGTGGATTCATAGTACTAAATGCAGGGAAAATTCAATTATGGATCTTGACATTAAGGGAACTATGGCATGGAGTTGGAGAGGTCTTCTAAAGTTACGCCAAACTTTAACCTCTACTCTATCCAAGCCTTCCTATTCCTGTAAGGAAACGTACAAGGAGTTACGTCAAGTGAGCTCTGAGGTTGAATGGTATAATTTGATCTGGTCAGGAGGAATCAGTAAACATAACTTCATTGGGTGGCTCATATGTAGAGACCTACGGCTGCAGTGGTTTCCCGATGGCTTCCCTCAATTGATTTGCATTGTGATTTTTGTGGATCTAACTATGAAAATAGATCTCATCTGTTCTTTCAGTGCACTTGGACTAACCAGGTTTGGAGAAGTATTTTAGCTCAACAAGGTATTCGTAAGGTCATCCTTGATTGGGAATCTGAATTGCAATGGATGATTAAAGCAATTAAGGGAAAGGATCTAGCCGCAAAACTTCTCAAGTTTTCTTTCTTAGCGTGTCTTTATTGTATATGGTTAGAACGTAATCGTAGACGTTTTCAGAATAAGTCTATTGATATTTCAATGTTGTTAGCTAAAATCAGGAGAGTAGTCCGTGGAAGAGCTTCCTTATTTAGAAATATTAAACTCTCCCAAGCAAATGTTTTGTTGAGTCTTAGTTGGAGAATTCCAAACTCTATCTTTTCCTAGATGAATTGTAATGCTGGGGTATGCCCCTAAGCTCTTGTATTACCTTTTATTCTTCGATGAATAAACTCACATATTCATCAAAAAAAAAAAATTATGCTTTAGGATACAATAAAATGTCTGTAAGCTTTGTAGACTTTCGACTGTGAAAGCTTACTGCTTTCAAACTGCGAAACCTTAAACTGTGTTTTTCATTTCTGTCATTTTGGTTATGTTGCAAATAAAACGGATCTGACATCCGGTTCTTGAACATTTCAAACAACACTGCTTTAGTGCCTTGGCAAATTACTTCCATTTGATTTAGGAGCCGAAAGACAGCGTTGTGTTTTTCTTTTCCTTTACGGCATTGTGTTTTTGGTGAAAGCTCATCGCACTTTTTTCTATGAAATTAAAAATCCAATTCTTGAATGAGACAAACAAAACAAAGTCAGTCTCATTGTGCACTATGTTTTGTGATTTGTAATTAGTAAAGCCAGCGACAAAAGTTTATAAATGCCAAAAGTAGGGATGTAAGTATTTGTAGTGCGAGTTATTATTTTACCTAGCTTTCTGCAAGCATGATTCCTATGTTCCATCCTCGGTTTGCAATTGCCTTCATCTCCACCTCTTTTTATTTGGAAATCTTTTCATTACCTTAGGGTCGTTACCTTGGAGCTAAACAAGTCGTATTGAAAATTCCATCATATGTGTACCTATTTTATTGGCATTAACTGTATCTGCAATTTTTTGATGCAGTTGAAGTATGTTTCTTTTGAAGGAATTTTTCTAATTTTGAAAAATTAAGGAACTACAATTGTTGCTGTATATAATAGTAATCTTATAATTTGAATATCATCACATGGATAGTGTTAACATAAAATTTTATTAACTAGATAACTATGAAATGATAATTTCAAATCTTATTTTCAACACTGCCTTAATAGATTATCGTAGTAATTTATCTTTCCCTTGAGTCCAAATTCTTGAGAAAAGCCATTTAAGTCTATTGTTGAATTTATCCTATTGAAAAAGCATCATGAACATCTGTATTCGACAGAGATCCTAGATTTAGCAGTAAAGTCACCCATTTGTTAAATTGGGAGATTTTGCTCTTCAACTAAGTCTAACTCTTCCACTAGACCTTAATAACGCAGATTCTTCATGGCAGTTATAAGTTTTATTCCATTTTTTCTTCACTTAAGTTAGTTTTTTTTGTTGAAGATTATCTTTGAGTTAAGAAAAAAAATCTATAAATGCTTCATCTGAAATCCATTATGTCTTCATTCTAAACTTTATGTGTTATATCATTTAGTGAAAGTCATCATAGTGTCCAAAGATAAAAAAAAAAAAAAAAAAAAGGACCACCAAACAAAAAATCACCAGATATGATAAATTTTTTTATAGTTTTTAATAACATCAAATTTCCAAAATAGTAATAAATGTATTTTTGTAGGACTAATTTATCCCGAATAATGTAAAAAATATTATATTCTTAGTGATTCTTATGTGTATTTGCTAGGATTCACACATTCTGAACAAAGCTAACAACTCTTTCGACAGAAGGTGTGGTTTGGAACTCCTTGCACCCCAGGCCAACCCCATCGGAGGAACTTGAAATCAGTCTATTCTTCAAACATATCCATTTTCCTACGGGACGAAAACTAAACATCAGGAAAAGTTCACATGATTCAACCACAAACTTAGTCTTAAACCCAAAAGTGTCTTAGCCAAGCAGGCATCAAAGCTTTTAAAACGTGATTAGCCTTTTCCTATTCGCTTTTAGAATGCTTGTCTTACAGAAAAGATTATAACCCAATTCAGTTTTTCCTGCAAAACTTGATTTTTTTGGCGGCATATAATGCTGCTCATCTAAGCCTGGCTGGTAGAATCGTGTACCTTATCATTCTAAGGCAGAAAACAACGTTGTATTACCATTTTCTGTACTGTGGATGGTATGCCAGAATATCGTATATTAGGAAAAAAGCGATGCTTAAACATCATCGTGGTATAAACTAAAAATTGGTGATCAGAGCATGTACAAGGTTGTAGTCAATTTAAGCCCGAAACTGGTAAGAGCCCTAGGTCTTCTGCACAAATATTGAAGGAGGGCTCAAATAGCAAATTTTTCGAGGCTGTGGTAAAACAAGGTCATCTAGAGCTAGCTTGCTTAAGTGAAATGTGCATTTCTACTAAAATGCATTGTTCCTCCTTTTCACAAGAACCGCGAGATGTAGTCCCGATTTCTCCTAAAACTACTAGTTCATATCACACTTTTTACATATCTACCTTTCAAAGCTGTAGACTTACTCTTGGCTTCATCACAAGTTTAAATCAGATTTCTTGAAACCAATTCATGTTAGTTCATAAAGCATATGGATTTAATCTTAAGTGTCACGCTCCATTTTTGACTGAGTTTTGTTTGATTTCACTGCACATGTTGGGCATTTGATTTAATATAATGTTATCATATTAGTCATTGGCTCACACCATCAAATACCCTTATTTATTTTGGCACATGCATGACAAACAGTTGTGTCATTATCTCAAAAAGTTTTCCAATTATTTGTTTAGACTAATTGTTATCAAATAATACATGCATTTATATTGCAAACCATTTTGGTGGGCTTCATACATGAGGTATGCCACCTCCTAAATATGGTTTTGATACCATGTTAAGAAGCTAATTTTCTCCTTTAAATTGGCGTATGAAAAAAGAAAAATATCTCCACATAGTACTAGCACAATATAGAACAAATACTAGATTTTAACATGCTTCCTTAGCCGAGCATGGGAAAACACTGCCAATAGGGATGAAGTCCATGAGTAAAGGTGTCTCTTGAAATTTGCAATCTAATATTGAGTTAGAATGTTTAATTTCTCCTTTAAAATTGGATTGTAAAGATTAGGCAAGTATTTAATTTTAAAGAAATTTTGTAAGTAGAATTTAAATAATGTAAGATAATGATAATATATTGATAATGTGGAATATATATTGGATTCCAATGTATTCATCGCTCCAAGCATAAAAAAATATTTTCTATAAGGATGAAATCCATGAGTAAAAGAGGTTGAACATAAGGTGATCAACATTGCATCATGTGAAATCATTTGGTTGGTTAGCCTTCTACATGGATATAGAGAATCACAATTTGTGCGTCTATGCTATGATAATGAAGCAAATATAGAAGATAGTAGAGAACCCTAGATCAACTAACTGATGTGTTGACCAAATGATTGAGTGCCAACCTTTCCAAACTTAGTTGTATTAACCTCTAGCTTGAGTGGGGTGTTGTTGAGTGGGTTGTTGAGGAAATGGCCTGACATGGTAATCGTATGCATGGTGGACCGTGGAGACATTACTGTGTATTATTCAAAAGCGGAACACTTCCCCTTTGCTTTATATGGTGCAACTTGGTTTTCATGAAAATAAAGGATGCGTTGCCCAACGCGCTGTACAGCAGGACAGGTCGAAATCGTCAATGGGTGGGAAGAGAAGCACTTATTTTTCTTTGTTTATCTGTTTGTAAAGGGTTATAAGTTAAAAGATAGGCAAGACACCATCTCTCAAGTTCCATGGTTCACAGTTTTCTATAAGCCGAGTCTTCGGCATCGAGTAAATTTGTTCTCATGGATAAAAAAAACGCAGTTGAATGCTTTGTAACTCTCAGTTTCTACGATAAAATGAAAGGCAATGATGTAGCATTGGAAGGACGGTTGAGTTTTTCGCTAAAACCGATGTCGGTAGTCCCCACTTCCTGAGACAAGACAACTTTTCAGTGAGATCGAAAAGCAGAAATTTCTCTCTTATACCGGATCAAAGGTAAGAGTGGTAAGGGCAATGTGGTTTACAGATGTTGGCATGTGTAGCCTGCTACGCGTCCTCAGTCAAGAACAGCCGAAGGGACAGAAAGTTAAGTGAGTTTTGTCGGACTTGTTAAAGGGCTGTCTGAGTCAACAGCGTTTGAAATGTCTCTCAGAGAGCTTTCGGCCAATGTATGGGAAAAAAACAAGGGGTCAAACTTTTGTTTTTCTAAGATCTTTCTTTTTTGTGTTGCCGTTCAATCATATATGATTACACATAGCTATCTCATACCATCAAAATTATATCTCGGAAGTGATGATAATGGAAGAAAAAGCATTTAGGGTAGGAATTAAAATATTACAGCCAAAAGTCATCTTAAAATTGCTGTCCTAACACTCCAAATCGATTAGTTATGTATGGTGAGAGTGGGAGGTGGGGGCTTCCGTTGGATACATAATCCATAAAAACGAGAAAGTTTTTTGGAATTTGAAAATACCAATGTGGAGAAGGAGGGATAATATTTGAAGGCCCATGTTTGTTAAGCAAGTCCATTTGGTAATTTTCAACTAAATGGGAAGATGTATCCTGTAAAAAATAACTATAAAGACACTCTTACCGATTTTGTATTAGATAACTCTTAGCTCTAAAAACTCTTCACGAGGCTGTGTGACTGAATGAAATAATTATTCCCAAATGAAGCTTGTTTGGACCTGTACAGGAAGGTTACAAGAGGGATTGCAAAATATAGCTTAGTAAAAGACATGACATACTTTGCGGCATGCATTACGCCTTGTGCGTGCCACCCCATAACTCATAAAGGCTTCATGAATTCTTTTAGATAGGGAAGCAGTAAGTACGAAGTCGTGCCTTGATGCAGGGGCCTTATAGTCGCCTGTCTTCCCTCCTAGGGAAGTTAGCCGAAAACTTAAAAGAAGACTCATTAAGAAGCTAGAACATAAAAATGACTAGGTATTAATGCATTGGGAATGGGTCTATGTTTAGTTCGCTTCCTTCCAATACATTATTTGTATTCGAAATCCACATAAGTGCAAACTCAAAAACAAATTCTTAGACTGTACAAACATTTTTCACATTTAAACTTTGTCTTAAAATTTTATTTATTCATGTTGAATTTTCAACCTATACATACTCCCTCACATCTCATACATCTTAAATTTAAGATTACATATGGTAGAGTAAAGTTAACCTAGACTTTAATAACATATTAAAAAGTTTGTTAGTCCAACACAAAAGTTAATTCTTTTGTTAGAGAAACATTTTTTTTTACATTTAAACTTTACTTTAAGAATCTTATCTTTAGTATGGGACTCTTATCCTTCACATAATTAACATAATTCTCTCACACAGAGCAACAAAAGATCCTTGGTTGCTTTGGCTTTGGCTTGACCATTTATGACAATACCTATTAGGAATTACAAATATACCTACAAAACTATAAACTAAACTTAGATTGAATGGTTGCCATATGACATTATCAAAAGAAGTACAGAAAGGTTTTTTTTTTTTTTCTAAGCATAGATGACAGATGATTAATTAAGTTATTTTCCTACTACAAACTTTGTAATATGATAACATATATACATATAATATATGGATTTGATCTTAAGTGTCACGTTCTATTTATGAATAGTTCTATTTTATTTCACTACACATGTTGGGGATTTGGTTTAATATAATTTTATCACATTAATCATTGTGCTCACAACATCAAATACCCTAATTTCTTTTGGCACATGCATGAAAAAAAAAATGTGTCTATATAATTATCAAAATAATACATGCATTTATATATATCCTATTGCAAACTACTTTGGTGCGCTTCATGCATGAGGAATGCCACCTCCTAAATAAGGTTTTGGTACCATGCGAAGACAAACATCTCCTTTAAATTGGCTTATAAAAAAAGAAAAATATCTTCACATAGAAGTGGTACAATATACCATTATATTAACAATATAGAACAAATACTAGATTTTAACATGCTTCCTTTGCCTAGCATATATATATATATATACCACCCCCCCCCCCCATGAGTAAAGGTGTCTCTCACTTGAAATTATTGAGGTCGAATATTTAATATATATATATACCACCCCCCCCCCCCCCCCCCCCCCTCCATTACATATATATATATATATATATATATATATAATGGATTCATCACTCCAAGCAAGGGAAAATACTTTCTATGAGGACACAATCCATGAGTAAAAGAATATATATATACCCCCCATTATATATATATCTAATGGATTCATCACTCCAAGCAAGGAAAAATACTTTCTATGAGGACACAATCCACGAGTAAAAGAAGAACATAAGATGGTTGCCATCACATCATGTGAAATCATTTGGTTGGCTA
>CM052351.1:29133199-29456981 GCA_028551395.1 Casuarina glauca | reverse complement strand
TCCTTCAATTTCTTACTCTGCTCAAAGTTTGCTTTCCGCTTCAGAGCTTTCTGTCCAAGTTTTTGAAGATCTTGTTATGCCAATAATAAGATAAACACCCCAACCAGAGACGCATAGGATCAGAAAATGAGAACTCACCTCCTCCCTGAAACAACGATCAAGCTTTATTTTGAGATTTGTGCATTCACCAAAGAATTTGCCAATAGGATGATCTATATGACACTTCTGGAACTCCTCAATGATCTGCAAAAAATAAGATAGAATAGTCAAACCAACAACCCATTCACCACTTCCAACGTGAAATGTTTCCACTGAAACAGACATAAGAATCAAAGTTATGACTTGAAATTTATGAATTTTTAAGCAAAACACAGTTTACTTTACATAGCTGGCCATAAAACTATTCCAATTTCTCTTGCTCATAGGTGATGATATGGTTACATGCCAAAATCAGAGGACCATATAGCTCATTATAAGAACAAAGCAAGTGAATAACCATATTCTGTAAACTCAAAGCTATCCATTTTAGGCCAAGACCCTGAAATTTAAAAAAAAAAAATGTAGAAAATAAATCAAGAATAAAGCAAGAACATGGAGATGGACTCACTTCAGCACACATCGGGTGCTTGTGTAGTGTCAAAGGAGGATGCATTTCCTTTTTTTTATTATTTCTTTCCTCTTTATTAACAAAATCACTTCAACCAGTAGCCCCCTGCAACAACCGCCACAACAACGTTATACCCTTCTAACGCAAAATCAAAGAGTGCACAGCTACAAGTAAACAAAAATTACAGGGAAAACAATCATACCATCAGCAACATGCAAAGTGCATGTTTATAATGCTTGCCAGTAGGTAAATACTTAAGAGACTAATCAATTACAGATGGTCCATATGGGATAATCAAAGACTGATCGGTTAATTTGCTTTGACCCACACAATCTACGCTTGAGATTATACTGCTTGCCAGTAGGTAAATACTTCTGCGCATCGGAACCCCAAAAAATTGAAAGAATAGAAAAGAGCCGAAATGAAGATAAGGCTATACGTGATTGTCCCAAACAACCAAAGCATTTGTTCATCTAATCGAATAAAGATTCCACAATAATCGCATCCAATAAACGGTCGGTTAGCTTCCAAAGAATAAGAAGAATGAAGACCAAAGCCATGATAGCATCGAAACGCACCGTTCTGTAGGTAGCTGCCGTTTGCTACGCTCTCCTTCTTCCTCCCGATCATCAACTAGGTGGATCTAGGGCTGCCCGCAGAGACAGAACAGTTGTGGTCCCCGGGTTTTCAGATGTCCAGTGGATTTCAGAAAATGCAGCCCCAGGCCCAAGCCTCCCCTTCCATTCTTTCTTCTTCTTGTGTTTTTTTTTTCCCTCCTACTTTTCAACTCGGATATATTATATGTAAAATAAAAGCTAAAGGTCATGATAATGGGTAATCATTATTTTTCTAAAAAGGATTTTGGAAACATAGGATATCTATGGGATAATAAAGTCTCACGTCAGAAATAAAAATACTTATGATGTGTCTTGTAAGTGTTATGGATCTACCACTGAGCCAAAAGGAAAACTCATTATGGGAGAGGCAGGCCCAATAACTCTTAACACCGTAACAGTAAGTTTGGACAATTCTTCTCTTCAAATAATATCTTTTAAGAAAAAATAAACCTAAGCCTTCAAAATGATATCAAAGCTAATGTTTTTTCTATGTTCCAATCTAATCCTACAAATGGGTCAATCCTTTGTCAACAAAAAATCAAGCTTAAACTATAAGAAATATTGGACAAAGTTTCATATAGAAGAGAAAAGTACTTATAATGTGCCTTTTAAAATTGAACAATCCTACTTCTTAACAAGGCCTTTTAAGAAGAGGTGGACCTACAAATTACTAAATTACTAATATGTTAACCAATAGTTAATTATTATTACTTATACTATTAATTACACTTAGATGGCAATTCGGTCTAAAAGATAATAATATTGAACTAGAAAGTTTTAGAACTCATGTAAGCAACCAACCATCATTAAATTTTATCTTCTTTTTTTTTTTTCACTTTGCTCAAAAATATCTATGTAATAACAGATTTACTCTCATCATTTTGTTAGGTGTGACAATATGACATGTTCTTAAGCCCATGAGATTAATTTGCTATTGAATCCGACCTTTTTTTTTCCTCAGTCGAATGGTAGAATTAATGAAAACATTAGCTGCAAAGATAAATAAACAAAGTAATGCTGAAACCTGACGTGAAAAAAAAAAAAAAATACACAAGTACGTTTCTATGGTATTCTAATTGCTGAAATAAACTAATCTTTAAGATCACAAACACAGCGACATATATACAAAGAAAAAGTGCTTCCTATACATTTTACACGGAATGGAAACCTTGGGAAACGAATATTTGCATGCAACAAAACTACCAAAATGTCATGCAAAGGAGCTTTCCTCACAAAATTTTGCTCTCTTTCGCCAAATATTGGCGTGATACCCTCCATTTCTATGACAATTCAAGACTCCGCTAGCTATTTATGGTGCAGTCCCGAGTTAAAGGCCCCTATGAATGGAGGAAACATCTCTCATTCCTTGTAACGAGACTGGCTGCTCTCTTACGCGAGATAAAAGGATAGAAACTTGCTCTATCGCAATATCTAGCCTTTCTTTGGACTTTGTGGACTCTGTTACCAGGGATGAGAGCATACTTTGCAAAAACTGGATTCTTTCAGCATGGTCACTTGGAGCACTCTGAAGCAGCTTTGCAGAGGGTGTGCTGATCCGGCGCCATCGGATGGGAAGATACCTATCGGGGATCTGGAAGCAATTTCCTGTTGAAAGAACTCGAAGGGCATGCCGACAGAGAATTCCGGAGAACTCAAAATGACGGCAGCTGCAACTTATGATGCCATCCCGAGGAACCCAGTAAACTTTCCGACCTCCCTCAATTTTTGTGTGGTGTCTGACAAGAAAACCATCATCCATCTGAAAAGATGCGTAGTGGGCTGCCAAAACAAGTTGTTCTTGTAGTTTGGAGAAGGCAAAAGGAGTTAGCATTGTGGCAGCATGGGATTCCATTGGAGCTCCAGTTTTCAGGCAAATATTTTGGAGATTCTGTTGCATTGTTTGTTGTTCTCCAGCTTGATCTTTAAAATCCACAGCAACCGCTACCTGCTAGGGAAATTACATGTAAATAACAGGAAGAAATCCTATTCGACTCAAAAAGGCCTTGATACCTACCAATTGATCTATACAATAATTAGGTGCTACCCTAAAAGTTCTGACAGGCTTTTAATCAATCTGAACCAGAATTGAGTTCTAAATTCAACAGATAAAGATCAGAAAGGGGAGAAAATCATCTAGAACAATTCCAAATAATAAAAACAGGCAAGAAATTAGACAGCATCCCAAGCTGTCATTTTGTCAGTTCGATAAGCTTCATTTGCATTACCTTCCGTTGCCTCTTCCAATCAGGATAGTTAAAGTTCCAGCCAAAAAACTCCTCCAGTGTCCTAATCGCATTTTTTTATGTTGCTTTATACAACTAAAAGCCTTTTTCTTAGCAGGAAAATGTGATTAACATCAAGAAATTAACGTTTTCATGTGATTAACATGTATCAGTTCAATGAATTGTCAGGCCAAATTCAGATTAATAAGTTCTCCAAGATACATGGCAAAAGTATGTTTCTCTTTTGCTTTTAATACGAATGCTAAAGTTGACATTAACAACAAGATTAACAACCCAAAAACTAAAAGAGAAAAGGCCAAAGCCCTCAATTGTATTTTAGCCAACAGCTTACCCTAGATATAGTCCTCTCTTTTTTCCGCTCCATTATAACCATGATGATTTCTTGTGTAACTCATGAAAAGAAAGATCACTGTTTTAACCCAATGATTCAACTAGTACAATCTTGGTGAATTGAAAGAAGTACTTCCTCCTTGAATTCTGAAGAGAACAGGCTTTTCTATTTTGGCAAATTCAGTTTCTCTTGGTTATGCACAAGGCATACAAGTAAAACCATTAAGGTTCAAAAGAAAAAAAAAAATTAACAGCTTACTTAAGGATCTTAAATCTCTCCTTTCCTTCTTTGTTGATGTTACTAGGTTTCTTTTTCTTTTTTCCTTTTCTTCTCGTTGATTATGTTGTTTTAGAACGAAGGCCAAAGCCTTTTGAAAATGAAGAGAACAGTACTGGAAAATCTTCAAACACTTCTTTCACCATTCCCAAGGTAAAAGCATAGAAAGCATAGCCAATCATAGAATCACCACATGCTAACGTTCTGCAAAAGCTAGCACCATTCTGCTACATCTTCAAGTCAGACTAACTAGAACGCAGAAAATTGTATTGAGCAAACACACTGACCAATCATGAGTCATGCCTTAAGAATATATTAGGGAACAACACTCAAATGATAAAATCGTTATCAAATTGAATCCAAATAGCAAAGAGAGTAGCGTACTTGTTCTACAAAATGAGCGAGCCTGGTCTGTGCACTTAGAAATCTTTGAATGAAAGCATTAATCGACTTTGACTGGCCCGTTGTTGTCATTCCCGCAAAGAAATGGCTTCTCAAGAATGGTAATGCCCAAAGTGTGTGTAACTCGTACAAGTTGGCAATATGCCTGTTAGTGTGCAACCCAAAAGAATTCACCATGTCCCTCCAACCAAGTTGAAAATCCTCAATTAACTCCAGATTATATAGTCGAAAGAACTCTGCCTTCCACTCATTGTAGCGTTCTCCCAGTACAGCATTAAACCAGGATGGAAACTTCGCCACAATCATCCATATGCAAAGTGCATGTTTAGTCGTTGGCATTTCCATGGCAATTGCTTCTTTCAGACACAAATTTTGGTCAGTTAAAATTGTTTGCGGTGCCTTCCCATTCATGAACCCCAAGAATGCCTTCCATGTGGACAATACAGAACAGAAATAACAACGTCAAACTTGGAGTCAAGCTCTTCAAGAAAACGAAATAGATGTTTGCATGTGCAACAGACCATTAACAGTAAAGAAAGATTTTCAATGTAAGGTGACAGATAAGTTGGAAAGGGGCTTAAAAATATAATAAATAACACACACAGAGTTTCTCTCGATCTATTACCTTCAATGCCCATGAAAATGACCTCAAATTTTCCTCACGCAAGAGGACACAACCAAAGAAGCAAGGCATGCCATAATTATTCACTCCAACCCAAATCCCAAGTGGCATGTCAAAGGCAGTCAAGCGATGTGTTGTATCAAACACAACTGCATCACCAAAGATCTCATATGACTGGATTGATGAGGCATATGACCAAGCAATATTCTCTAATCTGTTGTTTGCGTCAATTGTATACTCAAATTTGAAGTTCGGGTCCTTCTCCTTAATGTTTCTGCACATTTTTAATAAATCAATGCTCTCCTCTTCAGGATCTAACTTCCTGAATGATTGGAGTAAGTTTCTCACATCCTTTTCCGTAAAAGGCAAATATCCTGGCTCCACACACTTCTCAAGCTCCATCAGTCTCATCATCTGGTGTACAGATATTCCAGTTTTGGCAAACATAAGGATTCTACTCTTGTCTGTCTCTGATATGGTCCGGTATGCAGGAAGGAAACGAACTTGGTTTGGTTCTAAGAGCTCATGATTATGATGGTTTGCAAAACCTGTGACACGCCATTCTGGTGCTCCCAATTCCATTGTTTTGCTTATCCGCATGTAGGCTTGGCATCCACAACGGGAGGATTTACGGTTTCTTTGAGGTTTACTATCATTTGACGTTTTGATAGGAGTGTTCCCAGCACGGTGGCAGACAAAGTAGCGTCTTGTAAGTCCTTTACCAACCCCATCCTTTCCTTCTGTCCGATGACGCCGGATTGAGAAGCCACATCGCTTTGCAAATTCACTATAAAATTCATATGCAGCATCATGAGTAGGAAACCTTTGCCCAATATATGGAATCACATCATTAGCGGTTTCCAAGGAGAGCCTGGTTTCATCTGGTGATTCCTCTGTGCTACTAGTATCGTCCAAGGAAAATGATCGTTGATCTGAGGGATCATCATAAACCACCAACATTGACCCAGCCTCTTCAGACATCATACTTTCACATAACCCACTCAAGATCGACCTAATATATTTCTATTGAAGAAGGAAACAAGAGAAAAAGAAACACAAAAATATGTCAGCCAATCCTGTCCCACCAAGTAGAAAGTTGCATTTTAGAATCGACATAGAACAAACCAATACAGCATGAAGTATTCGTTTCATATCTAATTAAAAGGACTTGAATGCAAATCTGAGCATAATAAACCAAATCTACTCTACACAGTGATTGGTGAGTACAACAGGGATAACGACAGAAAAGAATAGTTATAATGATAAGGATTCATCACATTTCAGAAGTCCGTGTAAACAATCAATTGAACTAAGGTGAAGTAGCTGCTTTGGTACTATCCTTTCAGTTTTCAAGTTTTGAACACTAACATGCTTCATCACGTCTTACCATGGGTTAAGTTTATGGTTTTTGTTTGAGATTTTAAGGGCCATAACCTCACTACAGAGCAAACAACAAATCACCATATAATTTTCTGTCAATTCAGTGCAGTGAAGGTTTTGGCTGCCTGGAGCAGCCAATATCACTTGCTGATTGTCAAAGCTGATGATTTGAAATGCATGGCCCTGAAGGCATGGAGGTTTGGCGGGAATAAATGCAAGAACTTGAAAGTAGTTATGTTATAGATTGTTTACTCAATGCAACTTGTAATTTTACAGGGGCTTGGATCATCATTCAAACATTTCAAAAACTATGCTTGCTTTTTAGTTGTAATATAGGGACTTAGAAGTGCACGAAGACTTCACACAACATTATCTTTACAAAATAGTACTCACAACTAAACGAGAGAGAGGGGCTGAGAGAAAGGTAGAGAAGGATTAAATAACAGTATACTGTCATTGTTCTCTGATTTCTTCCCTTCAACTTGCCCTTAAGGATAACAACATACAAAGAAGCCTTGACGCCATTCCTGAAGTGATTCTATGGGAAATCTCCACGGTTGCTCAGAGGACTTTCTAACTACTGATTCTGTTGATTATCAAATTTCAATCCACAAATGTTACTTTTTTGCGGTTCCAGTTCCATTCAAGCTAACCTATATCTTGGACCTCAATGCCATAAAACATACCAATCATCCGTAAAGGAACTCCCATCTTTTAATTTCTATCCAATCCTATCTCAACAAGAAAACCTCTTTCCTGCTTTTCCATCTTTCCTCGGAATCCGAATACATCTCAAGCTTCTTTTACATATGTTGTTTGATAGTTTATCACCTCTACCAGATTATGAATGTCTTACATGGTAAAAGGAAATTCACTTCTAAATTCTAAGCTAATTCAATCACATTAATAAAAACAACCAAATACCCTCTTCATATTCCTCCAAATTACAGCAGAATTTCAAAACCTTCCCAACTTCTTCTTCCCATTCTTCTTCCACACACACTTACATATACTCATGCATTCCATACATATACACCTCACTTCAATCACATTTCTGATGCATCCTGACAAATTAAGGATGGCCCATTCTCAAGTAAACGGAAAATAAAACACCAAATATAATGTTCACACATAAATTTCACTCAAAACACAATTTCATTTCATTATAAGAATCCCTCCGAATGGACATGATTCTGCAAATACATAGAAATACAATACCCCAAATATTCATACACATAAGCGTACCTACATAAACGGATACCAAGAGAGAAGGGCACTATTCATGCTACGGCTTCCATGTCAGGCGGATTTGGAGAACTGTGAGTTTTGAGGAGTTACCCTAAAATGCGCGGGGAGGTGACGGGAGCCACTTTATAGGCCGTGCGCACTTTACTATCTGACGCCTTCTTTGTTCCCAAACACGTTGTTGTTCGGTTTAAGGACACCGTAATCTGCGTATCCAAACATCGTCCCTTGACTTTTCTTTTAATTTGTTTTCTCAGGAAAGAACTAGACAAAATAATATCTCCAATTTGAGCGAATGAGTGAAGAGCGTATTTATTAAAATAAATGAAGAATCTAATTATAGAGATATTTTAAATAAGAGAACTATCCTAACAACAAATAAATGTTTATTTTATACTTTAAGGTATTAACTGGTTTGATAAGAGAAAAAATATTATTTCAATAAGTAAAAATTAATTTGTTATTAATTAATTAAGATGCGAGTCTTATCTAAGACTTCTTAATTTTTGATTTAATACTTAAACATATGAGTTTGAATGCATGTTTAAAAAAATTATACTATAATTCCCAAAATTATTATTATTATATATCAAAAGTCAAATTTTTTCATAACAATCAGACTATTAGAACTCTAAACAATCTCTATCTCCTATAAAAAAATATAAAAGACAAAATTTGAGTTAAAATTAGAGAAATATTAAAGCTAGTGTCCAAGCCCCACTTCTTCATGGATGTCAAACCATTCCACCCCAACGGATCATCGGCAACGAGAGCTCCAAATCCTAAAAGCCCATTACTTAGCAGCTCCAGAGCCCCTAGCATCATCAAAGATTGGGCGCCTCCAATGGGCTTAATGTGCAGCCGAAACTAGATTACCCACCCCAATCATCATCAGTAACAAGGGTTTTGTTACATATTAATGTAATCGTTTAGTAGTCACACGTCTAGTTACAAGAAAATATCAAGAATTGACATACTTCGGAATAAACCTTTCAATTTTCAACAAATTTTTCATAGAGTACCTTATATTTTTTTGTTAAATATATGCATTCAAGCATCAAATATATTATCAATTAAGCTAGACATTTGCTCACATAAAAAAAATTCATACCAATATCCAAAAATCAATTTAAGAGATAAAGAAACACACTTATATATAATCAATAATTCTAACTTATGTCTTATTAAATAAACATATACACCAATAAAATTTTCTTTCATTACAATAGTTTAACTTGAACTATCTTACAGTACTGTATTTTTAAATGAATTATAGTTTATTTATATCTATAAGAATATTTGGGAGAGAACAAGCTATAACATTATGTAATATAGCACAACCCACTTGAAAGAAGTGAAGGGATAACTCTAATAACATCTTTCACTTTTTGAAATTTTTATAGTTGTTTTTCTTAAAATTCTTACTTTTTGATTTTTTTTTTTGGTTAAAAATCACGCCCTTTTTGTTATTTACTTTCAAAGTTTTCTGGGCCCCATACTCATAGAAACCATAGGAAACCTAACTATTAAAAAAAGGTTATTTATATAAACTAAAGTAATCATTTTACCCTTACCATGTAATCGAAAGCTCGAGGAAACTAAAAGTCCTTGTGATCATAACACTTCTAGTGTCCTCAATATGCACCCAAAACTAGATAGCGAACCTCAAGCATATGCCTCTTGAATTCCCATACAGTCACTATTACCAAGTCTATTTTAACAATCATGTCGCCTGATAAACTTCGTGCGGCAGCATATTCGACTCTTTCCCTCCATTCATGTGCCATTATAGTGCCAACTAAGATGAGATGGTGGGTGTTCTGTCACTGACAACTTAAGCCATAGTATTCCACGAATGCTATTATGGTTGTTTTATTCCCATTGGAATCTTTGTTGAAAAAACTCTATTATTTATCGAAACTTACTTGTACCAAAAGGTTCAAACATTATAAAAATAAGTTCACATGCTCCATTCTCTTGTTAAAAAATTAAAAACAAAGCGTCACTTCCAGCTCATGTTAGCATCCCATGATCTAACTCTCTGAAAAAGAATGTTGTAGAAAACTCATTATTTCCTTTTTTATAAAGAATAAAGTTGGTGAGCATATAGTTTATACTCAATAATGCTAAGATGGATAAACTCTATCATAAACAATCCTAAGTCAAACGTGCTCTATCATTGAGAATTTTAAGTTAAATAGATTTATTTTTAACAATTTTAAATTAAATAAATTTTATCATTACAAAGCTTGTGATGAACAAACTCTATCTTTAACAATCTTGATTACATCAAGACTCAATCTTTAACATTCTTTTTCATAATTATCATGAGGTAAGTCGTAGTTTGTAGTTTCATAAGTGGAAAGAAGTTATGTACTTGAATTACATCACAACAAAATCTTATTTACTTAAAACAAGTCACTTTAATTACAAGGATATGATTTATCTATTAAAAATTATAAAAAAATGGTTTATATTCAACTTAAAATTTGATAATATTTCTCACATAAAACTTAATATGTTACTTTGTTTCGAGTATAGGACAACACTTCTCAGCATAACTTTTATCCAAAATTGAAAAGGTGAAAAATAGATGAATATATTATCATTAGCAATTATAAGTTGAATAGACTTTATTATCATCAATCAAAAATAAATCTTGCTTTATCATTAATAATCTCAGAGTGAATAAACTTTATCCTTGACAATTTTGAATTGAACAAATTCTACCATTAGATGAACAAATCCGATCTTTAACAATCCTAAATAGATTAGGACTTAATAATAATAATCATGAGATAAGTTATGATTTGAAGTTAAAGAAAGTCATGCATTCGAATTATGAATTACAATAAAATCATATCCATTCGAAGAAGGAAAGTTACCATGAAAAATCTCACAAAATAAATATCTTGAGTTTGAATTCTTTTAATGACATTATGATTAACTTAAGTATGTTTTAGGATATATTTCTCTTTAAGCTATCAAATAAAATGGTAAAGGGTTTTGACTTATGAAAAAAAATAATAATAATTTTACCAGCGAAATTACCGTCGCAGATAGTGGAGGTGGAAAAGCATAGTACAAAAGCACCATTGAAGGCGGATGTTGTGGTCACAGTTTTAATGTCACAAATATGTATGCAGCAGCCATTAATGTAAATATGCAGTGACTATTAATGCGGATATGCAGAGATAGTGTCGATCAGCACATGACACGCCAGACCGAGGTCGACGCCCAGCACTCCCCGTGGAACTCGCCCACTATCTCGGTCGTGGGTTTCTACTGGTCCAACGAAGCAACGGCGACAAAAGCAGATCAGTTCAGGGACAGAGATGACGCAGGATGTAAAGTCCATGGCTGTCTCCGCGACCGATTTCTAAGCGGTTTGGTCCGTTTTGAAGCCTTGGAATACGGCGCCGTTTCTAGTTTCTCGGACGTTACAGAAGCAGAAGCTTCCTTTGCATGTTTCATATATATATAAATCAATGGGGTGCTTGTAGATAGTGTTATTCTCGCATACATTCCTTGCTTTACTTAAAGAGTTCCTTTT
The DNA here is from genome assembly GCA_028551395.1 of Casuarina glauca. NCBI lineage: Eukaryota > Viridiplantae > Streptophyta > Magnoliopsida > Fagales > Casuarinaceae > Casuarina > Casuarina glauca. The sequence continues at coordinate 29,445,705 of CM052351.1, read as the reverse complement.
GAAATCTGAAAAGCTTTCGCTTTTCACCTCTCTCCCTCTTTTATACTTTCTCCGCGTGCTTTTGGTTTCCCGGAAAGCGAAACAGCGAAAGGAGATGAAAACTTTCAATTCTGTAAGCTCTTTCCCTTCCCTCTCCGTGTCTCTGTCGATACGTTTATGCCTATGTTCATCTTTGCATGATTATGCGTTCAAGTTTTTAGCTTTTTGTAGTTTTACTTTCGGCGTCATACTTGACTGGTTTTTCTTTTATCTGGGTTTATCCAATCAAATTCTTATTGGGTTTCCGGGGACATGCTCGATGATAGTTTTTTCTTTCTTACTTTTTCGTTGTCCGAGTTTGTTTTTTTGGCTTCGCCTCCTGTTTGGTTGCTGAGAAAAGCATAGTACACGGAGGATTGTGTTGGGAGGTGGCTGTTCGGTTGATTTTAGTTTCCAGTTTAATAATTTCTCGTCGTGGGTGTTTTGGCAACCGTGGGATTCGTTCAAGTCGGCAGAACGATTACTTGGGTCACGAAGGATTAGAAGGTTATGTTGCTTGTTTACTGGGAAAACTTGAGAAAAGAAAAAGACATAAGAGTTATCGTTGTAATGTAGGATTTGAACAGACTGTTAAGGTTTCTTTCCTTTCTTTCTTCTTTGTTTTTTGTCCCCTGCGAATCTGTGAACTCCATGTGAGCTTAACTCCCATAATAATATCACATACGTTTCTCTATTTTCAAAATTTTGAATTCGTTGTAGTGCGTACTTTGCGGAGCTTTCTCTAAATAGATGAGTTTTTTTTTTTTTTTTTTTTGGGTCCCATGGTTCTCAAGAATTGCTTGATCCTTGATTCGAATTTTTCATCTATTTTTCAGCTTATGATGTGAATATTTGCTGGAATTTGTAACTTCTTAGCCAAAAACAAATGATGGACTGCTTATGATGTTTTTGCTACATCCTTTCTTTTAAGGAATGGACAAAAATTTGCAATCAATGCACTTGGTACTTTTGCTAATTTGGCTTATTGGAATTTATCAAATGATACAATAACGCGAATTTGGAATAATTTTTTAATTTTACTATCCGATGTATATGATACGTCTCACCGTTTTATTTCCTTTTCTAAATTTTCTTGAACTTGATTTTATGATACATCTGTGCGTATTTTAACATTCATCATTTGGTGTGCTTTCTTTTTCAGGCTTCTGTACTTTCAGATCTAAAGACTAGGTCATGCCTCTGCAGTTGCTTAATTCTAATTTCTCTGATCTGTGGTGCTTACTTCATTGGTAATGCCTTCGTTGCAAAGGACTACAAAGATGTATGTATTTCTAACAGATAGCTTTTCTTGGATATTACTTGTTCGTTGTATATAGTTTGATTAGTCCTGTCCAATGAAAAGGATGGCCCTCAACTCATTTACGTTGATCTTTATATGTCTTTGAGCGAAAGTATGTCAAGCTGCGAAAATTATGGAAAATTTTGACATCATCCGGCATGGAAGCAATTCCTCTTCCAATCTTTTTATGGTACTTGCCAGGCTAATTACTGAGAGAAGAATAAGTTGGAAGAGATAATCAATTTTTCTGTCATAAGTTATAACTGGAAGGGGCATCACTATGTATGATTAAATGGCTGCTTAGCTCATGGTTCTTATGGCTGGACTAATTAGTGTTTGTGATTCCACGACTTAAACTATATTTCCATATGACAATAAGGGATTTAAAGTTGTTTATAAAGTCACAATCAGTTTAAACCATTAATCCTAAGAATATTAGTATTTTTGGACCATTGGGATGCTTGATTAACGTTCCTTTTCATCCTATTCTGCTTCCTTTGTTATATATGGCTATGAAGTGAATAATATCTTTCTGATAGTGATCCAGTAATTGGCAGGGTTAGAATTTTTCTTTAGTGTAAGTCCTTAAGCTCATGATTTGATGATATCAGTAGAAGTGTCAGAATAGATCCTGCTGCTTTTGGTCGTCATTTTCTTTTATACTGTTTGAGTCGGGTATAAAACTTTCCATGCTGCTAGCTGTCTTTGAAAATTTGGAATGTTATGTATTTAGTGATGGACAAATCAGGTATGGCGGAAAATTAACCTGGTTCATTCAGTCACCCAATCTTCGTGTTGTTTCAAAACCTATAATCTGCATGAGGGAATTTAAAAAGATTTATAAGATGGATGATAGTTACTTATTAATATCCATTGTAATTATTGAAATGATTTATGCAGAGATTAGCAAGATGGAGAGTGATTTCTTCTAAAGAGAATCTAAAGTCTAAGACATGCCAGGTTTGTTTTTTTTTTTTTTTTTTTTTGAAAAAAAATGGAAGTCCTTTCTGTAATGGCACATTAAGCTGAGATGCCATATGATGCATGCTTTTCCTCTTATTTTTCCCTTCCAAATCTTTAGAGTCGTTGCAAGCCCCCTGGGAGTGAGGCATTACCTGAAGGAATTGTCACCAAAACATCTAACTTGGAAATGCGGCAGTTATGGGGTTCCATTCCAGAAACTGTAAGTGAAGCAACTGCTGAGATTCTCAATGTTAGGCTGTCTGTTTTAACATATGTTTGGTAGTATTTCACAACAGCTTTATTGTGGTTATTTTGGACCACATGACAATTGACACATGGTTTTACAAGTTGCTAAGAGTCCTATATACAATGTCATGCACTAATCTGTTGATCTTCTTGGCCTTTCCATTTAATATTTTTTGACACATAACTTGTGATATTTATGTGTCAGAACAAAGCAAAGCCTTCTGTCAACTTGTTAGCCATTGCTGTTGGAATCAAGCAAAATGACTTAGTGAATCAACTTGTGAAAAAGGTTAGGTTTTTCCTGTAATTTCCCTGTGCTTCCAGAATTATCTACACCTATTTGTGTCTAATATCTGAACATTCTGTTTCAGTTTCTTTCAAGCAATTTCGTTGTCATGCTTTTTCATTATGATGGCATTGTGGATGAATGGAGGGATTTAGCATGGAGTGATCACGCCATACACGTGTCTGCAAAGAATCAAACAAAATGGTAATGCTGATTCTTACAGTGGGAGATGGCTTGTCTTGAGTCTCTGTGCATAAGAGGAGTCTCTTAACAAAACAATACAATGTGATGTACAGGTGGTTTGCCAAGCGTTTCTTACATCCAGATATAGTTGCTGAATATGATTATATATTCCTTTGGGATGAAGATCTTGGAGTTGAGAATTTTGACCCAAAACGGTAAGTATGGTTTATTTGTTAGTTTTCCAGAATGAAATTGCTGAAATTACAGTCCTATACTCTAAAATTCCCTCAGCTGCCTTTGTTGTATCGATTCCTTGAATAGAGTATGTAACTCCAAATATTGAAAGAACTCTCTGGTATCTGGTGCAGACTAGGCAAATTGATAATATTCTTAAAAAGGTGGTACCAATGATCACGACTGATATTTTCTATGATATGCGTTGAAATCATTTTTGTGTTTATTAGTTGGAAATATAGTCATGTGCCATAGGAGGTATTGGAGATCATGGAAGAACGGATTGTATTGAGAAGCAAATCAAGTTTAACATATGATTGTGGGATGCAACGAGCTACTTTGCTTCTTTTTTTTATTTTATTTTTTATTTCCCTCTTCTCATGGAGGCCAGATTTAGACTTCAGATCTCAGCATACCAATCTCTTGCAGATATCTATCTATTGTTCAAGGAGAGGGACTTGAGATATCGCAGCCAGCACTGGATCCTGGTAAATCAGAGTTGCATCATCCAATTACTATGCGTAGGAGCAGATCAAAGGTGCACAGGTCAGTGTACTTTTCGAAAAAAATGGGATACTGCATTTCTAGATCTATAGTTCAATAGATATTACTGCAACAGCAATATTTTGAGGGCTAATACTCATTATGGTTTCACCAAACTGTAAATTGGTTACCTCTCAAAAGGGGGAAACAAAGTTACAGGCCAAACCTTAGAGATCCTGTAGGACAAAATGCTGCAAGTTATTTGAAAATTCTTTGTGCTTCCTTGTGGTTCTAGTAATATTTTTTTTCCTTTTTTTAATGGGCTAAGTTCGTTTTGTGATCAACTAACTGCATAGTAGCAGTATCTGTTTCAATATATTAGCATTTTGTGATGATTGACTTCTACACATTTAGATTGCTTCAGTTTCTTTGAATTGGTTCCAAGGGTATGTGATATAATTGACTTTGAACCATTTTTACTTAATTTTGGAACAGGAGGTATTATAAGTATAAAGGCAGTGGCAGGTGTGATGATCGGAGCACTGATCCTCCATGCGTGGGGTAAAGAATCACTAGCCGTGTAACTGTTTGTTGGTTCTATCTTATTTTGATTTCTCATTCTCATAAATTTTTATACTTACTAAAAAAAAAAGTTCTTTGTTTCATTACGCAGTTGGGTGGAAATGATGGCTCCTGTATTCTCAAGGGCTGCTTGGCAATGTACATGGTATATGATCCAGGTATGTTATATTTGACCTCCGTATGAACAAACAAAGGTTTCATTATAGTTTCTTTTGCATCTTATGAACCATATCACATTGGACTGATTAAGTAGGCTTGAAACTGATCGCATTGAATTGAAGTTATATCCGCATAACTCATGTGATGCAGTAACCGGAATCCACCCTGCAAACCTAATTGTTGAGGAAACCACTATTAAATAGTACATAAAATTATCTTGATAGAAACGGTAGAATTTAGATAATAACAGTATAAGCAAGTCAGTTAAGTCAATGACACCATGATTTCAACCTGCAGTTGCTAGCTTTGGAAGGGCTTTTCTTTTTTCAACTTTGTACTGCGTCTTCCTGTCCACGTTTTCTTTAATGGTTTTCTCCCTTTCAGAATGACTTGATCCATGCATGGGGCCTTGATAAGAAGCTCGGCTATTGTGCCCAGGTAACTATTACTGTTCTAGAGCTTCTTTTTCAGCTCCCTTGGGGATCCTTCTGACATTCGGCCTATTTCTCAGGGTGATCGAACAAAAAAAGTTGGTATTGTGGATTCTGAGTACATAGTGCATCTTGGTCTTCCCACACTTGGTGCCTCAGATGGAAATACAGTGAGTCTTCTTTGAATTCTCAGATAGCAATATCTTAGGAGGGGGTCGGTAAAAAAAAAAACTCGCGCTTAATGGTTGTCTTCTAGTTTTTAACAGCTCAAAGCATCTCAAGTTGTATAAATCTACTCATAATTATGTATCTTCTTGTTGAATTTTTGGACTGGCTTTCACTTTCTACTGTATCCTTATTCATGCAGCCAAGTAATAGTTCTGCGGATCCTTCTTTAAATGGAAGCTCAAAATCTGCTGCGCCAGTACGGTCATCTAAACCAAAAGTTGCCTTCTACCAGATTTTCCATTGATGTATACTGAGAGTTATTCCTTTATTAATTTTGCAGGCACCAGCAGACTCCCAACAATCCAATCCTAGATCTCTAGTACTGTTCATGTCCCTCTATTTATGCAGAAAATGTACTTCTTCCATTTTAGTTTACGCAGAGAATCCACAAACTAATGCGTAACAATTCGTATGCAGGTCCGAATGCAGTCGTTCATCGAAATGCAGATCTTCAACGCAAGGTGGAACAATTCGTCGAAGGATGATCTTTGTTGGGTTGATCCATTTCAACATGCAGTGAAACAAACTACAAACTGATTTACTTTGTGGAGCACTCGTCCAAGCAAAAGACAAGGTTGATCACTGTTCACACAAGCAACCAGAGTCAACAATCAGGCATTCAAGCCATGCGTCCGATTCTGTGGTAATGCAGAGCCTCGGAAAACTGCTGATGAAGAATGTGAAGTGGCATGATCGAGCATTTTATCATACAGATTTTGTCCTGGTCAGGAGTTCACCAATTCTGCTGTCAATAGAATTTTTATCATTCATTTTGTGAAAAAGAGTACAGAAAAGGATTTCTCATCACAAAGGAGAAATAAGAGATCCACCAGACACACAAGATTTTTTTCCAAGGATTGTTGACAACAGTTTCAACACAAATGTACATGTTCCTTGTAGTTGTAGGCATTTGAAAAACCATGTAATTATTCATGCGAGTCAGTCTTTTTGGACATGGAATTTGGTTCTATTTCTTGTTCATGATTCATCTCCGATGTCAATGTATTCATGTTCTCTGAATTCTTGCTGTATATTTAGATTCAGAGTTTCAGGATCGGCCATTTTAGGCTTGCTTGCAGATTACAACTGGTTAATTCGTTGCTTTTCAGTGAGCAAGTGAAATCATGATTGAACAACAATGTGAAAACAGCCGATTCCCTGCTTTGAGCAGGGAATGGTAAGAAAATACTGCTAACATAAAAAAAGGAAACACCTTAAAGGTACCATGAAATTCTGAATCATACGGCCAGCACTATTATTTGAGCAATAAAATTTTCTAATTCTATCTTCTTCTTTTTTATCACTCTTTATCTGTGCTTCCTAATTTTTAAAAACATATTTCTAATTTTCCATTTACTATTTATATAAATAGTAAAATCAAACAAAATTATGAAAAATATGATTTTAAGTTCTTTAATACCTAATATCAGAATCCGTAATGGTGACATGATTACTGACTTATTTGTAGCACTTGTCTCCAAGATAACTTTTGAAACTAAAATTTAAGTTAATCATTTGTAGCACTTGTCTCCAAGATAACTTTTAAAACTAAAATTTAAGTTAAACAAGTGTGTAACTTAGTTAGGAGCTAATGCTATATAAAACATCTTAATCTCAAGTTTAATATCTGGATATGTGAGTTTGGGTACATGCATATGAAATAAAAATAAAAACTTTACTATGTAATCCAAAACAACTCTTCTTCTCTTCCAAACCTTAGGTTAGTGATTAATGACAAGCCTTTCAACCAAACCCTTAAATGGAATGCATCTTACACCAAATAAAAAAGATCTACTATAGAAATTTCATGAAGCAAAAATCCTTTCAAAAATTGACATAGAGTTTAAAATTTGATAAATTTGGATAAAGATGAAGTCAAATATAAGACAAGCTTCACTGTATTTTTTGGTCAATTCGAATGAAATGTGTTGTTATTTGGATGACAAATACCTTGTAAAAACTTCAAAATATTAAAGTCAAAAGTCTTACATTGAAATATATGAGTTTTAAGTATTGTTTATATATAAGAAAAGTGTCCACTTAACTTTTTTTTTTAAATTAATTTAATTATGATACCGTATTAGAATTTAAATTAATTTATTATAATGCTTTTTTAATCTTAAATCTTTAAAGTGTGTTGAATGTGTAAGAAATATTTATTCTATTTTGTTTAACTTTAAGCCCTAAATACATTCCGTGTACCAAAGAATGTTGAACAAAATATAAATAATACTTATTTACTTTTTAAAACTAATTTTTACATTAAACTTTATGCCTATTTTTAATAAAAAAAGATGGCAAATGATATATTCAACTCTCATTCTCCATTCCTAGTTGAACTGAAAACTGTAACTTTAAGGACCTTCTCACAAAAAACCGCAAAGGAGAACTCTCTAGACACAAGCGTTTGAAGTACACTCGCCCCTAATCCAAAACCTTGTTCTTTACCTACTAGGGTTTAAGCAACAGCCCTTCTCGTCTCTCTCACTCTCTGTCGATCACGCATACGCACAGAGAGACACCAGCATGTCACTCTTCCGCCTCCTCGTCCTCCGTTCTCTACGCCGCTCGTCCGTTGCTTCTTTTCCCACCACTCAAAACTTAACCGTACCTGTAAGCCCACTTCTCGATCACCTCCAGAACGCAAACAACGCGTTTCGAGCCACGTCGACGCGGGGCTTCGCGTTCTCGTCGGCTGAGGAGGCTGCGGCGGAGAGGCGTCGCAGGAAGCGTCGGTTGCGGATCGAGCCGCCGCTGCACGCGCTGCGTAGGGACCCGAGCCAGCCCCCGCCGCAGCGCGATCCGAACGCGCCGAGGTTGCCGGAATCGACGTCGTCGCTGGTGGGGCCGCGGCTGAACCTCCACAATCGGGTGCAGTCGTTGATCAGAGCCGCCGACCTGGATGCCGCCTCCTCTGTGGCGCGCCACTCTGTGTACTCCAATACCCGCCCTACCGTCTTCACATGCAATGCCATTATTGCCGCCATGTACCGCGCCAAGAGGTGTGTGTTTTTATCATGGAGTTTTATACATAAAGGCCTAGTTTTCTTATTGGGATGATTTATTAGGTCAGCCGTAATGTGCCCAGCACCCACTTCGGTTTGATGAGTAGCTGTGTTGATTGTAGTAAAAGACCCAATTTTTGTTGGTTAGGACCGTTGGTTTGGGGAAGGTTCAGCGAGGCTATTGCTATATTGGCCACTTAATACTTGAGCATTGCAGCATATCTGCCTAAAATTTTTTATCTTTTGGAACTAATTGGTTTGATTTGTAACATTATACTGTTCTTCTGTTTTAATCTTTTGTTTTCTTTACTCTTTTTATCTGGTTTCAGATTTTAGCATAATACCTGTTATTTCGTTTATTTTCTCTTATCTTGTGTTGAACTGGGATTTAGGATGATGGTTAAATGTGATGTTTTTACTGGTATAGGTACAATGATGCTGTGGCTCTATTCCAGTACTTCTTTAACCAATACAACATTATCCCGAACGTTGTGTCTTATAATAATTTGATTAATACCCATTGTGATGAGGGGAGGGTTGATGAGGCCTTGCAAGTTTACCGCCACATAATTGAGAATGCGCCATTTAGTCCATCATCGGTCACATACCGGCATTTGACGAAAGGGTTGATTGATGCTGGGCGGATTGAGGAGGCAGTGGATCTTTTGAGAGAAATGTTGAATAAGGGGCAAGGTGCGGACTCATTAGTTTACAACAACCTGATTAAGGGGTTCCTAGAGTTGGGGAATCTGGATAAAGCAAATGAACTTTTTGATGAGCTTAAGGAGAGGTGTCAAGTTTATGATGGGGTTGTGAATGCAACATTTATGGACTGGTTTTTTAATCAGGGGAGAAAGGAGGAGGCAATGGAGTCATATAGATCCTGGCAGCATCGCCAATTTAGGATAGTGCCTGCTACGTGTAATGTTCTTTTGGAGGTGTTGCTTAAGCATGAAAAGAAAAAGGAGGCTTGGGCGTTGTTTGACTTAATGCTGGATAGTCACATCCCACCAAATACCCAGGCTGTGAATTCAGACACATTTAACATAATGGTTAATGAGTGTTTTAAGCTTGGCAAGATCGAGGAGGCAATTCCCACATTTAAAAAGGTGGGAACAAAGCAAAATTCGAAGGCTTTCCAAATGGATGTTGCGGGGTATAGTAATATCATTGCGCGATTTTGTGAGAATGGGATGTTATCAGAGGCAGAGATGATGTTTGCAGAACTGTCTGCAAAGTCGTTGTCTCCAGATGTTACTTGTCATAGGACTTTGATTGATGCATTTTTGAAAGCAAACAGGATTGATGATGCTTTAAAGGTGCTCAACAGAATGGTTGATGCTGGCTTGAGGGTAGTTGCTAATTTTGGCAACAGGGTTTTTGATGAATTGATCAAGAATGGCAAGGTAATGGATTGTGCACAGATCTTGTCCAAAATGGGAGAAAAAGATCCTAAACCAGACCCTACTTGCTATGAGGTTGTGATCAAGGGACTTTGCAATGAAGGTATACTGGACAAGAGCCAGGATTTGCTAGGTGAGATGATGAGGTATGGTGTTGGACTTACTCCAGCATTGCAGGAATGTGTAAATGAGGCTTTTGGGAAAGCTGGGCGTAGTGAAGAGCTTGAGAGACTTTTACGTATGAATTGGTGGGGATCCGCACCTCTGCCGTCAAGAACACCTCCTCAAACTGCTGGACCTTCCCATTCACCTCTCGGATCCCCTCAAATGGCAAGACCACAGTACACACCATCTGGACCCCCTCAAATGGCAAGACCACAGCACACACCATCTGGACCCTCTCAAATGACATGGCAGCAACACTCTCCCTCAGGACCCACCCAAATGACTGAGCAACAGCAGCCAGCAGCAGGACCTCCCTCATTTACAGAACGGCATCATCCTTCCTGGGGATCGACTCAAAGAGAAGGGCTATCAGGATCTGCGCAAATGGCATGGCAGCAGCATTCACCATCAGGACCTACTCATGCGGCTGGACTGCAGCATCCACCAACTGTAAACCCGTCAATGGCTGAAAGACATCATCCTTCACATGGACTGACTCAAAGGGAAGGATCACCAGGACCAACACAAATGGCTTGGCAGCAGCACTCTTCACCGGGACCTGCTCAAATGGCATGGCAGCGACACTCCCCATCTGGACCTCATATGCCTGGACCTGAGTACCGCCCATCAGGAAACCCTGTAACGAGAGAATCTTATCATCCGCCATCTGGATGGGCTCAAACAGAAGGGATGCAGCACTCACAGTCAGGACCTCCTCGAATCCCTGTAATGACGGAATCATATCATCCACCATCTGGATGGGCTCAAACAGAAGGGCTGCAGCGTTCCCAAACAGGACCTCCTCAAATGAATGAATCCCAGAACTCATCATCGGCAATTCCTCCAACAGCAGAACAGGTAGCAGCAGCTTAGTTTGATGCTCTGACATTAGGCCTTTGATATACTGGTTTTCCAATGTCCTGGTTTTGAACAAGGGAGATCGTTACATCGCTGTATACATTTAGTGTCTCTTTGTGGCACATAGTTTGCGGTCGTCTGTTGCACATGAGCATAATAATGTCAGAGATTTTAGTAGGGTTATAAGGATCTGTTGTGATTGTTCGGTCCCTCATAGAGTCAGCCTGATCCGAGGAGCTAATTATTTGTGTACTCTGCAACTTCACATATTTATTAAAGATGTTCTTCCTCTTAAATAATCTAGATGATCTTCATAATAATGCATGGACGTGCTGGTTAGCTTTGTGGCCTAGGATCAATTTATCTTTTCCCTTTAATGAACTTGTCATGGTCTGGAATATTCAGTTCATTAAGAACTTTCTTATGTGGGATTATTTGGCTAGATTCTATTAGTCACAACTACCACACAAAGTTGCACTTTGGTCAGCTGCTAGCATTTCTTAGTTGTGTAAATAGATTTGAAGCGAAGGTAAATAGTCATCTTTGGCAATTAAGTTTCTAACTATAGTCTATGAATGTGAGGCTTAGAAAACTTAAGTTATTAAGAGAAGAGAGTAATCTTCAATTTTTCTGTCCTTGTTTATACCTAAAAGGGTTAAGGTTTAAGACAACTCCTTTCCTCAATTTTTCTGTCCTCGAACTTGTGTTTTCCCTTCTTGGAAGCAGAACAGTGGCGCCATTTCACCTGAAAGGTATATTTGAGAAAGCAAAGTACTTACTTGCTACAATTGCATGTAAAAGATGACTATTCAGGTTTCAATGGTTACATTTTTCTTTAGATTCATGCTTTTTTTTTTCTTGGAGAGCTGATATTTCTTAAAATTCCTGCAACTGTGATAAATTCTCTCAATGGGACAAAACTTGCTGTACATTAGTACCCGAAAAAGGAAAATAAAACTGACCCAATACTACATTTTCTCGAGAAAGTGAAAGAATTTCTAAAAGAATCATGAATTTCAAAATTTCATTACTGTTGAGCTCATGTTAAGCAAAGGCTCCAGCGTACATGGAGCAAACTTACGGGCAAAGAGATAACAGGTGGATATCATCCCGGAATTATACGAACAGAGCGTGCCGTTGTTCCTTATGGTCCGTATCAAGTCTTGTGTGATGTTTTCCTTTTTATACATAGCCGGATGCGGACCGCCGGCGGACCAGTCAACCCAAGTCACAGTCCGGTTCGAGTTCTGAGAACCGTGGAACATGTTCAGGTAAGTCGGAAGATAATGCTCGTCTGGGTAGCAAGCGGGAAGGCAGTGTTTTCTGAAGAGGGTGTAGTACTTGGTGTCGGCGACGATGTGAACGGCCAGCGTCCGGTGAAGTTCGAACCACTGAGACCCTTTTCGCCATTGACGGAGGTGTATATGGGGACGCATATGGCGACTGTAGCGACCGCGTCCGTAGCGGGTGGGTTCGTCGTAGGATTCGACGAAGCTGTGTGCAGAATCGATGAGGTACTTGTAGACGGTCGGAAAGTTGTAGACCGGAATGCAGCTCTCGGAAAGAAGAACAAATCGGTCGTTTGAAAAGTCGAGCAGGGCGTTGGCCAGAAGGCGCCTCTCGGCGTCGGTTAGTGTTGCCGATCCCCATGCAACAGTCTGGATAAGAACAGAATGGTTCAGTGAAAGATAGATGGAAGGTATAAGTAGTATAATGCTCCATCAAAGGCTAGATTTTGAATATCATTGCCGGAGAATTGACAATTTCCCAATGTGATAGAAAGGCTTAGTTTTTCCTTGAATATAAATTTCATATAAATATAAGCAATATGTTATTCATTTTGGTTCTCATTCTATCTTCTGAGTATGTTCAATTTCACAAAGGAAGAAATGTTACATCTGAAACTAGGTTTAGTTCAACTCAATCTTCCCAAAATGAGTGATTAGAAGAAAGAGATATTTCTACTTATAACGAAGATATCAGGTCAAAATAAAAATGATTCAATGTAAAAGCAACACAAAATCTATGATGTGCAGATGAATGTAGTTGTTGGTGAGTTGTCAGCAACGCAAGGAGTCTTCTTTTAAACTATACCAGTCCATAAGCTTTTGCAGGTTCTTATGTAACAATATGGGGTCTCTTCAATTAGAATCCATGACTGCAGTTATGGATGAAGAACTAATGCATCTTTGGTAACTCCAAAATATGAAATCGGGGACTTCTAGGGCTAGATTTTGAACCATGAAAATTTGGCCCGATACGCACCATTTTCAGTGATGGAACGGGTGTTGAGAACCATTTAAAAAGGGAGAGGTTTTATTTACAAACGGGGCTACTGAACCCACGCTCAACAAAAATTTAAGATCATCCATAGCAAAGTAAAGATAATTTACAACTCTTTTGCTCCCATTGACAAATCTAAATACTTTATCTAGGAGTGCCTTCCAAAACTATTATTAAAGATATTTTTAGGGGATAAATTTCAAAGTTATTACCCTATAATGGATATATGTGCTTTGTTTATCATCTTCAATTCTCTTCTAACATTTTATTGCAAAAACAATACTTCATCTTAATATACCCAAAATTTACAACATTTGGAAGAAAATTCATGGTTGTAAATCCAATAATCTTAAATCTTCTCTTGCATTTTTAGATAGGAAGCATTAAGTTAAAAACACCTTATTTGAACATTTTATGTGTATTCTATCCATCATCCTCAATTCTCTTTTAACATTATATTGCAAAGACAATACTTCATATGAACATGTACTAAAATTCAAAACATTTAGATGAAGATCCACTGTTAAAAATTCAATCATCGTAAATCCTCTCTTGCGTTTTTAGAAAAGAAGTGTTAAATTAAAATAAGTTGTAATTTTCTTTTCAGTCCTATATGAGATTAGAAATGAAAAGGATAAGTTCCAACTGCTTTGCACCTAATGTTTACTAGTTCAGTCTCATGTTTTCTGTTGTGCTCTCTGTTTTAATCTCAATTCAAGCACTTTCTTGGCAGCTTAACTTTCTATTGTATCTTATCATCAAAATTATCAACTACACTTACTGGTTCCTCCATTGCACTCGGTTTTTCAGCCAAAAAGGATCAAAGTCACATTCCAAACCTCAGCCTTCTCTGAAAAGCATCCTCCTTAACCAAACAACGAAAATCATAACCAACCCTATGCATCCTATTTGCTTCAGAATTAGCCACTGCTAACCATCAGGCAGGACAATCTCCAAACAAGCACTGGCCAAGTCTCCTACTGTCCCAGTTAAAATTCTCAACTTCTTTCCCTCCAAATGAAGTATAAATACTCTTTTCCCCATATTGTTAATCATATTGAAGGGGAAACAAATCGGTAAAGTGAAGTCTAACACTCTGCTTTTCTACAGGGGCCTGTTCTTAGAAATACAGCCAACTCAAAGAGAGCTAATTCATCCATTTGAGTCAAGAGCAGGCCCCAGGAATTCACATTATTGATTTCACTTAAAGTCACTTCCTACTTAAGATCCGTTTGTAAGAAGGGGAACTATTTATTTATATAAAGGATTTCACACAAGTTCCTAACAACATAATGAGACAAAAGTTTCAGGAGTTCGAGGTTTTACACCTAAACTACGAATTTTTTATACGTATGTTCTGATATCATGCTGTGAAACCAGACAAAACCAGATTATGATATCATTTGGCGTGTTATATGCACTGCAAAGTCTTATAATTCCTTCAAATACACAGAAGACTCGCACCTGACTCGGGATTTCACGTCCATAGAAAGGCGAGTCGCTCGACACGTTGAGAACATAGGCTGGAGGCGCATGGACATAGATAGAGAACAAGTCTCCACCTCCGGCTCCTCTGAAGAATCTCTCCCACAATGGCAGCATCGGCAAGGGGCCTCTCGTCAAGAACATGAACGCGACCTTCGGCACTCTCGTCTTGTATGGATACTCCTTCTTGGGCACCATCGACGCCCGCCACAGCAGCTCGTCGTCGGACATTCGATGCGTTATATTAGTCGGCTTCAGAAAGGCTTCCATGCTCATACAGTCCACGACCTTCTCGCATTTCCTCACGACTGTGGCGGCGGCGGGGGCGGCGGTTGTGCAATTGGAGTAGGGCTCGGCGGTTGAGGCGAAGTAGTTCCGATTGAGGTGCGACGTGGTGGCGAGGCCGATCACGACGCCGGCGACGAAGACGACTAAAAATGAAAGGATTTGGACCAGTTTTGACAGACCCAGGTACTTCTCTCCGGCTTCTTCTTTGGCTCCGATCCTACCATTGCTCCGCCGCATTGGGTTGGTCCAAAATCCAAAACCCCGAACTCCCCAATATCCAAATTCAAAACTTCGAAATTCTCTGTTCCTCTCCCTGTTCACGCTGCCATTCGATCTTCAGCTTCTCCGGAAGTGATTCGCGTTCTTGCAACTTCTTCGCCACCCATCAAAGATTTCCGAATTGAATTCTAACTTCTTGAAATTCCAACCGGATTCTCCACCAAAAAACGCAAGATATCAAAACTGTAACTCCTTGAAAACGAGGTATTCAATTTTGATCCCTAGACCATAAAAAACAACCAGGAAATCAACAAAATTCGGATCAAAATCGTGAAATCGAATCGTTTTGTCAAAACCGGACAGGATACAAATGTTGGGCAATGCGTGAACAGTGAATGGATCGGAGAGAAACGCGAGAAAGAAAAAGAGAGAGAGAGAGTGGGGTAGTTGATGATATTGATAGAAAACATACAGGAAGATTTGGAGAGATTAACCACGAATGAGTTCGAGAATATTAGAAAACAAGAATCCCTGAATCTCACGCTTGACGGTGACGCTTCGCAATTGGAAAATAACATTTGTGAGATGTTTGGCTGCCAAGGAAGGAATTGCGGTTAGAAAATTCCGGAAACGGTGTACGCAGGCCCGTCGACTGTGTACCGTAGAGTCAAGCGCTGGCTACATCATGCGCACAATCCACTCTTATTCTCGTCATGCAGGCACGTTTCTTGAGGACCACCGGAACCTTGGTTGAGTTTGAGAATCATTATGTAATGTCGACCATTCATATTTGTCCAAGCAATCATCGTTGGTTTAATTGCTTCACGACCAAACCACGAAGCCAATATAACACATTTGTTAATATGAGTCACGATGAGAAGAAAGAAAAATGTTTTTGATATAGTTTTAAACATTCAACAAAATAGAGGGTATTATGCCCAATCCATAATTAATTCTTGCGGAGTTTAAGAAATAAATTCACAATTTAACATGAATTAATGAAAGTTTCATTATTAACCCTCTTTTGCACATTGAGCATATTCAAATGGCTTCTCTTTTAGGCTTTCTCCCCTTTACCTTTGCTTTGGTCTTCTCTCTTTTGAATTTGTGTTCGTCTTGTCACTGTCATTCACTTTTTGCCTTCTTTAGAGGGTAGTTGTTTGCCTTACTCTTAGGACTTGAAAAAGTTGAGAAAATGATTCATTTTTGTCATTAGGTTTGAATATTATATTAATTTAATTCATATGTTATCAAGATTAGTTTATCTGTTCATACACTAACCATTTATAGAAAATCCTTAGATTCACATGTAAACCGATTATAATCAACCATGAGTAGTAAGTAAATAAGTTATCTCTTGTTGGAATTGAATGAGAGATATTGTTTATCTAATATTAGGTTATTTGTTCATACATTGACTATTTATAAAAAAATTCTGAGATTCACATGTAAATCTATCACAACTATACATATATTTATGAACATAGTATATGAACTAAGTTATTTTTAATGTTCAATGGAATTGGAAATGAGGGTAAAAGTTTTAAAAGGATAATTGCTTTGTTATGTTATTGATTTTGATAACATAGGTTATTTAAATAGATAACTTGTACTAAAAATATTTGATATGCTCTTGCCATCTAAAAGTGAGTTTCTTAAAGTTATAAGTACCAAATATTAAATAAATAAATAATTTACTTTTTTAATTAGAAACTATAAGATAAACCTTGAAATACTTATATTATGAGTGAATAAATAAAAACCAGGCCCAAGTACTCCATCCAAACATTCCAAGCCGAGTCATATGCATTCATGTTTAGTGTTTCCAATTTGGGCCACTTTTGAGTTCAACTAAATTCCTCTTCAAGGAAAGATCAGCTTTTTTGGATCGACGCCCTTGATTGGACATAATGGTGCATATGGATGTTATCAATATCATGGTACATGTATAATATTCCATGGGTCATTGTCATTCGTATGGGACATACACCATTAACTTCTCTGCTTTTGGGTGGGGACACCGACAGAAGACGACAATACAACCAATAAAATGCCTGCATGAGAACTCTTTTTCTTTTCTTTTTTTCATGCAAAATTTTAAATTTACATATGCAAGTATTTCTACTAGCTTACCATTGAGCTAGTAGGTGATGGACAACTATAAAAAGCTATTATTTTGTATTGCAGGAAAACTCTTGAACATTCTTTTGCTAAACTTGCTTTATTTTTTTTTCTATCTTTCTTTTAATTACACAATAACTAATGTTTTTACATCTTCATTTTTATTAGTTTCTTGACCCTATCATAAAACTTAATGAAAAAAAGCTTATAAAGTTTTGGATTTTTTTTTGTTGGTATATTGTTTTTTATATGAAACTTTATGTGTACAAAATTCCATTATAAAGCATGTATCTTGACAATAAAGAAAAATCTTCAAAATAAGAAAGATAACATTTTCATACTTATAGAAACATATTGCATCTTAACAATTTTCAAAATATGATGATTTTGTAAATCAATCATTAGTATATATATAAAATCTCGCACCTAATCATGGAGATAACTAAATATGGAATTAATCAATCTTAAATAAGACACATATCTCTAATAGATTCGAGTTTATGCAATTTAGAAATACAAATCCGTTCATTTGAGCTATCTTTGAAAGAGAAGACTTTTTCTTATAATTAAGTTGTTATTAATTATTATACATGTAAATTTGTTAAGCATCTTCAACATAAATATCCCTTCGTGCTAAAAAAAAAAAAAGATCTTATCATTGAATTCTAAATAAAGAGCCAAGTAAAGTTTGATACAATATTTAGTAATTAGCTACCTCAATAGCTTTAGTAAATGAAAAATAAATAGATCATGAAATAACAATGACCAATTGATAATATCTCTTCTTTGTTAGTCCTAACTAATTATAATTTCTACACAATTTATTATACTATAAAAGTACTTTAAAAAAAAAAGAAGATAAAAGATTATATCAAATTTATGACCAAGAAGAGCAGGCATTTGCTTTTCATCCAACAACTATACATATATTTATGAATATAATTTATGAGTTTCATCCATTGATTAAGAACATAGGTTATTTGAACAGATAACTTAATAAAAAGATTTGATATTCTCAATAAACTAGGGCCTGCCCAAGTATTCCATCTTCACATTCCCAACCAAGTCATATGCACTCATTTTTGGTTCAACCATATTCCTCTTGAAGGAAAAGGCACTTCCTTTGGATACATCCTCTTGATTGCACATCATGGTGGATATGGATGTATCTATAGAATGCCCCGTTTAAAATATATCCCATGCGTCATTGTCATTCGGATGGGATATACACCATCCGTTGATCCCTGCATCGTGGGGGGCATTCGGATGGAAGACCACAACGGAACCAACAAAAAGTCCGCAGGCTCTGCCAAAAGAAAAAAAGTGCAGCTCTTGAACCTTCTTTTATCGAACCTGCTTTATCTTTTTCAACCTTTTTTTAATCACTCAATGGCTCTTGATCAGTTCTTTAATCCGATTTTATGATATTTGGAAGTGCAAATCTGTCTTTGAGCTGCCTTTTAGAAGACAACTTTTTATACAGTTATCTAACCTTATTCATACATTAGTCTATATTCCTTGTATATTCTTGTATAATCTTCTCATTTTCTTTTAATACTCTGCAAAGTCACACAAAGTAGTATTACAAAATAGTCCATGTTAAACCATTGTAGTGACAAAATATGTTGCGGCATAAATATTTAGTTCAACATTATTAATGTATAAGTTTGTATGTCTAATTAAATATAAATATGTTTCTTTGTCTGGTAAACTAGTTTTTGAGATGGAGATGAATTTCTTAATATATTATTATATTGACAACATGACATAATTATTATTTTTTAACAAATTCTAATAGTTTAGATTTGACTAAAGCCCTTTTATTTTAGTTCTGTCTTAATGTATGAAATTTATTTAATTCATGGACATTCTTTTAAAAAGGAAAATTATTATACATGTAAATTTGTTAAGAATCTTTAACATACGTAAGCCCTTCGTGTTGAAAATAGAATAAATTACAAAAGAAGATCTTATAAATGAATTCTAAATAAAGTGCCATGTAAAGTTTGATACAATAAATTTGACTCTGTATGTTCCTTCGTACGGACTGCTTCCAAATCAAGGCTCCATCTTTCAACTCTTGGATACAAACAGAGAGCACATTAGACCATGTCCAAACATAATATTTCTGCTCCTCAATTGATCCCAATTTTAGGATTGTTATATTTGAAGCTACATCCTTTAGGAGTTCCACAGCTTACCTTGCATCCTTTTCTGCCTATTAGAGCAAAACACAAATGGATAACAAGCCGAACTAGTCACAATATTCTAACCAATTCAACTTAGAAAGCAACAAACTAGTTCTTTCACACATTTTTTGACAAACATACAAGTACTTTATCCATTGCACTAGATCCAGAACCGCTTCTCAGATGCAGAGTTGTCTAAACATATTAATATTTAAGTCCATAACACATCCCCCTAAGGTCATACTGGAAATTGTACTCCTCTAAAAACATAAGGGCTACTCAAATAAGAATCCAACCTAACATGGGCTTTGCTTTCTCACCCAAATCGAAGGAAAATTGTGAGAGAAGACAAATTGGTAGTGAACAGGGTAAGAAGATAGCTTAAAGCTAGCAAAGAAATATTGGTTCAATATTAGCACATATACCACTGCATAAGCAATTTCTTATGTGGCTGAAAAAGGAAAATGAGCAACTTATAATGGTGGTCATATGCTTAAATTACTGTCAGCAGACCAAACATGGCTTCAAATTTATAGCTAAGAAAAAAATCAGCATACACACTAACAAATTTAAAACACAAGTACAATGACATTATTTGTGTTTAAATCACAGTAAATATCTAAATGCATAATTTGCTGAGAATAACAGAGATGACTTCAAAGGTACAAGCTATAGCAGTAATGAAGATCCTTTATGGTTCTTCCTTAGAAATAAATGTAAAAGATACCTACCAATGACACTCTTTTTACTAACTGATACTCTAACTTAATAGCAAGGAACTTTGGTCCCTGTAGAACTTCTAGAAAATCACTGTGATATATTCTCCGACTGCACTTCTTCAGAGATCAGATTATCTTTGTTCAGTTCATTATAGAATTCCTGCAACAGAGAGCAACAATGTGTGATGGCAAAGTCAGAAAATCAAATTGTTTATAATCATAGACCAAAAAGATAAATCGAAGTAAGTGAGAGAATCATATGCAAAATAATAAGAAGATGATTAATAGACTATATAATTTGATTTGCTTTTTGGTGAGAGGGGAGAAAGTTATCAAACTGAAGGCCAAGAAAATGAAAACAATTTACACTCCTAAGCTGCTAATCTGAAGTGATTAAGGAGATATGATCTAAAGTAAAGAAACTATCATCTTATCGATTAATTTCTTATGCATTCAAGAATAAGCCACCAACTTAGTTTAATATGCTTTCGCACACAAGTTTATCAAACTTTACTGCAATGCTTACTCAAGTGGAACACCAAAGACGTTAAGAAAGTAATAAGCAGAGGCAAAAGACACATACGACTAAATACAGTCACCAACCTTGATTTCCTTACCAAGAGAAATTTCTTTTGCCTCTTCACCAGAAAGAGCAGCAGTACCTTGAGCTTTCTGACAAAATTAAGTTTTCACTGGCTTAATAAGGCAAGAAATTTAACATTACAAGAATGCCAACCCCAAAAAGGTGGGGGGGAAAAAAGAAAAGTCTACCTTCAGATTGTCCAGATGACACAGCACAATCAAGCATAATTTATCCTTTAATTTGCAATAGAAATCCACACAATCATCTATCTCTAATGTGATGGAAAGTTTTTTCTGTGAATCTCCAAGATCAACATCAGAACTTTGGTCTTTGGCTCCAATTCCTGAAATGGCAGCCTTAAAATCCCAGGAATAATCATCAAAATCATCATTGTTGTTAACTGTATCAGATTCAAATGCTGTAATAATGGAATGCATCCCATGGTCACTTGCATTTGGTGTATTATTAACCAACGCTTTCTGCTCAGCTTGACTGTATAAACTTGAGATCAGATTATTGATAGATACATTGGAGTCAGCACTTTTGATGCTATCTTTTGCGTTGGAGCGGGTGTTACAGTAGAAACTTCTTAAGGATTAAGGAATCATCGGAATCAAGGTCTCCATCACTGAAAATGGACATGGGCAAGGGTTCCCTGTAATTTTGAGACCTTACCTTATCCTTCTGAAAGAGTGAAACAGAAGATAGTCATGCAACAACTAGAAAAGAATATGTTAATGAGACCAAAAGAATTTACCAAACTTTAGTTTGCTAATGAAGTAATAAAAGTGAGATCTAAATAATATTGGAAGTAAGAATCAGATTAGAAAGAAAAAATTGATCAATACTGAGGCAGCAATGCATGCCTAAAGCTCACATCACATAAGTCATATTATGGTGAAATATATCATAAGAATTGCCTTTGTTCACGACTATTATCAAAATCAATATCTATATCATTTTCAACCAACTCCCCACCCAATGGGACAAAAGGAAAAATGAAAAGGAAAGAGGAAAGAGGAAAGAGGAAAGAGGAATGATTCAACCATAGTTTCTTTACAGAACATTTTGAACAGCAGGGTATATAAATTTTATCTATATAATAAGTATAATGATTGAATTATTACCTGGACTTCAACTATAGATGTAGATAATTCTACACCAGCTGGAGAAGAATCAGCAACCTTGTACATTTCCTAAAACCCAAGCTTTTAGTACCCGTGTCCGCTTACAGATTTTGCATAGAAAATTAATTAACTAAATTAAATCAAAATGGCACAACACCTCGTGGTTTGGTCCTGTTTCAGAAAATGCATCCTTGAATTCCCCAAAGTTCTCGTCAAATTCCTCATTTTCCTCAACTGGAGAGATATTCAAACCATTTGGTTTTCTTTTGTTGTAAGACGCAGAGATAATATCCCCTTTAGTCACCGGGTAGAAATTAATTCCAAATTCCCATTCCACAGATTTGGTAGAAACCGCATCTGATGCTATCCATGAATCTTCAGTATTGCTTGTGAAATTGACATCATAAGAAAGTGCTTCAACACGAGCTGGAGAACTATCAACAACCTTTGGCATTTCCTACAACAACCAATATGTTTGAGCACATTCTTCGAGTGTTTCAAAACTGTATACAAAACAAAGAATAAGAACTAAAGTGACTCACTGATTTATGTTCAGATCCAGATTTTGAATGTGCATCCTTAAAATCCCAAAAGTTCTCATTAGCTCTAACATTCTCATCAAATAGAGATGATATCAAATCATTCTGCTTGCCCTCGGTACGTGAATCCAAGATGATATTGTTATTTTTCATGAAACTCGGGTTGAAATTAAATCCCGAATCCCATTTCCTAGAATTTTGCAAGACCCCATCTGACACAGCAAATAAATCAACAGATCCACTAGCATCATCACCATAAAATACTTTTGCTTCTAGGCCAGCGAGGGATACGTCATTCATCAACCTTTGGCACTCCTACAACCAAAATTAAAGTTGATTCTTCGAAATCTCAATAATAAATGTAAAATAATGGAACAAAATCTAACTGACTCACCAACTTATTCTTTGAATCCAGTTTCTGGAAAGGCATCCTTGAAATCACAAAGATCTTCGAAAGAATCAACTTTTTTATCAGCTTCAGAAGAGTTAATCCAATTTGTTGTATCACTGTCCTTGCTTCTGGGGAATGAGCCCGAGCTGAGACCATCTCGTAAGTCAGAGCACTTGAGTTGAAATCCAACCCAAAACCCCACTCGCCACTTCTGCTAGAAGTCCCATTTGATAACAAAAAAAATTATCAGGACCATCCACACAATTACTAGACACAGATGCCAAGCTTTCCAGCTCTTTCCTCTCAACCTGTCACAAGAAACACCTAAGATTTAGGCCAATAAAATCAACTACAACCACAACTGAATCTATTCATTTTTCCCAGAATAAATTACAACGAACAACATCCTATCTCAAGTTTATAAAAGTAGCTTGAAGAAAGCTAATTGGTTCTGAACTTCCAAGAATTGAAGGCTATGACACAGAAACTATCAAGCATAAAGTTACAAATACACAAAAATTAAACAATACCCGTTCCCTTGTTGCGTCGGAACTTCTTCTTCTACATTCAGTAGGACAAGGCTTTCAACATACTTATCCAGAAAAAACGTTCCTTCTAGACTACGAAAGCGAAGATCCACAGTTCGCTGGTTGCTTGGTTCATAAGAAAACAACCTTCCACATCCCGTCAGTAGAACCTCACCATTCTTCCTAAAGCCTACCACTATACTCACAGGAGGCAAATTTTTGATATCAAACATTTTGGTCCAAGATTCAACGACGCCATACTCTTGCATCACCCATACAGAGAGTGACACATACAGCATGCTGTTACAGGAGACAAGCGCAAGCAGACCATCGATGACAGCAATGCCAACGCATAGGTACTTCGCCTTTCGTAAACTCTTCGGCACCCCCACTTTGCGAAACGTCTCCTCCTCCATATCAAATGCTACGACCACATTGCGAAACACATCCCCGTGCTGGGGAATGTACGCGGGCCAGTGAACTACGCCGTTTAGGAAAGCTGATGGGGAACCCACATTGATGTGATAGGGAGGAACCGAGGCCATAACAGTGTGCCATGCGCCGGTTCGTAGTGTGTAAATCTGAACCCAATCTGGGATGTTATCATGTTGACCATCATGGAAGCGATACCCAAGCTTCACCAATTTGTAATCATCGGTCTTGGGTTCGTAGCCAAAGGCGAGAGAATGAGTATAGTTTTCGCGAGAGCTGATTCCAGCATGAGGGGGCGGAAGAGCTATGACTTTCTGAATTGAAGGGTTCCAGATAAAATATGACCCACCGTCGGGACCGGAAACATCATCAGCAAGACAAAGTAGGCCGTTAGATGAACCGGCCACAATCCTTAACCTGTTGATGTTCTGATTTGAGCTACGCAATTCTATGAAATTGCTGCAGGAGAAAGGTTCATCGGCAGGATGAAGAGTTTGACGAGCTGTCTCAAGTCGAAAGTCAAAATGGCGGAGGAGAAGATATGGCGGGTGTTGGGGGTTGGAAAGTGAACGATTGAGGTGGGTGGAAATGAAGTGAGGGCTGGAGATGAGAGAAAGCCATGTTTTGCAAACACACCTGAATCTAATCAATGTCTTCACCGGTAGCCGTGACAGGATTTCGAAGACAAGCTCGTTAGGTAGAAAGTCTGACATCGTCTCTCGACGCCACTTAGAGGAGAATGTAGAAGAGAGGGAAGCGAAGACCAGTTTGCAGTGGAGCCACTCAGAGGAGCATGTAGAAGAAAGGGAAGCGAAGACCACTCTGCAGTGGACTTAGTGTCAGTTAAATTCTGACTTGCAAGCAGGGCTTTCGAGACATGAATGTATCTCTGCTCTTTCGCTTGTTCTTTTGTCCTTTTTGGTCTCTCATAACTCATGCTTTTCTTCCTCATTGACACACGAAAGGGACTTGTAACCAAATGCCTTTGCTCTTTTTTTTTTTCTCTCTCTCTCATAACATGTGCTTTCCTTTCTCATTATTTTCTGGTACATGTAAAAATCCGGGTAGAGTTAAGATATGTTATGTTAAATGTGTTGGAAAGTACATAGAGATGACAGCATGAAAAGGTAGAATTAGCATGTTATTTACATAATTTGATCTTAAAGACCATATTCCAATGATATTTTAGCAAAAAGATATGTAATATGGAGCATAAAACAAAACCTGCAGTAAACTTATTTCTTATATATAAAACAGGGTAGAGTTAACATTTTTCAAAAAAAATCATTCTTTATTTTTTTATTTTGGGATAAAGCGGCTTTGGAAGTACAATAGATCACGGCCGAAAGAGACTTTTCTTTGCTATTTTGACTAACACTTTGGAGTAAAGCTCATGATACAAAAGACGTGGGATACAAAAGACGTGGGATACAAAAGTTCAGAAACCCAGCACAGCCTTTCCCTTATAACCTTTGTGAACTACCCTAATCACGAGAAAGTGGATTTGGACACATACAAAAGATTCTCAACCCAGGTGGTCTCACAAGGAAACCACGCGCCACCCTCCCATGCGCATTTAATGCCACCAACTCCCCCACGTTACCGCATGCACGGGTCTGTTAAAGGTTTTAATCAAACTACAGTCACGTCAGGTGTAGATGGAAAAAACTTGAAGGACAAGGCAAAGAAATTTCAAAGCAACAGACCTATAAAAGGATGCAAGAAGATGCCTTTGAGAAAACGTGTTGGCGCTTACTTCTGTCAGTGCAATACCATAAATAATAATGAAAAACAGAACCTGACACCGTCCTTGCTCGTTCCTTGCTAAGGAAGTAGGAAGCCTTTTATGTTGCTTTTATAAAGGCTTGGCTTTGTGCTTTCTGCCGCGGCTCGTTCTTCTGCGTCAAAGCTGCCCGTGAAGTCTTTGCTTAGATTCAGGTGTGTTTAATAAAAAAATATAACATTACGATAATGTTCTGTACACGGTGTCGTTTCTGCCGCATTCACTAAACTCTGCACGAGAGCTGGGCTGTCGCTTCTGAATTTCGACATGCAGGCACGTTTCTTGAGGACCACCGGAACATTGGTTGAGTTTGAGAATCATTATGTAATGTCGACCATTCATATTTGTCCAGGCAATCCTCGCCGTCTTAATTGCTTAGGACCAAACCACGACCATTCATATTTTGATATAGTTTTAAACATTCAACAAAAGAGGGTATTATGCCTAATCCATTCATGCATAATCAATGAAAGTTTAAGAAATAAATTAATTTATATGTTATCAAGATTAAGTTCCTTATTCATTCTCTGACCATTTATAAAACATATTTAGATTTACGTGTAAATCTATTACAATCAACTACTAAGTAATATGTAGATAAGTTATCTTTAATGTTCAATGGAATTAGAAATAATAGGTATTTCTTACCTAATAAGGGTTAACGTTTTAAACGGATAATTTTTTTGTTAAGTCATTAATTTTGATATTGGTTTTCATCAAATAACTAATAACATAAGTTATTTGAACAGATATCTTGTACTAAAAATATTTCATATACTCTTGCCATCTAATATTTAAATAAACAAAAACTTTACTTGGTTAATTAGAAACTGTAAGACAAACCTTTAAATAGTTATATTATGAGTGGATAGATTAGACCAGGCCCAAGTACTGCATCCAAACATTCCAAGCCGAGTCATATGCATTCATTTTAGTGTTTTCAATTTGGGCCACTTTTGGGTTCAACTAAATTCCTCTTGAAGGAAAGATCAGCGCTCGTGGATTCATGCGCTTGGTTGGACATTATGATGCATGTGTGGATGTTATCTAATATTCCATGGGTCATTGTTATTCGGGTGTACAATATTCCATACACCATTAATTTCTCTGCATCGGAGTAAGGACTCCAATAGAAGACGACAATACAACCAATAAAATGCATATAAGAGAAGTTATTTATTTATTCATATAAATATCCAAATTCACACATCGTATGTGTCCTTAATAATTTATCATTGAGTTAGCAAGTGATTAACAACCATACAAAGCTATTATTCTATCTTGGAGGAGAACTCTTAAAACACTCTTTTAAAACACTCTTTTGCCGAACTTACTTTATCTTGTGAAAAGCTTGTAGAGCTTTGGAAAAAAAAAAAAAAAGACCGTGTATATTGTTTTATGTATGAAACTTTATGTGTACAAAATCCCATTATAAAACATGTAGCCTAACGATAAAGAAAAATCTTCAAAAATAATGAAGATAAAATTTCCATATTTATAGTCATGGAAATAACTAAAAAAATTGATTAGTCTTAAATAATCAATCATATTTCTAATAGATCCAAGTTTATGCAATTTAGAAATACAAATTTAGTCATTTTTTCATTTCTTTTTTAAAACTCACGCACCTATTAATATATTCTCAAAGTGTTGAATATGTGACCAAACTATCCCAAATGACACATGCACAACTAAACTGGGTGCTTGCTAACAAATTTGGTCATTTGAGTTGCATTTTGAAAGAAAATACTTTTTCTTATAATTAAGTAGTTATTAATTACTAAACATGTAAATTTGTTAAGAACCATCAACATAAATAGTCCCTTTGTGCTAAAAATAGAACAAATAAAAAAGATCTTATAATTGAATTCTAAATAAAGAGCCAAAAGAGTTTGATACAATATTTGGTAATTAGTTGTAAATGAAAAATAAGTAGATCATGAAATAACAATGACCAATTGATAATATCTCTTCTTTGCTAATCTTAAATAATTATAATTTCTACATGATTTATTATGCTATAAAAATACTAAAGAAAAAAGAGATAAAGATTAGATCAAATTTATGACTCAAGAGAGCAATCATTTGCTTTTCATCCAACAACTATACATATATCTATGTATTTAATTTATGGGTTTTGAATAGATAACTTAGTAAAAAGATTTGATATGCTCAATAAATTCAAGTTTTACTTGTTTAATTAGAAAGTATGAGATAAATCTTAAAGTAGTTTTTATGAGAGAATAAACTGGGCCCCGCCCAAGTATTCCACCCACACATTCCCAGCCTAGAGTCATGTGCACTCATTTTTGGTTCAACCATATTCCCCTTGAAGAAAAAGGCCGCTCTTTTGGATTCATGCTCTTGATTGCCCATCATGGTGGATATGGGTCATTGTCATTCGGATGGGATATGCACCATCCATTGATCCCACATCGTGGTGGGGATTCGGATAGAAGACGACAATGGAACCAACAAAATGCCCGCAGGCCCTGCCAAACCTTCTTTTGTCGAAGGTGCTTTATCTTTTTCAACCTTTCTGTAATCACTCAATGCCTCTTGATCAGTTCTTTACTCCGAGTTTATGATATTTGGAAGTGCAAATCTGGTCTTTGAGCTTCCTTTTCTATGACAAGACTTTTTATATAGTTATCTAACCTTATCCATATCTTAGTCTATATTTCTCGTATGTTCTTGTATAATCTTTTGATTTTCTTTTTAATGTTCTTCAAAGTTTACATAGAAAGCAATATTACAAAATAATCCAAGTTAATCATTGTAGTGAAGGGATATGTTGCGATATAAATATTTAGTCCAACATTATTAATGTATAAATATACGTGTTTAGTTAGATATAAGTATGTTTCTTTGTCTTACAAATTAGTTTTTCAAGTAAAGATGAATTTTTTAAGATTTCGTTATATTGGCAATATGACATAAATATTATTTTTAACAAATTCTAATAGTTTTAGATTTGACAAAGCCCATTTATTTTAGTTCTATGTCTTAATGTACGAAATTTGTTTGATTAATGGATTTTCTTTTAAAAAAGGAAAACCGATTAAGTAGTTATTAATTATTATACATGTAAATTTGTTAAGAATCTTCAAAATACATAAATACTTCGTGTTGAAAATAGAATAAATCACAAAAGAAGATCTTATAATTGAATTCTAAATAAAGAGCCATGTTAAAGTTTGATACAATATTGGGTAGATCATGAAAAAAACGACTAATTGATAATATCTCTTATTTGTTAGTTCTATCTAAATACTTAGGAAAAAGAGGTAAAGGATAGGTTCACATCTCTTATCTCAATAATGGTTTCCTTTTCTTTAAAAAAGAAAAGAAAAGAAAAAACTTTACCTTGAATTAGGACCCAAAAAAGCAGTCAATCATGTTCCCTTTTGTGGCCCGGCACCTTGTCTGGCATCCCTTCTTTTGTACTTAATCGTTGGTCCCAACTCTCCAAAACGTATCGATTTCATCATTGTCCGAATAATGAAGCATCATAAATTTGGTTCGGGAAATGTCCATAAATATAATTGATGTGCAGTGTAAAGTTTATTTGAGATTAATTTCATCATCACATGAAGATAGGATGTGGGGAATGTAGGTCAAAAGATGATTAACGGTAATATGATGAAGTATTACCCAATCAATACAGGTTATGCTAAGTTTTGGTGTATTTCCTTTTGTTTTGTGAAGTGCACATGATAAATATAAAAATATAAAAGTAATTTAAATTTGATATATACTTTTTATTTATTTATTAAATAGCATGTTATTAGTTAAATAAAGGAAGTGAAATTGTCTATTAGAAATTTAAATTCAAATTTTCACTTTTTAGCTCTTAAATAAAGATTTGTATGAAAAGTATTATCCTATATTTATAGCGAGATAACATATTTAATCCAACGTGAGAAATATAAAAACTTAAAAATTATTTTTAAAGAGATATGTTCATCTACTTAATGGTTTAGATTTTAAGTTAAATATGAAACTTTTTTTTATGAAATTTAACATATTTCCATGTTTTAATTTTTTTTGGGTATATTCTTAGTTTTTAATTATGAAGGGTTTTGTTACAAAATCAACTATTTCTTTACACATGGAATAATTAAATTCAGATATTTAAATATTAATAATATCACTTAAAATAGTTATTTTCCTACATTACAAATATCCTGCTCATATCCTCTTTATATATAAAAGAGTCATTTCTTAGGATTCAATTCTGGAAGATATAAAATAAAATACTTGACAGTCTAGATTTGGATAATTTTTATTTATAAAATAAGAAAATATACTAAAAATATTGACAGTCTAGATTTATTTTGTAAAAAAAAAGAGAAAAATAGACTCACGAATCTGGTCGTCGCATTCATGAAGAAGAAGTTACGTATCAAATACTTTGTCGTATTGTTCATCAATGGACGCAACGGACACCTGTCCCGCCCGCCACCGTGGTTTTCGGATGATGACGCAGAGAATGAGCAATCAACTGAAACCAGACAAAATGACGGTGGTTAAAAAAAGCCTTTTGTTCTTCTCAATTTCTTTCCTGTTCGTAATATATGGAAAGAAAGAAAAGGAAAGAAATTTGGTGGCCACACATCATTTGGAAGACGCTAGCTGTTTCCCAAAGACGGCAAAGATTCATAGAGGAAAGAGAGAGATTCACGTTTTTTCTGTGTTGATTGTTGGGAAAGAGAGCAGACGAGAGGCTCGATTTGTGGAAAGTGAAATCGACAGCTATTTTTACTGGATTCTTTCGTTGGAGAAGCGGGGGAGAGCAATGGTAAGTCTCTAGAGGTGGAGATCGAGAAAGAGAAGGTTTTTGTTTGTTGATTTAGGTGTGGTAGAGAAAATCGCGGAGAGAGGATGGGTAGTGATGGGAGGCGAGAGGAGGCTGACTTGGAGATAGAGGTGGGGATGGAGAGGGAGAGATCGAGTGCTTCACTGTCGTCGTCGTCGATGTCGTTGAAAGAACCACTTCTTCTGAGCAAGAGGATCACCAACAACACCTCTCAGCTTGCCATTGTTGGATCCAATGTCTGCCCCATTGAGAGCCTCGATTACGAGTAAGATCACTTTCTTGCTGCTCTGTCAGCTACATTACATGGTGTTGTTATTTTGTTCCCGGCAGCGTCTGTTAGGCGCTCCAGAAAATGGAGGAAAACGATAGAAAATCCTCTAATTGGTTACTTAGTTTTTTATTTAGTTATTGTGCCTGAACTACTATTACATAGAATGTGGTTTATTTGTTTAATGTGGGTTAACATCCTTGGTTTTCCAATTAGATGGTTGACAATAGTTGTAGGATTGCTATATCACCATTTACTAATTTCGTATTGACAATTTCAGTTTTTAGCATTTGTAGCGTATATTAATATTAATAACTATTGAGAACACAGAGTTCTGACGAACTAAGTTGAAGAAATGGTTTGGATTGAGAAAACTTACATGACAGGATTTCGTAAAAATTTAATAGGATCGCGATCAATTTGATGTATGTGAACATATGCTTACTATTTCGTCTGTGTGGGTCACTTCTAAGAGGCTAATGTTGTTGTGGAGTCCCTTGTTACTGTAACAAACGTAATGATAGAGCTTATTTGTAATGGTATGTTGAGTGCAACAATGGTAAATAGTGTTGAACCAAAACCTTAAGATCCAGATATCCCCAATATTCGAGATTGATCGAGAGTTTATTTTTTTTATTTGCTTAACATGTATATTGGAATTATTTGGATTTCCAGGGAATGAACTAGAATTGTAGAAATAAATGATTGAAAGGGGACTATGAAAAGAGTAGTTGAAGCAGGTAAAAAAAGAGAACACAAGAATTTGAGATGATTTGGTCTTAAAGATCTGTCTCCAATGTTAGGAAGTGTTGGATAAGGTTTTGTCTTTGTTAAATTTATTTAGTTCCATTACAGTATAGAGGCGTCTATTTATAGGGAAGATTTGATAGATCAGGTGAGTTATTAAAGGTGATGGTTATAAATCAATAAAACTTGTAAATACTGCAAGGAAAAACAACATAAAGACTAATATGAATATGTATAATATATTTCTAGGTGCATGCATTTTGATCTGAAACATGCCTGTTAATTTACATGTTCTCACTGCCTATTTGCAATTTTGCAGGATTATCGAGAATGATCTTTTTAAACAGGATTGGAGGTCTAGAACAAAATTGGAGATATTTCAGTATATTTTCTGTAA
Organism: Casuarina glauca; assembly: GCA_028551395.1. NCBI lineage: Eukaryota > Viridiplantae > Streptophyta > Magnoliopsida > Fagales > Casuarinaceae > Casuarina > Casuarina glauca. The sequence goes on along the minus strand of CM052351.1, from coordinate 29,414,244 downwards.
ATGGACATTGGCGCTTCTTATTGGTTTAAGTACAGGGCTCATTGGCTTCTTCAATAACCTTGCTGTTGAGAATATAGCTGGTTTCAAACTTCTGCTTACCAACAGCTTCATGCTTAAGGATAAGTAAGTTCACCTGCAATCACCTAAATAGTAGCGGAGTTTCTTGCAGTGGTCAACCCTCTACCTAATTTGCCAAAGGCTACGTCCTCCCTTTTTTTTTTAGTCCTTTTCTTTCTTTCTTGGGCTGGACATATAGTTATTTTCAGTTTATTGTTTGCTTGGAATGAAGTATCAGCAATATTACATGTAAGTCCTAACCTGATGGTTATATTCCTGTGATGCTAAATTCTTTATTTCAAGCTTGAAGATTTGAAATTCCATATATCTTTAACACCTATTTAACATTGCCCTGCACTGGTGCCTTTTTTCTTTTAGTGGGTATTTCTGTGGTTAATTGTGTAACTCATGCGTACTTGGTCTAGTGGTCTTGTAATATGTGTTTTAATCTTATCATTAAAGAAGGTAGGGTATATTTATGATGCTTTTCACCAGTTTTATTGCAAGTATTCCGATGATGCTGTTGGTGTTCGACTGCATGTTTACATTTGACTATGTCTTGTCAAACCAGCATCAAATTTTAGAATTGCTACTGGAAATTGGTAATGAAGTAATATGTTTCCCTTTGCCTGTTTCTGTTTTTCAGAGGTACCTCTCTTTTTTTTTGTTTTTTTTTTTGGCTTTTTGGCTTTTTGCTATTGGTTTGTACTTACAAGTACCTTGTTATTATGTCATGTCCTTGCGGAAATTTCACTCGCTACATGCTGAACCTTTTTGCTTCATAAAATTAAAGTTCTCTGCCCAAGCCATTCATTGTGCTACATATGTAATGCCAGGACCAATCTCTGGCCTGATAATTGATTAACAGGATTTGTTCCTTACTGCCTGGAACTGAGACTGATGTGACTCTGCTTGTAAACCACCTCTTTCAGCCAACTGTCATAAAACAACTTCTGTGCTTTGAAAGTCCAATTATCATAAGTTTCTAATGCCTGTGAAACTTAACTATGATGCGATCTTAATCCAGTACAGGTATTATCAGGGATTTGCAGCATATGCTGGTTGTAACATGGTTTTGGCTATCGCTGCTGCTGTGCTTTGTGCATTTGTGGCTCCCGCAGCTGCAGGCTCTGGCATACCTGAGGTGAAAGCTTACCTCAATGGTATAGATGCCTATTCTCTGTTGGCTCCTAGCACCTTCTTTGTAAAGGTGGGTAACAACTCTCTTTCCCCTCTCTTTCCCCATATGTGTGTGTGTGTGTTTTTCCTCATAGATGCCTGTTCTATGTTATCTCAAAGCACCCTCTACCAGTGTTGAGTATGAGTATGAGTATGTGTGTATGATCAGTAATTTCACAGGCATCTTTTGCATTTTTATAGAAGTAGAGCATTTGTCTTGGAGGATGTGGATATTCCCCCACTGTTATTGGTGCTTATTATACATCACGAGTCTACCAAGGAGAAGAAATAGTTTTCTGTAACTGGGAAATGTTTAGTGGGATGATGAAGTTGACAATAATGAAATCAGGTTTTTGATTTAATTATTTTCTGAAAGGATGTAAAAAAATAGCTATCAAAACTTTTAAGGGAACAACTAGATGTATGTTACCTACAGAATAGAGAGTCTAATTTGGCAGGTCCTCCAACAGCACTGATGAGCACGCTATTATATATATATTTTGGTCTTTTGGGACCCATATAATTCCTGCATCAAAGATAATATCGTGTAAGATTCTAAACAACCTTTTTTTTTTTTTTTTCATTACAAATCAACTTTACACAGAAAGATATTAACGCTTTTATCTTTTAGTAGGATTTTAGTGGCTGATGAAGGAGCAAGTGTAAAACAGTAGAATAAATTTCAGAACATATTTTGATTATTCTGAAAATATTGCACAGAGCATCTTTTATTGTAATAAATATAAAGGGTTATGTTATTCTTCTCCCATTAATAAGAAAGGGAGAGAAAAAGAGGAAAAAGGGTGGGGGGGTCTTAGCTGAAATTTTCCCTCTCTCTCTGGCCTTGTTTCTTTCTTTTCACCCCAAAGAAATTAAAAATAGTCTTGACAAAAAATTTTGTATTAATTAAGCGATTGAATTGTGTCAGATTTTTGGTTCCATTTTTGGAGTTGCTGCTGGATTTGTTGTGGGTAAGGAAGGACCTATGGTACACACCGGTGCTTGCATAGCCTCTTTACTTGGACAGGGTGGTTCTCGCAAGTATCGGTTGACTTGTAAATGGCTCAGATACTTCAAAAATGATCGTGACAGGCGGGATTTGATAACCTGTGGTGCTGCTGCTGGGGTAGCGGCTGCCTTCCGTGCTCCAGTTGGTGGGGTCCTGTTTGCGCTGGAAGAAGCAGCTTCATGGTCTTTCTCTCTTTCACTCTCTCTCTCTCTCTCTCTCTCTCTCTCTCGCTAATGGATATTGTATTAGCAGCTACCAGGCTTCCACAGTGAGCTGCAAATAGACACTAGAATTTTTATTTTCAAGGTCTCTTGGTGGGTGAATACAAAAAGAGAAGGAAATAAAGACTGAAGAAAAAGTAAGAAAGAAAGAAAACCATGTGCGATTGCAACCTCAGATTATATCCAAGTTCCTTTGTTGTTTCACTTTTTATGTAGCTTGTCATTCAAAGTCATGTGTCCTAATTTGGTATGTGTTTTTCCTTTTCTTGTTACTTCATTTTGATACAAAACTCCTTCGAACTTGATGATCAAATATGATTGCCCATTAAACGTGGATGAACTTTTAGCATTTCTTTTGGCAGTCACCTTACAATACATTATTATAGAAATTTTTGTTTAATATTTGGTCTGTATGAAGTAAATATATCTGATATTGTCGGAATTCTGGTAAATGCATAGACCTCAACTTTCTCGTCTCCTCTCTTTATCAGAATATTGTTTTCTTTTCTAAATATAGGTGGAGAAGTGCTCTCCTCTGGAGGACTTTTTTTACAACAGCTGTAGTAGCAGTAGTTTTGAGGAGCTTCATGGTATTTTGCCGGGGTGGTCAATGTGGACTATTTGGGGAAGGAGGCCTCATCATGTTTGATGTCAATTCTGCAAAGCCCGCTTACAATGTCCCAGATCTACTAGCAGTAATACTCCTTGGAGTTATTGGAGGCATTTTTGGGAGCCTTTATAATTGTCTTGTTGACAAGGTCCTTCGCACTTACAGCATCATCAATGAGTATGGACTATAAGTTCCTTGCTACTTACACGTACACCAATGGGTTGCCTTTTCACTCTACTATCTCTCATATCCCACACAGAACAGCCACAGACAATTTGTTGCATGCATATACAACATATATATGCAGAAACTGCATTGAACAGCTTTCGATGTTCTTTTTTCACCATTGATTTGCACAATTTTCTGTAGCTACGCTGTTGCTGATTCTTGGGAATGAATTGCAGGGGAGGTCCTTCACTTAAAGTTCTTCTTGCCATCGCCATCTCCCTTCTGACCTCTTGTTGCTCTTATGGTCTGCCATGGTTATCGAGATGCATTCCTTGTCCGGCATATTTGGAGGATCAATGCCCCACCATAGGTCGCTCAGGAAACTACAAGAATTTCCAATGTCCTCCTAACCATTACAATGACCTCGCCTCCCTCTTTATGACTACCAACGATGATGCTATCCGCAACTTATTTAGCTCTGGTTCTGAGAAGGAATTTCACCTTTCTACTCTTATAGTTTTCTTTGTTGCTATATACTTCCTTGGCATTGTCACTTATGGAATTGCTGTTCCCTCTGGGCTCTTCATTCCTGTTATACTTGCTGGTGCCTCTTACGGACGCCTTCTTGGGATTCTTCTTGGTTCACTATCTGACCTAGATGCGGGTCTCTTTGCCCTACTTGGAGCTGCATCCTTCCTTGGGGGCACCATGAGGATGACTGTATCTATTTGTGTGATACTTCTTGAACTTACTAATGATCTCTTAATGCTTCCATTGGTGATGCTAGTTCTCCTTATTTCAAAAACTGTGGCTGATTGTTTTAACAAAGGTGTCTATGACCAAATTGTGAAAATGAAGGGATTACCGTTTATGGAAGCCCATGCAGAACCATACATGAGGCATTTAGCTGCTAGTGATGTTGTGTCTGGTCCATTAGTCACGTTTTCTGGGGTTGAAAAAGTGGGGAATATATTACATGCTCTTAAAATAACAGGGCATAATGGGTTCCCTGTCATTGATGAGCCACCTTTCGCAGAAGCTCCGGAGTTGTGTGGACTTGTTTTGAGGTCTCATTTGTTGGTATTGCTTAAAGGAAAGAAGTTTACGAGGCAGAGGGTGCTGACCGGAGCTGATATAATGAAGAGGTTCAAAGCTCACGATTTTGCCAAGGCAGGATCAGGCAAAGGGGTCAAGCTTGAGGATTTAGACATAAAAGAGGAGGAGATGGAGATGTATGTTGATCTACATCCCATCACTAATTCTTCCCCATACACTGTAGTGGAGACAATGTCTTTGGCCAAAGCTGCAGTTCTCTTTCGTGAGGTTGGCCTTAGGCACTTGTTGGTTGTCCCAAAGACTCCTGGAGTAAGCTTTCTCTCTCTCTCTCTCTCTCTCTCTCTCTCTCACACACACACACACACACATACACAGATACGCACACGCACATGCACAGTGCATTGATGTTGTAGGAGTGGTTTTGGATTGAAAGAAATGTGTTTTGTTGGATTTATGCATTATGCTCAACTATTTGATGTTTGTTGAGAAACCACACCTTTGCTCTCTTAGGAGGAATTTTGGGCTGCCACAATTTTTAGTACAAAGGAGTACCAAATATTTTCGGGAGAAGGAGGCATGTGGCAATCCATGGGTGCATGTTAACTTTGTCATTACCACAGACAACCACATGCATGTTACTTTGTTTTTCTTGTTAATTAATGTCGCTTGGGATGGTTAGGAAAACTTATTATGTAGGATCTAGAAGTTGTGGGACTTATTTTTACAGACTATCTTAATAGTAATTATGGTATTTGCGATATCTGACTTTTCAATTTCTTTTTAATTGATACACATTTGCATGCACATGGCTATGACATAACATTATTGAGGTTTTACACCTTGCAGAGACCTCCAATTGTTGGAATTCTCACAAGACATGATTTCATGCCAGAACATATATTGGGACTTTACCCACATTTTCGCCCTCACAAATAGGGCAAGCAACTTATGAAGGATTTTGTGATTTAGATTGATATTGTGGCAGCATAGAGCTACTACTATCCTTGTTTTCATTTGTAGATGTTTGGAGTGGAAAGTTGTTATAACAAGGAAATATTTGATTCATCGGTATGATAATATAAGTCCTTTTTCCCTTGTGACGTATAATGATCAAGTACAATTTTCTCTAGGTGAACATGAACTTTTAAGCAGAGTTTGAGTTTGTTTCTTTGAAAAAGGTTAAATTTTTTTAGTGGATTTCAAAATGCCAACTTAAAACAACTTAGATTAGTGCTTCCATGTAAGCAGATATAGTGATAGGAACAAATAATATAAATGCAAGTAAAAAGTTATCATCCTAATCAATGACTGGGAACAAAAAATATATATACAATGAGAATTGTAACAAAATTGACAAAATGAGTGTCATGATCCTATATAAATGTCTTGAATTTTTTTTTGAAAATAATATCAACTAGAGTTTAGCTTGCAGCCATCAAAGTATGGTTTGTGTGTTAGAAATATAGAATTAAGAATCAACAATCAAACTATTTTTGAATCTCATGCGACAAATCAATGGTATCATTTTTCAGCTGTAATGAAGACCATGTTTTGCTTTTTTATTTTTATAGGTGAAAGGATAGGGGTTGGACTAAGGAGTCTAAAGAATTAAAAATAATTGAAGTTATATTTAGAAAAGCAAGTAAATGAAATTTCTATTGGAAAAAGGAAGATTCTCTTTGCCATTGTTGCATTTATTATCGATGTATATGAAACAAGGGAAGAAAAAAAATATGATCCTTCAAAAGCCAAATAAAATGCTGGCATGGCTTTGTTGAAAGAAGATAATATAGGTGTAAAAGTGAGGCTCAAGTATCACATCAAAAAAAGGTTTCATATAAGTTCTGTAGAATTATTAAAAGAGCAACTGATCTACTATTGTTGGAAAGAATCATAATAGTTTTGTACAAAGTTCTTATTGAAAGAAGCCAATATAAGCATATGCATAAGGCTCCAAGTATTATGGACTTTAAGAGATTGATTGGTATTTATCTTGAACAAAAAAATTCAAAAGTGTTGTGGAAAAAATAGGAATATTTGAATAATGAGATTTTAATTCATTAAAGAAAACCATAACCTTGCTTTCACATGGAAGAAAACGAAACCTGCCCTTCAACTATCATTAGAGCTCTCTAATCCCTATTCACTTAGGGCCTACTCTAAGCCTACATTGTCAATAAATATCACACATGGTACATAAGCATGGGAACCATGTTTAGAATTTCCCATCCTTGTACCATGGTTGGAGGACTCTGCCCATAACATGAAGTACTGTTGCAAGTGCAGTATTGTTTGGATAAAAAGTTGAAAGCCACTTTAACCTAAACGCTGCAAGCCTTCTCTCGGGTGGATTTTGCGCCCGTCTAGGCGCAGTCCAAAGCGGGCATACATCATGTCAAAACTTGGACTTCATCTTTCAACATGTTTCAGACTGCTTTATAGCTCATGCAATGATTTACTAGTAAATATTAGAATAAGCGTCTCATCTGTGCTTCCAAAGACGAAATATGATTTTAAAAAAAAGAAAATAACCCATTTTCTAAAATTTCTTTCGTCATTTTTGAGTCCTTGTCCACGATGGATTTAACGCAGATCCCCCATGTTAAATTGCATCTTAACTTTTAGCATTGTACTTACTATATAAAAATAATATAAAAGTATTAAACATCTTTTCTAGAATAAAAAATGATTACAGAAATGTGCAAAATGTAGGATTCTTCCCTTGATCATAGCCATGGTATACAAAGTAATACATAAAGTGATTGGTGACTGAAAGCTAGTATTGTTGTCGTCATTATTCTCCCTACAATAATTGAGACCAAACCGACCATTGGAATATAGAGACATACATAGGAATATTAATCATAGGTTGTGCTAGTATTTTTTTGATACTCCAATATTATTGATTTTCTTGAAACCATTAGGAGGACAGGACCGGTTCATTTTCATATGATGGAGGCAAGAAAGAGCAAGTAAATATTTTTGCGATATACTATTCTTAATTTAGTTGCTTTCTTGCCATGTGAATTTTAATTCTTTTTTAGGTTCACTGCTGCCTGAACCCCGTCGATTTGTTGTTTTAAGTAGTTATAATTAGGGGGAAAAAATGCTACTTGTGTAATTGGGTTTCTTTTCTTTTCTTTTCTTTTTATAGTAATTTGGTTCCCTTCTTTTTCTGGTTCTTCCTGGCTTCTTACTCGGTCATAAAGTTGTTAATGAAAGCCCATTTTCATAAAATGAACCTTTTTTTTATTTTTTTTTGCATTGGGAGCGAAAAATGTTGTTTTGCTTTGAGATATATCTGAACATATTTATGTATGCAAGGACAATCTTATATTCATATTAATCTATTGGTTCAGACCACGTTATTTTAATTTGGACATCATCCCTAAATTAAAGAAGAACATTCGAATGAACAATGATGAAAGTTGAATAAAAAGAATTTTTTTGTCTAGTGAAGCTTTTGCCAACTAGTCCGGTACACTGCAATGAGAAAAAGTACTTATAAAAGCCATAAATATCATAGCAATATAAGTTGTTTCCGCCGAGCATATGTCATGTTCTTATCCAACACCATTTGCAATTTTCCCGTGCACGTCTCCATGCTGGGTGACTAGCCTGTATCTTTTGGTGGAGTGCGTTCATGATGACAGAAAGATGGCAATATGATTTTCACGTGTTTGAAGATACTAGAGATATTTTTTTGTTCATAAATAAAGAAGTGTCATATTTGAACTTAATTTTAATATTATATTTAAAATTTTATTTTATCCTTAGTTTGCACATAATTTTAAGGACAAAGATTCAGCGACAAGTTGTTAGCAACATATAACATTTCAGCACATTTATTTTGCAATTATTATGGGGTAAAGTTATGTTTTTCATAAATGCTATCATGAGAGAGGTCTTGCACTTAAACCATCGGCTATAGCAATATTTTTATTTCCTTGAACCCTAGACTTGATATCATATAACAAAAATCCATGATAACATTTTTTCTTGTATAAAAGATAGCATGATAAATATTTAAGTAATATAGGAATTTTTAACAAAAGCTAAGAATGGACGAATTGTATCTTTTTCTGGTTATAATTACTTAAAAGAAGTCAGGTTCGGGCAGCATGTAATCTAACAGATAAATGAGAACCACTTGCTAAGAGAAACGACTAAACAGATACTAGCTACTGTGAATCCCCATCACTTGCTCTTTATTGTTTGGATCTTAAGAAAATCTAGTAGGCCCTGTCCTTTGTGGTGGCCTCGGGAAAATTTGATGCCTCGGGATGACCTTTGAATGTCACCGAAGACATATCACATCAAGCCATCGAGACGGTGGCGGAATGTTTTCTGCACATGTTCCCTCTAGTTCTCTAGAGACAAGATTTTTTTTTTAAATTTTTTTTATATTGCTTTATTATTCTTTCAATTGTTCATCCAGGACTGAGTCCCGGCACAAGTACCTGCCTTCTATAAAGAGTGGGTAGTTTAAGGTCGTCGGGGAACAGAGAAACTTAATCTGAGAGAGAGAGAGAAGACAAGCGATGGCTTTGCGTGGGATACTCGTGCAGCAACTGCTCCTAAGGGCTTTAATCTTAGCTGCAGTAGCAGCGCCAGAAACCATCAACTCGAGCTGCAACAGCACATTGTTAGGAACCAAGCTTATATCCTATACCACTTGTTGGGATTCAAACCTGACTCCGATGCCACTACATCTAGAAGATATTTCATGGTTCTACAATTACATAAAAACTCATGATTGTAATGACAATCATACCCTTTAACTCAATTGTTCTACCAATCCTTACAATCTCCCCCTTGGAACACTTTAGTGCAACATCCATACACCATAGGAAAGTATAGAAAATCTCTTCAAATATATTAACTACACAACCACAACCTTTGGAAAGAGAAAGATTGGAGAAACTCTTTTCAACTTCCATAACTATAGTCTTTGGACAGAGAAAGACTAAAGAAACTTTCTTTCACCACAATCTTTTGAAAGAGAAAATTGCAAAAACTCTCTTTAGCTTTTATAACCACGATCTTTTTGATAGAGAAAGATTGGACAAAATTGTCTTATAAAACAAGCCTGCATGAACTATGTCATCTTGCCTTTTCTTTAAATCATGCCTTTCTTAGGTCATACCTCCTTAGGCACTTCCATTGCAGCCTCTTCTAGGTTACATCTCTCCAAGGCCGTGTTTCTCTCCAGGCATCCACACATCATCATGGGCTTTTTCCATCTAAATGTGTCCTCCACCATGAGGCCCTCAATAAAAGTAAAAATCATAGGACTTCCATAACAATTGAGATCACTCTTCGAAATCCCTAACGAAAAGTCCATCTCCCATTCAAAATTATTGGTACTTCCTTGGAATCAACCATCGGAGCCTCAATACACCTCATCTGGATATCGATAAACTTGAAAATCCCAAACTTTTACTTCATCAATCACATCAACATAGGAGCATCATGTCAACATAGGAGTATCGCACGCTCCCCTTTAAACAACAAGTAATCAATAAAATCAACAAAGTGCTCCCCCTCAAATATCAATATCTCCATCATTCTTTGTCATCTAATGCCACAACTTAAGTCAAAGAAACACAACAATTACCACAAACAATATGATAAAGCTGATCTTCAATCCAACAACTTCAAAAATACTAATCATCTCCAAAATGTTATCTTCTTTAACAAAAATCTTCAATTTTGGCTTATAAATGCTCAGATATAAATAGAGAGACATAGATTTGCACTTTGTAAACCTCAATCCACAACTCCAACAATATATTCCAGTTGATCTACATCAATATCATCCAAAATCAAATTGGATTTAGGGAAAGAGAAAATCTCACCTTAAAACACATCAATCTGCTTCTTCAATTGCGTTCGTTACGTTCGATTCGTCATCTATGGTCCCAATCTTCCACAATCCACGCTCACCGGACCACTTGTTAGGTACCAAAGCTTGTATCTTATACCACTTGTTGGGATCCAAACTTGGCTCCGATACCACTACATATAGATATTCCTTGGTTCCATAATTACATAAAAACCCTTAATTGTAATGACAATCATACTCTTTAACTCAATTGTTCCACCAATCCTAACACACATGTGGATCAGTTTCCATCCCTTATCCATTTGGAACAAGTGAGCACTACACTTTCAACCCTCCAAAACCATACCTGGGCACCGGTAATGCAGAGGTCCTCAACATATCACACGGTGGTGATCTGCGAGTGGCAACCAATGTGGCCCGTCAGTGCTACAATGAATCCTTCCCTGTTCGTTCCACATTCAGATCAGGAAGGTTTCGCATCTCATCTCTCAGGAATAAGTTGATTGTAGTTGGTTGTAACACTCTTAGTGTTCTGAAAGGCACGGCTGCAGGGAAGAATTTCACGATTGGATGCATATCATACTGCGACACTATAAACAGTGTTGTTAATGGTCCTTGTAGAGGTGTTGGCTGTTGCAAGTCTTTTCTTCCACCACAAATTACTTCTTTTGAGTTGTTGGTTGGGAGCCTGGATAACGATTCGGAAGTGCAAAGGTTTAACCCATGTAATTTTGCTTTTGTTGTGGAAGAAGATGCATACCAATTTTCCTCCTCACATATTGCAAGTTTACATGACAAGACTGTTCCTACGGTGCTTGATTGGGCAGTCGGAGATAAGACATGTCAAGAAGCTCAGAAAAATAAATAAGCTACGTTTGTAACTCTAGGAACATTGAATGTTCCTACCCCACCAACACTCCGGGGTATCTTTGCCGTTGCTCCAAAGGTTATGCAGCAAACCCATACCTCCCCGATAGTTGCCAAGGTAACAATGTATATTTGGTTTATTAAGCTGGTTTTTACTTTTACTTTAAAATCTATATGTAAGGAGATAGTAATATATGATAAATTTATTTTCACCTAAAATTAGCTTATAAAAACTCGAAATATGTTTTATTTTAGAAAAATTCAAATAATATTAGGTCGTGTCAGACAACTCACATGATTAAATATAAATATATATGTTTTTTAATGTCTTAGTTTTATAAGTGTGGAATCTAGCCAGTTGACAAAATAAGTTGTCCTGTTATTTGCCTAGTTTAAGAGACGTAGTTGACAGCTAAACGAGCAAACGAAGTCGTGTTGTGCTATCTTTTCAGTTTTGATGGACTGTACTGTGTGGCAGATGTTGATGAGTGCAAAATCTCGAACCCCTGCGGCGAAAATACATGTAGCAACGTGGCAGTTTCAGATGTATTTGTCCAGAGGGATACGAGGATGAAGGGAGGAAAAATGGAACACTTTGCAGCCGTAAAAGCAGCAACTGTGGGAGAAGTTTCAAGCCTACGGGGGCATCCACGTCTACTGTTCATGCCGAGGCCCATAACAAGGAGAAGTTTCAAGCCTTGTTATTTCCTTCTTCAAAGAACTTGGGCTACCATGTCATCCATTGGATCCAATCTACTTAGCCAAGGCCCAACAAGCCCATTCAACATTGGCTAGTATTGGATTCCAAACAAATTCATTATTTTGACCAACATTGGATGCTACTTTGGCAAAAGATGGACCAACAAACTTATGGTGTTTTATTTTCTTTTGACCAACCAACTTATGGTGTTTTTATTCCTTTCTTCTTTTGTGTTCCCTAGCCCTCCCTATAAATAGAGGGCAAGAGCTCATTTGTAACACAGACCAAGAGATTTGAGAATTAAGCTTGTTTGTAAGAGAAACTAGGTGTTTCTTCTTGTGCTTCCTTTAGCCAATTCTTGCCAAAGATTGGTGGTGGGGCAACTCCCTGACTGGTGGTTCGACCTTTACGTCTTGGAGGGTTACTTGGCATCTATCCTTTAAACTTTTTTCATTTTTCGTTGTTACTCCATTCTCATTATCCAAGCCTTCATCCATCCTCACAGAAAAACCAGAAAATCCACAAAAAAAGGAACTTCATATAATTCCTTTGAATCCATTCCTTGTCTTCTTTGTGTCAGTTTTGTTATTTAATTTCTGTATCTTTACATTCTAGTATTTTACCTTTTCAGTCATTTTCGTTATCGTTCTTATATTTCAGTCTTTACTTTCCCAGTTACTTATATTCTGCTTTTATCTTTCCTGTTCTTTTATATTTCATCCCTTTATCCTATCTAATTTTACATTCCTTGTCATTTACCTTCTCCGTTATTTATCTTACAAGTCTTAATATTTACTCTTCTATTTTCATTCAGTCATATTATTTCCTATTCCGAAGTTACTATTTCACTATTCATTACGTGTTCTTAAATTTGAGTTTTCACTCTAATTCCTTTATATTCCAGTCTATAATTTTCCTATTCTTCATTTCCTGTAATTTATATTTCTTTCCGTCCATTTTAAGTTCTTGCTATTGTAGTTACTATTCATTACTATTCATACCTTCTTCTCAATTTTCAGTTTTTGCTCTTAAATCCTCTCATTCTAGCCTTTAAGTCTTTTTCTTTATTATTCCAATTCTCTACTTTTCAATATTCCTTCATATTCTTGTTGTCAATCATAAGCTCACTCTTCAGTCCATCACGATTCGCATCAGGAACACTTTGCAGCCGTAAAAGCAGCAACTGTGGGAGCACCGCGATTGAGCTGGGTAAGTAAACAAGAATTGTCAAACAATTTTTTCATGCTACTTCCTTTTTACAAGGTCCACCCATTTTTTTGCGCTTCTGGATATCAAATAATTATTTAAAAAAATGTTAAAGGGCGTTTTACAGAAAGAGTTAGGAATATGTTTGACATTTTATAGGGCTTGTTATGAAATGTTGCAGATAATACAATGTTCTGTACTGCTTGGAAAACAACCAAGCCCATAACTATTTTTTTAAATTTTTTTGAAACCTGTAGCTTTTGAAAAAGGGATAAAGTTAAGAGTAGTCGTTGGCATTTTTCCATATTCAAACTTTGTTATAAACCACATTCGAAATATTTCAATTGTTCGATCCATGCTTTTATTCCATTCACTAGCTAAGCTACGATTGGAATATTGATTGAGTAAGTTATCTGTAATATATTTGCAATAAACTTTTCAAGATATTCGTGTTATCAAAAGCAATGGCATTGACTTTGATCCAAATCTACGTTTAAACATTTGCAGGCATTGCCGGAGGCTTTTTATTACTATTCATTGGAGGCTTTTGGATTTATTGGGGATTAAAACACAGAAAACTCATCAAGCTCAAGGAAAAATTTTTCCAACAAAATGGTGGTCTAATGCTACAGCAACAACTCTCAAACTATGCAGGATCTGAAGAGTCAACAAAAATTTTTGGGGTTGAAGAGCTTAGGAGGGCTACTAAGAACTATGACAAGAGTATGATTCTTGGCCAAGAAGGTAATGGAACTGTTTATAAAGGAGTATTACCAGGAAGTAAAGTGGTTGCCATAAAGAAATCTAAAGTAGTGGACCATTCCCAAGTTAAGCAATTTGTAAATGAGGTACTTTTACTTACCCGAATGAATCATTGGAATGTGGTTAAGCTATTGGGTTGCTGTCTTGAAACTGAAGTCCCTTTACTGGTTTATGAATTCATTTCAAATGGGACCCTTTTCAAACATATTCATAATCAAAATTGCTCATCTTCTCTTTCATGAGAAAGGCGTTTAAAGATAGCAATTGAAACTTCTAGAGTTTTGGCATACTTGCACTTTGAAATATCTATGCCAATCATTCACAGAGATGTAAAATCCACTAATATACTTTTAGAGGATAATATGACAGTAAAAGTTGCAGACTTTGGAGTTTTAAGGCTAGTTTCTCTTGATAAGACAAAAGTAACTACTTTAGTGTATGGAACTTTCGGGTACTTGGATCCAGAGTATCTCCAAACAGGCCAATTATCAGAAAAAAGTGATGTTTATAGTTTTGGTGTTATTTTGGTAGAACTGTTGACAAGTAAGGAAATTATTTTTTTGGATGATACAAGAAGTGATACAAATTTTGCCTTTTACTTTGTTTTGTCAATGAAAGAGGATCATCTATTTCATATTCTTGACAATCACATAGTGAATGAGGATAACATTGAGGAATTAAAGAAAGTTGCCAATCTTACACAAAGATGCTTAAGTGTAAGAGGGGAGAATAGACCCTCTATGAAGGAAGTGGCTATGGAGCCTGAGGGTTTGAGAATTGTGAAAACGCATACTCAAGGAGAGACTTCTCTCTCTACAGAAGAAGTTGAGCACTGACTTACAGGGTCTTTTAGCATTGATGTTAGTGCTGGTTGCTCTTCTACCAATAAAACTGTTGCTACATGGTAGTATACGGAGCCACGAATAGAAGTCATTTGATGATGGCAGATAACTAGCTAATCCACGTCATGTGTACCACTTGGATGAATAAAAAGTTGTAATTTTGTTGGTTTGAGTATTTGTGTGAACATGTATACCACAATATTTAGTTTCTGTAAGCATATAACATAAAGTTGTGCTGCTTGAGGAGTGCTTTTCTCATCTCGTAAACTAATGTTGCGGAAACAACCGAGAACACCTTACAAATAAGGGAATAAGAGTGGTGGTGATGCTACGCAAGTTAAATAGAGAACGATTTAAACAAGAACTTAAGTAACTTGAAGTTCACTGAAAAGATAATTAGAATATACTAAAAGGTTAGAAAAATTCTTTTAGAAACATATTTTTCTGTTAAAGTTACAAATTCAATTCCCTGAAGCTCCAACATTATATTCGCACTAATGCCTCGACTTCGCTTGGTGAAATCCCAACTGGCTAGTTGTGCGCTGCATTGCTCAAAGTAGTGATGGATTACTATACTTTTAATCCATTTTCCTACGTTGAAATCATCATATTCCTTTGTTGGTTGAGAAGAAGATGGAATGTTGATTGTACACTTGCCTTTAAGTTTCTTTTTCAAAAACCTAAGATGGCCGGGGTTTACTTTAATTAATGTATTAGTTATTGATAGAACGTTTTTGTTCCTTTTGTTTTCCCCCAACTTTTCTGTGCATGTGGAAGGTAGCTGAAGAAGTCAAACTATTAAAGGCGTAAACAATGGGTGGAGTCTTATTGAAGATCGGGAAGCCAGAAGCCGTCATGGACTACCTAAATTATCAAGCCAAAAGACTATAAAAAGCAAAGAAGTGGTCTAAAAGATTATGTCATACTTACACAGGGCAATGACGGTACTGGTAGAATAGCTGCCTTTAGGAGCAGCCCATGTTCCATTCGTCTTCTCACTACTTTCATGTCCCTTGGGACAATAACACAGAAAATCCCAGGAATTTTCAAACTCAATGCATTCTGCTCCAACGACGTCATCAGTATCTGAAACACAGCACAGCCCATCGCTAGCGACAAGGTAGCAGCACAACCTTATATGCCTGGTTAGCTAATAACAAGTAACACGTACTATGCGTTAAAACGGTAGGAATATGGCAACTTGGATCAATCAAATGTGGCATATGTTGCACCGAAACACCTTGAGTTGACGAATCAACGTGAAAGTTCTTTTGAATCTGGCCACTGGAAGATGAATATAATATTAAGTTAGCGAAAAGTAAGAGACAGAAAAAATAAGAATGAACAGAGTGTGTTTAAAGCGTCAATGAGATGTCCTATATGCACAATTTGTGAAGGACTAACTATAGTAACGTAATGATGTCCCTTAAATAATGAAATTGGACTTCTATGCTATTATTACCTAACAAATCAAGATCTTTCTCGCGTGTCATGCCTTTAAACAGAAATTCGACATTAATTTTTTTTTTTTTACTTAATTGGGGTAAAGGGTGTAATACGTTGGATTTTCTTTTTAGTGAATAACATTGAACCATCTTTTACAATGAGTTTGTTTTATTTTATGAAACGAAACTAAGCCCTCATCTAAACCTCCCACTTCTTACCCTTCCGTCAAGTGCCTCTTTTTGGCTTATGAGATTGTAAGAATCGATATCCCTTAGACAATACCTCCTCTCTAGTAAATCACTGTACACTCTTCATCGCTAGGGTGTTCAAGTTGCCTCACTACCACTATAATGATGGAACAAAAAAGTCTATTTCTCACTTTGATTGAACTTGTAAGGGAACATTAAATACAAACAAAGAAAATATTTCAAATCACAAGTAAGAAATTCAAACAATATAATCAATACGAAAGAAGTTTATGTGGTAAACTCTCTTAATGTGATGAAGAAAAACCATGGATCAATCTCAAAATCCATCTAAACCTTTACTATATGTTATTTAGACATACAACCTAATCAAGTTTTCAACTACATTAACATAATTATCTGTCATTTTAGTCATAACAGAATTTGTAATTTATAATAAAGAATAAACTGAAATTTCAACTTAACTAAGAAAAATTAAAAAAAAATCACCTAAAAATTTGATCTACTAAAATATAGCCAAATCATTTAAAATAAAGAACACAACCATTCACAAATTTACTAACAAAAAATAAGCTCAATCAAATTGTATATTGACCTTCAAAATCAATTCGAATGAATGGTACGTAAGACTTGCTTTTTGTTCTCTCTCTCTCTCTCTCTCTCTCTCTCTCTCTCTCTCTCTCTCTCTCTCTCTCTCTCTCTCTCTCTCTCTCTCTCTCTCCCCCTCTCCCTCCCTCCCTCCTCCTTTGTAGCTGCACTCATTTTCTCCCAAAACCAGAGAAATCAACAAATTCTTAAAGGACCAAACAAATTCTAATAGCCCAAATTTTACTGGACCGGCCCAACTTATAAGTTTAACCTGGTGATTCGACAGCCATTTTCTTGATGCAAGTCCACTTTAGTCTTTTTGTATTACCCTTTTCAAGCGAGATCTGTGTTAATTGCGTGGGGATACTTGTTGTGACCGGTCATCATCTATTTGTCCCACCTTTTTTTTTCTTTTTTTTTTTACCCTCCTAAAAAAGAAGTTCTGGTGCAATTTCTCTCACCCTAAAAGGTAGCAGGAAGTTTGAACATGATAATTTTATAGGGGTAGCTGTTAAGATATCTCACTCCTTTTTGTATATCGTTTGATTTTTGTAAATCGGTTTTATTTGGCTTTTGAATTCATTAGCAAGTATATATAAATATGGAAGAGATGTCAAGATTCATTCAAGGAAAAATTAACAATGCCATATTTGTAGTTGCCGTTTCTCTTCTAGTTTCCATTTCTTTGTATTTTCCATTTTGTCTCCAAAGAGTTCTATTGGGTCCCTAAGTGCAACTTAAGAGGGAGTGAATTAGGTTTCTTGTTTATCTTACCACCTACGTAACTAAATTTCACTATGCTATCTAATTGCAAC
The DNA here is from genome assembly GCA_028551395.1 of Casuarina glauca. Lineage (NCBI taxonomy): Eukaryota > Viridiplantae > Streptophyta > Magnoliopsida > Fagales > Casuarinaceae > Casuarina > Casuarina glauca. The sequence continues at coordinate 29,396,667 of CM052351.1, read as the reverse complement.
ATGTGAGATATCAACAATCAAGTAAGGAGTGTTGTAGGTGAAATAAACTCTTTAAGTGAAATATGCAAATGTATAATTAGTCTTTTTGAGTGTTATGATGTAAGTTATATGAGTACAAATAAGCTATCAAATAATAAATTGTAAATGTGCAATATACACAAATTTAAGTGATTGGAAGGACTCTCCAACCCACTTCTTTTGACAACACGTTAAAGGGTTTTGTTATTTTTTAAATGATTGAACAAAATATCCAATCCACCTCCTTTGATAATTTATCAAAGGACTCAAATTTTGGCAATATCATATAGTTTCTAGAGATTTTTTCAAATATTTTTTTTTCCATAAAAGAGAGAATGACAGATTTTCATCATCTTGAATATGGTGAAAAATGATAGGAATATTAATATTTATTAATTATTTTGATGATGACAAAAGGGAAAAATATATTTAGAATTAATTTTTTTATATTAAAATAAAGTGTCAAAAAGAAAATTAATACAAGGCCTCATTCTCTGTCATATTTTTTTTTTTATCAAAAAGTATTGTGAATGGCCAAATATTAACATGTGGGAATAAAATCCTATCCTCTTATCTGTGTGCCAAATACTTGTAGTTGATTGTTTGTTGAACCATATCTTTGTTGGGCTAAGTTTATGTGTCACGGACCTAGCTACTTCATTCCCAGGCCCAAAGACTTAAAGTGAAATGGTGGGTTTTTCACTTCACCGCGTTGTTTGAATTCGAATTTGAGCTAAATGTCTACACATTGCCCAGTCTGACACAGCAACGGGCAAAAAGGTGAGCTGGATATTTTGGGGTAAAAGGAAAAGCTAACGTTGTGGTACTTCTTGCGGAAAAACAGGGCAAGAAATATAGGACGTGAAAAAGCTCTCTCTCTCTCAAAAAAGTCTAGTTAGCTTGCATTTCTTGCTCGAAATCTTCAAGGGAGGGTCACGGTTTGATCTTTCTAGGCTCCCCTAGTTTTTCTTGCTCATACATTTCTGTATTGGGGTTGTTAATCTCAAAGTTACTATTCATGTTATTGTTTACATCGAAAACTTGCATATTGGGTGATTTTCGAGTTGATTCTTAAAGCCTAATATTTGTGTGCTCCCTGCATGTTATAATCCTTTATAAACAATCATGTTGCCTTCTTGCCCAATGATTCTACTTTGGTTGAAGTTGTTAGTGGCTTTTTAAAGTTCTTCTATGCTACAAATTTTTGCCTATTATTTACACTCTCTATACTTTGAAAGTCGTTGCTATAACAATGAGCCACTATTTTGTTAGAATAATTTCTCCTAATGGCAATCTCAAGCAGGCAATTGTTGGGCTCTTTATAAAGGGGCTTAGCTGCAAAATCAATCATTATTACTAATACGGAAGCCTTGATTCTTGTATGAAAATCGCGCGATTATTAAGCAAGCACTTTTTAACAAAAAAGTATATTGATATAATGAAAACAACAAAATTTTAAAGAAGTAATTTTTTGAGAAATTAAATTAATTACATCCTAAACTTGTCTTTTAACATTAAAATCTTATGTTCTTAAACAATATACGTATAACAAAGTTTGTAATCAATTTGCTTCATTCACTTTCTTACATGTGTGTCACAAAGTTTTTACCATTAAAAGTCAAATTATCGATGAGTCATCTTTACTTAATACTCTTGCATCTCTTTGGATGTTTTCATATAATTTTCATTTTCATTTGAAACATTTGCTTACTCCAAATTCTTTTAGTTTTCAATTTGCATCCTGTGACTATGCATTGGATCGACCACTCAAAACCATAGTAATCACCTTTAGTTGACACCATTTTAAACTTAATATTTTGGAAACACCCTTTATTATTCACGTTAACAGAAATTAATTTTGAATCCTGGGTAATGAACACTGCCTTGTTTGCATTGAAGGAAAATATCGCCACATCATTTTTCCACGTGGTAGCCAAGTCACCAACAATAGGCCATGTGGCCATGACTTGGCTTTTCAACGCCGTGTCATCCCTGGGAGTGACGCATCCACAGCCACGAAAGGAAAGGTATCAACGGCATTTACCTGCGATTTCAATAGCCTTCCACCTCCGGCGACTCCAACGACGCAAGATCCACATTTCCGGCGTGTTTGTGTTTATTTCTCGATTAAACTACCGGCAATTGGAATCAAGAAAACAAAAACAGTAAAAGACATTTCCAATGAACCCTTACTACTGCACTTTGTGCTCAAATACGATTTTCCATGTATCTTTTCTCATACTATGCTATAACTTGCAATCAACATCCAACAAACCATCAACTCTTTATTGCATAGATTCTAAAACCATGTATTTTATAACTTTACATGGTTTGAACTCAAGCATATGCTTTTTGGCAGGACAATTGTAAAGAGGCCAAATTGAACATAGATTGAGTATGAAGACCTCAGGTATGGGAATAAGTGAAACGTTTATGAGGTTATTGATCTTTATCCAGTCGCATTAACTATCTTGCCACAGAAGAGCTGACAGTAGATGTTGTTGAACAAGGCTTGACTCCCGCAATTTTTGTCAAGCGCTGTTCCCGTTTTCTGCATTGGTGTTGATGTTGAATGCCGTAGAAACGATCATGCACATGAGAAGCAACACAAGAAACTTGTTTGCCATTTCCCTTGGTTAATCTTTGCCTGCTTTTGCTGTTTGTGTTAGTGCTCCCCGGACATGGGTGTTGGAAGGAAAATATATAAAGGGAATAAGAAGTGTTGCAACTTTGACAACAACAAAGTTGTAGTTGTGGAGAAGCATCAGAATTCTCTATTTTGGGTTACTAGACTTTGTCAACTCAAAAGAATTAGTAAACTTTTAAAGTTTGTTCAACCATAAGAAGCTTTTTCTTCAAAATCCATTCTATTTATGCCTAAAGTGAACTATTAGATATCACATTTAATGTTTGTTGGTGTCAAAGGAGCCCCTGAAGCTTTGGATATCTAACATTGTCAATACTATATTTCATTAGTACTATTTTTACTTGTTTTGATAATTTAAAACACAAAATACGGAACTATAATTTTCTATTTTTGAGAGGTAACAATGACTAATCTATTAGAAAGCTAGATGAAATACAAAAGAATAATACTTATGAGAAATAACATTTGAATAATAATTTGTTGATAACATTTGAATAATAGTTTGTTGACTAAATTTATTACTCAAATTATATTGTTTATAAAGATGACACTAAAATAATTAAGTTTTATTAAAAGTTTTCAATCCAAATCTAACTTGCAAAATAATTAAGTATACAAGTTATAATAACTCTTTTTTATGAATATATAAGTTATATTCATAATATTTTAAGTATACAAGTTTAGGGAGATTTTTCAGTATTTACAAGATAATTAAGAAACTCTTCATTTTGCGTTACTATTTGGTAACCTAGAAAAATTGTTAAACTTTCAAAGTTTATTCAACTATAATGATTGATATTTTTTTTTTTAAAACCCATTCTATTTGTGCCTAAAGTGAAAACTACTAAACACCACAATCTACATTTGTTGGTGACACAGGAGCCCCTTAAGCTAAAGATATTTAATGTTGCCAATATTATGTTGCCCATTTTGGTGACTTAAACACAAAATATGGAATTATAATTTTCTATTTATAAGAGATAGTAATGGCTAATCTATTAGAAAATTAGACAAAGTACAAAAAAACAATATTTATGAGAAGGAATGTTTGAATAGTCGTTTTTATTGTTTCTGCACCAAATTAGCTATAGAGTTCTCATGCACTAAAGGTGTTTAAGATTGTGAACAATTATCAACTTGGAAGTTATCTTCACAACAATTTTGTATTAATTAAGCAAATCAAATTGTGTTAAATTTTTGGCTCCATTTTTGGAGTTGTGGACGGATTGATTGTGGATGAGGAAGGACCCAAATGTACCCCTGGTGTCTGTGTAGCCTCTCTACCCGGACAGAGTGGTTCTTGCATGTATCGAGTGACTTAGAATACGTTTAATAACAGGGTTCAGCCATCCTTCATCGTGTGTTACCCTATCGGCAGTCAATAGTAGGAAGAAATGCAAAGAGTGCTGAATAAAACAAAATTCTTTTATTTTTTATTGTATTTCTATTCACCTTTATTTTTTGTTTTTTTTTACCTATTACCTTATACGTGGAGCACTCACCAATGATGTTGCAAGGGACAGCGGCCCGTTCCAGAATGGTGATGCAAGCCCAATCTCAAACCTGACCCAATTGTGACCCACGCTGCCCCAGTCCACTTTACCTTCTTTTATACATATATATAAAACACATTCTAGACAATACTTGTTTCTAACTAAGTTAGACACTTATCAATGCTTTAAATTTTTAAGTGTTAGGTTTTGGGACTCATTGTAGAGTATTGCCCATACTAAATCTTTACGAGGACATCTCATGTATAAAAACACAATATTATATATTAAAATATAAACAATGTGAACTTCATATCTATTTTCAACGTAATTAGTCATTTTATTGTGTGAAATTCATATTGAAATTAATCTAATTCAACTAAAAAATAAATATCATTCTTGAATATATATTTAACTTGATATCATATTATAAAATTAAATTATCATTTAGAATTAATTGTTAAGGGAGTTTTTTTTTTAATGTAAGCAACACAAAATTCATATAAGTTTCTAATAAGATTGAGTTTTTCCCATGCTTATGATATGTTAAAAGCCCAATAGGCCTATGATGATAAGCCTTATTATTACAAATGTCATTTTTGCTATTAATTTTATGTGCAACTTTGATCAAATTCTTTGAGAGTCAACAACTTTCTTCTTAGTTTTCAAAGTAACTATGTACATAGATCCCTAGGAAGGACATTGACAAAGGCGTGATAGATATCTTCAATTATCTTTGCTTTCCCTTCCACAAACGTTGCAGTTGAACCCCTTCTGCGGCACTATAGTAAATACTAAATGTTCTCGGCACTGAAGAAATTCGACAACTTTCTTCACATTTGGTTGGCGCATGATTGCTGTTGGAAAAATTTGCATTCCAAGCATTTGTAGACGGGACCCGACGCTTGCTCATCGCACACTTAGCAATATGCTTTCTTACTGACATCATCTACCGATGCTTCCACAAAGATCAAGTGATGCCATGATTTGAGATTGCTCAATTCTATCTCTGTCCCCATCTCCCACCCACCCAATCAAACAATTCACTCATAATATGGTTGGTATTTAGATTTGTGAAGGACTGGAATCGATTAGTATCAAGTTTGGTCTTCAAATAAAGGAGCTCCTGGTTAGCCCTTATCATTCTTAAAATCGCAAAAATCCCGTAATGACTAGGTTCAATGGCACGTGCTTACAAATGTGTTAAATGACTCAAAAGTTTAGTGACAAATGCAATAAAATTTGATAAAAACGGCTCAACTAGATTTCAAAATTTGAGCAAACATAATAAACTATTGTTAATTTTTCTTCTCTCAGGTAATCTTTCGATCAAAAATTATGAAATGAGATGTGTGCATTTAACTCATGGATTAATATTTCACTGAAACACATGATGAAATAAACTAAAATTTTGAATTTTATGATTTTTTGGGAACACCAACTAAAATTTTTATTTCCCATATGGCTACATTCCTTTTTATTTGTATTTGTTTGGTCGTAACATTTTATAGATAACTAATAGAGCACTATTTTTTATTTCATAAATTAATTTTAAATGTATTATCAATCAAATTATTCTCATATTATCATATTTTAGTCTTATTTTTGCTTTCCATTCTTAAAAAAAAAAAAAAAAAGTTAGCTCTGCTTATTATAAATGACAGTGTGTACCTACAGTTTAGTATTCTAACCAATTGTCAAGTAATTAAAAGGTTAGACAAAAGTAAAAATTAAAAAAAAAATGAATATATTGCTTTTTCTTCATTTTCACATCATCACGAGACTTTTGCTTCAATTCATTTGTCAAGATTGTTTCATCGGATTCTCAAAATAAAGAAGAAAAGGTTATCCTCGACATGTGGGCTGTCATTTTGCTTTCCATTTTGCTTTCAGCTGGTTCGACTAAGGTTGGAGGGTGGCCAAGGACAAGGAGAGGAATAGTGGTGCTTAAGGAAAATGAATCCATTTTCTTCTTTTTTTTTTTTTAATTTTCTCAATGGTGCAAAGGAAGTTGGAAATTGTGCCATGAGCAAAAATAATTGGCATTGACAAAAATAAAGGGAAAAGCTCCTGAAAGGACTGATTTTATAAATCGATTATTATAATAATCCTATTTCTAGGTAATGAAAGAGTAACAAAAACATGTTCAAATTTTAAATTGCAAAATGGCAAGATATAATTTTTTAGTATAAGTCATATATGGTTAAATCACATATTTTATTTCTTTTGCACATCACTTATGAGATTATGTAGGTCTAACACGTGGAATACACCTAATTGTGGGCATTTGTAAATAAGTCGAGCAAAAGTTAGGATGATGGTCTCATTTAATCCTTTTTTTTTTTAAAGAGTATATCTCAATACTAGAGAGAAAAGAACAAAGCCAATACTGACAAACCAAAGGAGTACTATTGTGTCACCTTGGAGGGGGTGACATACGTATTTTTATGTCCTCAAAGACTAATTAGTTCCCATTTTCTAGAAAATGAAAAAAAGTAAGGGATAAGTGTGGTTTCCAAGACCTTTATTTTTTGCTTTAGTTTATGCTATACAGTCAAGAATTTGTCCATATGTTATTCTCCCATTCGGGTCCTTTTTTTTTTTTTTTTTTTGGTCTTTATGAAACTAAAAAGGTGGTCTTAGGCATGTTAACCATTATATTACTTTTTTTTTAATAACTCATACGTATGATTCTACTATCAAACTCCTAATCTAATATTAGTAACTCTTGATACCACTAAACCAATAGGCCTTACAACGCCATCATATTATTTCACTTTTTGAATAAATAACTTTACCTTTTTAAATATATTGCTTTTTTTAAAAACTTTTACATGACGTCATAGCCTCTCAAATTGGCCAGAACCAATGATATCCCTATGCATAGATATGCAGCCCATAGTTTTGCTCAAAGATAGTTAATTATGAGGTTTACTTTTAACTTCTGCCGATGGTGTTGATAGGAGAAAGTGAGTGATAATCTAATAACAAGAAAAAGAAAAAAAAAATCATGGAGATCAATTTGGCTTACTTTTCCTGGAAATCTATGAGTCTATTTTACAAGAGTTCAAAGTTGATATATTTACTTGTCATTTCAAATGAGTGACAAATATATCTTTCTTTCAATTCTAAATTAAAGTAAATATAAATTAATTAGTTATTAACATTTTTATTTCTAATAATTTATCATACAATGTAATGAAACATTGGACTCTATAATATTAAGTAATTAAAAGGAACTTATAAAAGATTAATAGTCATAGGAAAAGGCATCCATCTCTTGTGAACCATTTGCATTGTTGTACACATGGATACCCACTCAATCCGCCTTATGCAGCTGCCTGGATCAGGCCATTAGATCTGAAGCCACAGCCCCTTCCACGATTACCCCTCCCACGGCCACGACCATGGCCTTGAACAGGTTCTTCTCGGTTATATCCTCCACTCTCTGTTACCGATCCATCGTGTTTCGCAAGGATAATTGTTCCACAGAGAAAAGAGCCCTCTTCTACGACTTCGTTTCTTCTTTTACGCCCTCCAGCTCACGTATAGTTTGCCCTCTTTTGAGTGCTCATTTAGATGGTATTTTCAAGCATGTAAATCAATAACAAACGCTTCTTAAGTGTAGAAACTTTCAAACAATCTTTGTATTACATCAAAACTGTCTCAAACTTTTACGTTTATGTTTCTAGATTACATACACGAAAAGATTTTGGCTTTGACAAATCTTTCTCCCAATGTGCACGGGGAAGACAAGTTTTTCTGACATGGCTGGATAATGTGATAAGAATCTTGTAGAAATCACACCCTTAAGATAACTTGTGCTTCATTGTGAAATTATCAAAATAAGTGGCAATGTTGAGGTTTATGTGTGTAATATAGGTTTAAAATAATTTGTTTTTAAATTAGATGGTTCACAATAGTCGCAATACTACTATATCACTATTAACTACCTTCATCAATTATATGCTAACTATTTCAATTTTTAGCATATTGTATCTTATATTAAATTTACAAAACACTGATGTGATAGAAATTTAGTAATTTAGTTTTAGAAAATGGTTTAATTTGAGAAAAATCATATAATAAAGGATACCAAAAATTTCATAAGATCGTGATTGACGTGACATGTTGATTTTTTATGGTCATTTCTACTAGTTATAATATTATATCTAGAATCCCTAAATAAATTATAACAAGTGTAATGGTGAAGCATTGCATGTAATGAAATTACATAAGAAGTGCAACAACATAATAAATAAGAAATATAATTATTGAATCCAAACCATGATGATTTTAGGTTCATCTTATATCTCCCAAAAGTACATATCATGATAGTTGGTTGTTTGGCACAAATTGAATATGCAGAAAAAAGAAGAATCCAGTTGTCGGAAAAACTGGCCATGTGGTAGTGATTGTCTCTGTACATGCCTTTTCAGTTTTAGGTTTCCCTTTTTTGACAGATAATTATACCAGAAAGGTGGTTGTTTGAACGTCATTGGGTTCATCCGTTGATATCAACACACAAATGAAAAAAAAAAAAAAGCTTTATTAATATTAATAAAATTTATCAAGGTATTATTTCTTCCTATGCTCTTAAAAGACAAAAAATGATAGTTCATTGTTTATTTCTCAAACATGTAGATTGCCATTATTTATCAATTATGGGTTTGGCTATACAAGGAAATAAAAAGAGGATTCTAGTAACACGGATTTGAATTATTTTTTGCTTCTATCATTCCCTATTATTTTAGTGTGGCTTTTGGGTGCCTAGAAAGTGGATTAAGGTTTTTTATTTTATTTTTTGAAATAAAAAATTTCTTAAAAAATGAATTAAAAGTATAGAAACGAAAGATTAAATGGAAACTGTGAATACATTAATGAAACATAGAAAAAAGAAGTATGAGTTTGGGATGATTTGGCATTAGAGATCTAGTCCAATATTAGGAAGTGCTTGATTAAGCTTATATCTTTAATAAATGCCTTTGATATAATTACATTATACAAGACTCTATTTATAAGGGAAAAATGTGATAGGTAAGGCAAATTAGTAAATTTATTTGTAATATACCAATAAACATAAGGTGAAACTTGAGTTTGGAAAAAACAAAAAAAATGATATTCTAACATTTTCCCTTGAGGGATATTCCTAGAGATGTTCCATGGCAGTCCAAAAATAATGTATGAACTTGATTATTTTTTTCTTCCAGTAAAAAAAAAAAAAAGAAAAAAAGAAATTAACCCAAGCCAAATTCCCTCAAAAACTCAGTTCAACATATTAAGAAGCTACTATGCAAATCTACACTTCTCTATATAGTTATTAGTAGTTCTATAGATCGAGGTCACACAAACCTACTGAGATGATTGCAAAACTATGGCTCTTGGCTATTATACCATTTATGTTCCAAGTTATCTTTCCTTGCCAACTAAAAATAATTTTGATTAATACTCTCATGAAGGCTTTTCTAATTCCACCAGCAAGTAGACATAGCGATAACCACAAATAATAAAAATATAAGCAAAAAGTTACAATTGAATCAATATATAAGTTAAATACAATTGAGTAATTGCAAACCACAATATGAAAAGATATCTTCATATTTCAACTTGATTTGCTATACATCTCACTTTGACTCATCACCAAGGACAGTTAGAGAGGCCTTTGAGAATACAATTAGAATGTACGGTAAAATCACATTTTTCACACCAATAAAATATGTTTTTTACATAAATGTTTTTTTCACCAATGAGACAATAATTATCTACTCGAAGTTCATCTGTAAAAGTAACTGTCAAGTGATGTGGATGATACCGGTACCTGACCGTTGGCGGAAATGCAACGCAGCGTCCGCATAATCTGAACTCACAATCAGCGCACACATAGCATACACCTTCTCTACCGCAAACGTTGCATTTCTCTCCAGATCTTTCAGATTTTCTGACAAGGAAGAGGATATGCTCGTGAAGCACATGTTTAAGAGATTCTGGAAGTAACCCGCATTTAACATCCACTTCAAACTTACCACAATTGTCACATCTATACCCATAACCTCCTCGAGGTTCGCTACACACATCACACCACGACAACGAAGAGAACCGAGCAGTGAGAGTGAGCGGATGTTCGTGTAATAACCCCCGTCTAATATTTGTCGGTAATTTAGCACATCTTACATGTAAAAAGAAATTACACTCCACGCAACCATAATATGGGGCAAAGAATAAAAAATGCATACAGGCTTTGCATTTTTTGTCATACCCGGGCTCTTCATGGCTCAAGGTTAACTCATGCTGTCGATGACCAAAATGTTTGAACTTTTCATCAACTCTTTCATCCTCCGTTGCTCTTAACCAATCAAGTAAATAAATACTGTGCTCCTCATAACTCCTAGACTCCGACTCAGTTGTTGAGTTTTTGTCCTCATTTCTTCTCGCACACCCAAGATGAAGAAAATAACCACATTTTTTGATACAGTGATAAGCTCCATACCTTGTGTTCACTTGTTTGCGACAGAACCTACAAAGAACCCTGTGTTCCTTATTGATTAGACGAACAGAATGGATGAAAATGAGGTAAGGACCATGTAATGTAGTTTGGATGAAGTGAGGAAAATCAGCACAGTCCCTTTCCATTATGAGTCGGCAAACATTACACGTATAGGCAAAATCCTTGCATTCCCCTCCACAAGCTTGGCAAGTGAACCGGTCCAACCTCGTTGCGATGACAACTGTGTGTTCGTGGAAGTTATCAGCACGAAATTGACAACGCAATAAACATTTGACGTGGAGGGAAAAATCGCAGGGACCACAACCGTAAAACAAGGAAGATTTCTTGGTTTTGGCACAAGCATTGCAATTTTTCCCTGCTGTTTGGAAAGTGAAAGGGGGGGACAATTCTGTTTGGAGAGTGAGCACGTGGTCTGAGTGCATGGGGTGCACTACCACAAGGGACGATAACTCGGCGCAAGATTTGTGGAGGAGAAAGATGCATCCAGGTAAGGCGCATTTGTACACCGGAAGAGATGGTGGTTGATGGCATCCCCAGCAAACAACTTCCTCTTCGGCTCTATTCTCCACCTCTTCTACCAACATCAAGTGATGCCTCCATTCGCCGTAATGATTTTCCATCTGCTTCTCCCAAATTCTTGTGGTTGGCATGGGGCAAGATTTATGTTGGATAAAATCGCATTCCAAGCATTTGTAGACGGGACCCACCGCTTGTTCCCTGCACAAATTGCACTTCGCTATGTCGCTGATATCATCTACAAGTTCTACAAGCTCTTCTACAAGCTCTTCTACAAAGATCAAGTGATGCCATGGACTCTGATCTTTTGGCTTTGGCAGCGGCTCCAGCTCCAGCTCCATCTCTGGGGCGAAGCATTTGGGGTGGATGTGAACGTTGCAACGTCTACAACCATAATCCAAGTATTTTATGAGTTTTTTGCAAGCATTACACCTTTCATAAATTCCACAGCTTCTTAGCCAAGGTTTTACTCCTTGAAGAGTAAGCATGTGCTCTGAGTGCTGGGGGTGTAGTACCGCGAGGGATAACTCGGTACAAGATTTGTCCAGGAGAAAGGAGCATCCAGGGCTGGAACATCTGTACGCCGGAAGAGAGGGTGGTTCCTGGCATCCCCAGCAAACAACTTCCTCTTCGGCTCTATTCTCCACCTCTTCTACCAACATCAAGTGATGCCTCTCCTCGTAGTAATGCACTATCATATTCTCTCCCCAATCTTCTTGGGTTGGGTTGGGGCAAGATTTATGTTGGATAAAATCGCATTCCAAGCATTTGTAGACGGGACCCACCGCTTGTTCCCTGCACAAATTGCACTTCGCTATGTCGCTGATATCATCTACAAGCTCTTCTACAAGCTCTTCTACAAAGATCAAGTGATGCCATGGACTCTGATCTTTTGGCTCTGGCAGCGGCTCCAGCTCCAGCTCCATCTCTGGGGCGAAGCATTTGGGGTGGATGTAAGCGTTGCAACGTCTACAACCATAATCCAAGTATTTTATGAGTTTTTTGCAAGCATTACACCTTTTATAAATTCCACAGCTTCTTACTTCTTGAAGAGTAAGCATGTGGTCTGAGTGCTGGGGGTGTAGTACCGCGAGGGATAACTCGATACAAGATTTGTCCAGGAGAAAGGAGCATCCAGGGCTGGAACATCTGTACGCCGGAAGAGAGGGTGGTTCTTGGCATCCCCAGCAAACAACTTCCTCTTCGGCTCTATTCTCCACCTCTTCTACCAACATCAAGTGATGCCTCTCCTCGTAGTAATGCACTTCCATATTCTCTCCCCAATCTTCTTGGGTTGGGTTGGGGCAAGACTTATGTTGGATAAAATCGCATTCCAAGCATTTGTAGACGGCACCAACCGCTTGTTCCCGGCATAGCTTGCAATTAGCTTTGTCGTTGATATCATCTGCAAGCTCTTCTACAAAGATCAAGTGATGCCATGGACTGTAATCTCTGATCTTCATCACTGGCTCCATCTCTCACACACACACAATCAAACGACTCAGTTAAAGCTGATTAGTATTCGAACTAGTGAAGAATTCGAACACGCTAATCACTGATTGGTCGTCAAACAAGTTTGCTACCTTACTACTTGCCTTTTTGATTCTTACAAGTTTCAAAAACTTGATAAGGATCCGAAAACTCAGCCAGCTGTAAAATATATTGAAAAAAAATAAAAAATAATCAATTGAAAGGACCGGCGCCCAGAGCCTTTTCACCCAGTCACGCAATAATACATGTATTGAATTCGTCAAACTTTGTAGATAAATGGAATAGGTTCAATAAAAATAACTTATCAAATATCTCGGATTGGGAAAATTATAATAAATTATTGAAAATTTTTTAGTTATAACCTCTATTTTTTCTCTCATTGTAATTTCTTTCTTTTTTTCTTACTATTTCCTATGTTAGTATTCTACCAAAGAATTGCAGAGGAAAATAACTGTTCGGTGAAATTCTAAATGCAAGTGAACATGTCGAACAACTAATATAATGATAAGAAAGATATCGTCCCACAGAGATTGGTGATTACTAGAGCAATTAATTACTAACGGTGAATAACTCCTAAAATTTATCTAGCAAATCCAATGATAGATGGTAGATTAATTAACTAAATTTAAGAAAACTTAATAAAAGAAATATGTTAGAACATATGACTTCACCATAATTACTAGGTATTAATATCGATTATTTATGCTTGCAAGAGGGATAATATCTATGTGATGGCGAAAATTCTTAATTTATTTACTATTCTATGTCTAGGTATAACAAACCTACTTACTTAGTTCATTAATTCACTATATCTCTATATGTGAATTGAAACAAACCAAATGTATTAGGATCTATGAACATTCCCAGTTTACATCGAAAGCCACACAAACAATATGGTATATGTCTATCCATATTTAATCTATGGTTGCATATTACAAGAAGCAACTACATGCTATTTCCTGTCAGTCTCTAACATGCAAATCAAATCATTCAAGTGGTAGCTAATCACCTAAAAGCATTAAACTCCGTAATATATAACTTCACATAAATAAAATATCTTGCAAAACATAATAATCATAAGATTCACACCATCATAATTAGGTTACATCGTAGCTCTAACAAAAATAAACTAAGACATAAAGAAATAATGAGGAAGAATGGTAATAAGAAATAAAGAAGGCATCTTGAATCCAAGAACAAGAAGTCTATCACCCTTTTTTTTCTTCTCTTCAAGAAAACCTTGAATTCTTGGCCTCTTTCTTGAGTTGTGCTCAATTTCCTCCTCCTCTCTTTCTTTTGCCTCTTCTCTTATCTTAAATAAGCTTTAGGTTTAGACCTACCTCCTATCCTAATAGAATTGGGTTTTAGAGATCTAAAACAATTGGGTTTTGAACTTCTAAATTAATTAGGATTTGAATTCCGAACATGACTGGGTTTTCTAAATAAATAGAAAACCCAATAACAATAGAAAATCGAATAATAATCATCCAAAGCCCAAGCCCATCTTGACTCTCTTGATCTTGATATTACGATTTTGCCACACAATAAGCATCAGGTTCTCCATATTCATTCTTTTTCTCCTTGCCTCCTTGTGCTACAAAAAAAAAGACAAATTCAAGTAAATAAAGAGGAGTTCAAATATTTTCTCATAAGCATTTTATTATTTATTTCCTAAAAATAGGTAAAATAACTCTATAAAAATAGAGTTATCAATAACAAAGTTTTAAACATCTTAAACCTTACCAAAGAAATTTTTATTTTTTGACACCAAAGCTCATCTGAATGAAATAGGTTCAATAAAATGGAATAGGTTCAATAAAAATAGCTTATCAAATATCTCGGATTGGGAAAATTATAATAAATTACTGTAAAATTTTTAGTTATAACCTCTATTTTTTCTCTCATTGTAATTTCTTTCTTTTTTTCTTACTATTTCCCATGTTAGTATTCTACCAAAGAATTGCAGAGGAAAATAACAAAGTTTTAAACATCTTAAACCTTACCAAAGAAATTTTTATTTCTTGACACCAAAGCTCATCTAAATGGCAAAGTTTAATCAACAAAAAAAAAAAAAAATATTTGCACATTGGACCTTGACTCATAATGTCAATAGTTTCAACTCTCATCATCCAGTGAAAAATCATATAGTGAAATTTTACAGTTGAAAATAGCATTTAGGAAAAGTCTATTATTTTTCACATTAAGCAAGTTTTAAAGCAAAAGTCAATGGCATTATAAGCTTTTGGGCTATAAGTAAAACAAATTTCTATAGTTGATTGTTTTACTTATATCTAAGTGACAACAAATATAAACAAAATTTGAAATTTGATATAAAATCAGCTTTATATAAAAGAGTAATCTCATATTCTTATAAACAAATTTTGAATTTCTAATTTTATTGAAATATAGGGTAAAGTTGAATGTTAGGAATTGAAGTTTTATAAGTACTTTTTTTATAATCAAGATAAACATTATCCTTCCAATATAAAATATTGTTAATGATAATAAAATAAAAGGTGAGGTAGACATCTTATGCAAAAAAGTTATTTAAATTTCAGAAAAGTGTATCCACTTCTGTTGTTACTTTTTTTATTTGAGCATGTTTGAATTTTTATTTTTTGTTGTTTATTTTCTAATTATTTTTTATGAATAAAATTAGTTTGGACTTTGATTGTGGAATAGAATAGTAGGAACCTACAACCAACGTTTATCTTTTCATATTAATAAGATTGCAAGTCAAGTATTAATTTTTACTTTATAACTGATTTCAAATATGATTGTTTTAATACATACATGAATAAACTGAATTGTTATATAAAATAATTATCATCTGATATGACTATATTGAAATAAACTAAGTTTTTAATTAATATTGAACATGTTTTCATTAAAGGATTATTGTCATAAGAATCAATCTCAACATTATATTTAACAATAAACTAGAAACTAAACTCTAATACATAATTTCTCTACTTCGACGTATTTGTCTTTCGAATCTTGCAATCCCGATCTCAATTATGTCTCGGTCTAGTGCTTGTGTTTTGCAACTAAGGAAAAAAAATAATAATAATCAAGAGGCATCCATACTATAAAAAATGTTAATAATGATTTGACATATATTAAACTATATTTTTAGGCATAAAATTTTTGTTATAGATCACGTACACTTCCATCAAACAACAAAACCATACCCAAGTCAACATCAAACGTTTTGATTGACGGAAGACACGCTGTAGGGTTTACCAGGCTTGCCAGGCTATAGTTGTACGTACTATCACATGGGTTTGCCCGGTGTACACAGAATCGATGTACGAATGCCTGCACCTTTTTGGCTTGTCATCAGCCGTTTTAGAGATGGGCGTGGCGCAAATCCATTGGATGTTTAAAAAGTTGGTTCTGAGCCTTTATGATGTCTTGTGATGAATGCCTACGGCGATGTCAGCTTTATGCAGCGATGTTTTCGTCAAACAGTAAAGGTTTGGAAGGCAATGGGTGCCAACTCATTGTAATTCACTCGTTTCTGTCAGTGATATTTTCACGTCTTTCGAAGTCTGAATTATTGGCTTCCATCGTTCAGAAAACCCAGTGGCAGTCGTGAAAAGCAGGTGAACACTGCGGCTCTGACGCCCTCTGATGAACGCCTACCAGGATTTCAACTCTTACATATGGCTTCGATCTCGTAAAAGACGTGGTAATTGATGGAAAGAGAAGAAGGCCATTTCTGGAGGACGTTTGTGGTTATTTTTTATTCAAATCACATCAACATGAATTTTCTTTTTCTTTCTTTCGCTTTTTTAGTTGTTTTCACCTGTCGTTATTTATTAATACTTGGTGAACCTTTAATTATACAGTTAATGGTATTATTTGTTGCTCATGAGAAGTACATTAAGCCTCAATAGAGTATCTTCTTTCTCTCGAAATGACAAAAGAGTTCACCATCGACTCAACAAGCACATTAAAATTGGTTAATAATAATAATAATAAAGTAAAAGACAAAGAAGTTGGTTCCCTAAATAGAAATTTCAGACAAAGTGCATGCACTCTTTCTATTGCTCTTTTTTTAGTCAGTAAAAATTTCATTTGATAAGTAATTTTTTTTAATGAAAAAATAGAGGCCTTAACAGGGACTCATGGGTACACCTTTTATCTTCTATTCAATCTTAATTTTGTGAACAAATCACTTCATTTTTATCAACATGACCACATATGTTGTCCATTAACTCCATGATCACACCAAAGGGCTAACGTCCAAACGTTTTGACATTCGCTCTACAGTTGTAAATACACTAACATTACTCTTTTTCTTTAGAGATAGACAAAAAAATTATAAAAAAATTAGTTCAAGAAAGATCCAATGAGAAATGAGAAAGGAAGTGATGGTTTGTTCCAAATTAATGCACACAGATGAGCCAAAAAAGAAAGTTTGTTACAGCATCGGAAGGATCAATCCTGTCCCGAACAGGATTCAGATATTAGTATTGGTAGCTTTAAAGTTTGATTAAACATATTAAAAACGAACATCAAAATATAAAAGTTGACACTAAGCAATGTCCATTTTCTTAAAAACAGATGTAATATTGATGTGACGGACAAATATTGTCGAAACGCCGAACTTCAACCCTACGCCTGCTTCAGTAACTGCACTGTAAGTCTCTGTCAATAGTGTCCGCCGTTTGGTTAAATGTCCATGTCCTCCAGTAGGAGTCCTGCAGCGTCACGTTGGTGGCCAACACACTTGCGAATAATTCAAGAGCTTCCCACGTCTATTGGCCAACCCCTAACCATCCACTCGTTTCTGTCATAGACATTTTCACGTTTTCAAAGTTTGGAAAAGCCAGAAAGAGGTGGTCTGTGTTCAAGACTTAGAAAATCATAACAAGGATAAGCAGCTGACGAAGTTTGAAGAAATGAATGTACAATCAATTATGTAATTTTACACTGCTGTTGTTCCGATTCCCAATGAAATTAAATACTCTAACTTAATGCTTTTATTATTTTCAGGAGTGGACAATATTGCCACTTTGCGCTAAAGAACATGAAGGCCAATAGAGGTTGTTATTGAAAATAAATCTTTTTTTGTTTCATTTTAAATTTTCTTAATGGTTGTTAAAGATGTGAGAAGTTATACCCTTGTAAATTGGAGCAAAGATAGTTGACTTTGACAAAAATGAGAGGAAAAGAATAAAAGAAAAATCTTTTTGAAGTGTTAATGGTAATGATAGAAATATTTTCAATCTAAATAGGTATAATATTAGAATATAAATGCTAAGTATAATATTTCTTTCTTGTGAGTTGAGTTTTTTTTTTTTTTTTACAATTATTTTAAGAAAATGAAGTTTTTCTATAACATTTTAGAGACAATCGAATCGTTTTCTTAACTTTTTTCTCTTTGTTAATTATTATTATTTTTTTTATTTTTTATCACATAATTACAACTACATGAAGTTATTTTAATCAACTTAATATAAAAAATTGTACTTTTAGGTATTTTATTTACGATAAAATCTATGATTTTAAAGGCTATCTAAAAATATCACCTTATGCAATTTTTTTCCAAATCACCAGGGAGGCATATAAATAACGCTTTAAAGCAAAAATAGGTTGCATCACAATCATAATTATTTCCGTGTCTTTGAAGTTTGCAAAATTAGTCCATATCTTTTTCTGAAGTAGTTTATCGTATCTTGGTATACCATTACCTATATATATAATACACTAAGACTTCAAGATTTCTGAAGCCAATCCCCTCTTAGAAAAGCAGATCTTTCTAAGATTTCAAGATTCAAGGATCCTATGTGAACATTTGCAGATTTCAAAGTCTTTCCAACTTTTGCTTTAAATTCGTCGATCACATGCACTTCTACTGTATGTTGTCTTTTCTATCTTATCTTATTTCTGCAGTCAAGATTCTTCATCATTTCTAGCAGCGGATCAATCACGAAAGCAAAAGGCATTTATCGAGTAAGAATTCGATGGCCGACATGGTATCCCACGTAACCAGACGAACCCAAGGATGTTCGTTTCGTGCGATTTTGAACAAAGAAGGCGAACTGAACTTTTGAACGAAAGTAAATAATGATGGTTAAGGAGAAGAAATCTTTTTTTTTTTCCTTGTAATTTTCTTAATTGTGAGTAAGGAAGTTAGAGATTATACCCTTGAAAATTACTGCAAAGATAATTGACATTGATCAAATAAGAGAAAAAAGAACAAAAGAAAATTTTTTGGAAGGCCGGCTGTATAAATCTGTATGATTATGATAAAGTTATTTTTAAGTTAATTAAACAAAGAAATAGGTGGAATGGGATTCTTGTTGTTAATCAAACAACAACTTGCGATTCAAATATTAAAATTGAAAGCCTAAAATATTTTGAACATATTACTTGGTGCACGCTTGCGCTCGTTCGTCGCTCTACTAGCCTCGATTCATTAACGGGGGTTGAGGTAGGGTCCGACGGTCGGCGACATGTCAATAGCATTCCGTAGAGTGCTTGTCGAGTAGTCCCATCATGTCACTTTAGTTAGTATCACGCCTACGAATAATTCAAGCACCACTTAGACTTATCCTGCCAAACCATTGTTGTCCACATCCTCTCACACCTCTTTCCACGTACTTTTCATCTTCTTTCTCGTCGGATCTTATCTATGATATACTTGATGTATCTTTAAAACATGTCCACATAATTCGTACAAAAACTTAATGGTCTCGAGGATTTTTGTCGCCAAAAGAAAAAAGAGTGAGATATCACAAATTAATTTCACTTATAATAGATACAGAAAATAAGCAATATATGTACAAAGAAAGCTGATGCTCAAATCGTAATCTTCTTGAGCACTATGTTTTTAAATTCATAGCAATCATCTAAAAAGATACAATTCCTCAAGCATCCCCCAAAATCAGAAGCCGAAAAAGAAATGGAAAGTTTTGCTTTATAATCAATAGCCTATTATTTAATTTTGCAGCCATCTTCCAGCAAGGCCACTTTAATTCCTACCAAAAACTGACTAGTTTTTGCACATGGTCATAACTATAGAAAGTTATTTTGTTCATTACCAGTAAAAAATGTTCAATGCAATTATTATTAAGTATAAACATGATAAAGAACCTATAATTTTTTTTAGTTGAAATATAAGTTTGCATTAATAAAAAATAATATATAAAAGTATAGAGACATACTCTAGTATTAGTAAGTTTGCATTAATAATCTTCTAAACAATGATTTTGAAAGATTATCATTGCTTATAATAGAATTTAATGTCATATTAGAAGACAGAATGAAGAACTACAATAAATGATTAGAACAATTAAATGAAAAAATTTGACTATAAAATTTTTTAAAATATCTTTTTTAACTTATATTTATTATATATTGGTAGAATATAAAACAATTTCAAAATAAAATAATAACATTCTCATCTTATTGGCTAAAGTAAGAAAAACTATATAAGAGAAAACTTCTTTATTTTAAAATATAAAATTCTCACAAGAAAATGTCATTTTAAATAAGATTTAGAGGTTTCCAACCTTTATCTTTTTGTAATTTTATAATTTTGTAATGTTAAAATATGCTCTTATGTTTTTATATACTATATTTTATTGATACAAATTTATATTTTAATCCAAAAAAATTATGATATAATCATTTTATTTTATATATGGAATTACTATCATTTTTCAATTATTCTAGTCTTTGAATGCAATAAGGATAGGAAAATCCTTCCAGTGCAGCTCAACTAACTTGGACGAAAATGCGCAACTAAACATCCAAAAAAGAAAAAGAAAAAGGCAACAAAAGAAATAGACAAGGGTTGAGGGGTCCCAAAAATTTGGAGTTTCCTTTCAACTTTAACAGCTTTAGAGTTGTCACTTGCCATAAAGTCTCTTTAACTCCCGACATAGAAATTTGTCGTCCATCACTTGTAATAAAAATATTGCGTAACATCTAGCTTCAAGGTATTAGATTGATGACATTGTCCAGTCCACTTTAGGCTACTAAACCTTTATCATATGTAAAGATGGAATAATCCAAATATCTCAAGATTTGTTTTTCTTATTCGTTAGGCAAAGAGGTTCAAGAAATAAGTGTGAAATTCCGGACATTTTACTGCTAGTATAGCTCCGTGAAATTATTAACCAATTGACAAATATCTCAAATTAAGTGGAAAACATATGAGGATTTATACCCACAAATTCAGCTTCTATCTAATATATATGCAAACTAAAGTATCATGTCTACAAGTGCATGTAATTATGCAATGAAATCATCTTTGTTGTTACACATCAAAAAAACCAAAGTTTGGTTGGCGAGTACCAAGGTAATCTTTTGTCAATGGCATCAGCCTTGCATTCTAAATTTTAAAATTTCTTGGAAGCGGTAGAAATGAGCCCAACAATGGAATTATATCTAGAAAAAGGTTTACTTGAGAAGAAAATAAAAGAAGTTTACCAATTAGTGAGCGTTGGCCATGCTGCTAGAATCCAAATTCATTGCCTCTCGCCACTTATGATTGGAATATAAGTACTGGAAGCATTAAAATTCAGGCAAACTTATTAGAATTGAACACTAAATGCAAAAGCTAATTCTAAGCAATTTTCAAACTCGAAACAACCAATACTCAAGAGGAATGTCTAGAAACAAAGATTGGTTCAAAGCCATGTCCAAAATCCAAGCAATTGCTAAAAGATGATTGGTTTCTTAAATTTATGTTGCAACAATGATATTCACTGGCTGCTTGCTTGCACTCGCTCATTACATCTTTAGCCTCAAATAATTATAGCTATGGTAGGGTCACAAGTTAGGTGATATGTCAATAGGTGATACATCACAATTGCACGATGAAATGTGCATGATTGATATTTTATTTTTATCTTTATCAGTGCATCTTGATACACTAATATTGATGTAACAATATAAGAGCTACCTACGTTTTTCTCGCTAGCCCATTATTATCAGAAAGTTTTTCTCACATTGTCTCCACAATTTTGAAGTCTGTAAAATTAGTCACACTGATTATGAGACTAGTTTGGAATTTAGTTATTGAATTTCTGTAATTTGTCAATTCATTGGTAAGAACTGTTGGCATATCGTTCTTCTTCTTTTTTCGTCTCAATTTCTGTAAACAAATTACTTCGTTCTTTTTTCTAAATGTACATATACGTTTGTACATAACCTCCATCGTCCCTTAATTTCTTGAAACAAAACATATTTCACAAGTACGTCAATAAGATGTCATTAAAGTCTTATTAACAATTGGCTTAAGACAAAATCAGCTAAACTCAATTAATTTTAGAGGCCGTAGAATGTTCAAATTTCCATATACCAATCAGTGAAAGTCTGCAAAAAAAAGGAGTCCCATCATGTCACCTTTTCTGTGTCGGATACCAGTGAATAATCCAAAGGCGACCGACGCATGTCCTGCCAATCCACTCCCGTCCACACCTCTCCGTCGAAGATATTTTCATGTCTGCAAAGTTTGGAAATTAGTCCCCCCCATCTTTCAAAAAATAAGATCCTCTTGAGATATAGAGGACTGATATAAACATATACATGTTTCAAAAGTCTTTAACTTTTACTTTAATCTCCTCAACGAGGTCAAAAAGTAAAGTGGTTTATTGCATTCAGCCAATCAGATCAACTTTTCGTGCTTGTAAAGTTGAAAAACACAGAGAAAAAGTGGCTTGTTTTTCTTCCATGTGATTATTGTGGTCCCAAGATTTGGAGTTCCTTTCAACTTTAACAACTTCAAGTGCTTGCATGAGGACGAGGTAGAATCTCACGAATTATGTGCATAGAAATTTGTCCCAATTATTGTCCATCAGTTGTCATACAAATATTATGTAAAAACTAATTCAATGGCTCTTAGATTGACTACATTGTTGAATCCGCTTCCATAGGCACTATGCATTTATCATATGGCAAAACGGCATAATCCAAATATCTCGAATTAAGTGGAATACATAATAAGAATTTAAACCCATAAATTCACCTTCTATCTTCTATTTATGTAAACGAAAGTATCAATTCTAAATGTGTACCCACTATGCAATCTTGATGGTTACTTGGCAGAAAGAATCGAAGTTTGCTGGTGGGTTGTAGGGTAATCTTTTGTTAGTAGCATCAACGTTGTATTTCAAATTTTAAAATTTCTTGAAAGCTTCCATTGAAAGACATTACAAAGCATCATAGAAATGAGCTCAACAATAGCATTATATCCAAAGACGATTTACATGAGAGGAAAATAAGAAGAACTTACCAATTAGTGAGCAAAATAGTATGCAATATTGGCCATACTAGTTAATGTTTGAATTCAAGCAAGCATATTAAAGATGAACGCTAAATACAAAAAGTGATTCTGACAATGTCCACATGTTAAACAAGCAAGACTAGAAATAAAGATCTAAAAACAAAAATTAGTTATAAGCCATGTCCATATTCCAAACCATTGCAAAAAGATGATTTGGTTGATCCTGAGCAGCCTTCAAATTGTTAACAAGCCCTAAAAGCTTAATTTGTTAGGTAAATACATATTGCACTGCCAATATTCACTAACGGTTGCTTGTACTAATTCATTTCACTCTTTATCTCTTCTTATTGTTGCCATGTTAGGATGTGAGGCTTGGTGATATGTCAGTAGCAATCGGGAGAATAAGGCTGCAGTTAATTCCGTGGTATTAGATTGATGAAATTGTTTAGCCTATTTCCATGGGCTAGACCACTATCATATGTGAATATAACATAAATCAGTTATCTCAAATTAAATGAAATGCCTAACTTAAATGAGGATTTAAACTCACAAATTCATCATCTTTCTTATATACCTGAAAATAGAAGTATTATGTCCAAATGCATATGCCCATGATAGCCCATTAATCAAAAGCACCCAATTGGGGATGGTAAATATTCAGGCTTATGAAGGCTTCAAGAATGCTAATAAATCTGCGGTTAGGGTCTTCAAATCAGGTGACTCACAAAAGAAAAAGGAAATAATAATAGAAATCTTAGTAACACATTAGTATTACTATGAAACCATGCCATGCCTGCGAAATTCACATCAGTATTACTCCAGAGGCTGTTTTGACTAAGAATTTACAAAGCAAAGTCTACCTCACAAACCAGTAGGTAGATCTTGTAATTCTGTTTGAGCCACCATCTCATTATCCAAAACTAATGAAAGAACTTTTTCATTTGTTACTTTTTCCACAGTGCTTCCCTTAACTTAATCTTTTGTTTCCTGTCCCCAGTGCTGAAAAACTGCACTGCTTTCTTCGCTATTATCTAAAACCCTTGATTTTATTTTGAAAGCTTTTAGAATATCTATCACGAGTCATGACACATTTAAGATCCCATAAGCCATATTTTTTCCGCGTGATTTAGGGTTCCGTCCAGCTACAATTGCCCTCTTCACCGATCTTGAAATAGTCGTCGAATTGCTCTATCGTGTGGCCAGCGCTCATATCTACCGAAAACGTGTGATAAATGGGACCCAACTCAATTAATCGTGGTACGATCTAGCGTTAGTGATATGTCATATCAGTTAGTGGAGTACTTGTAAAAGAGTCCTATCGTGTCACTTTGGTGGGCATTAGGCTACTGAATAATTCAATGCCAGGTACATTTATCCTGCCAATCCATTGTTATCAACAAGTTCCTCTTGCACCTATAATGTCTCGGATAAGCATACTTTTTTTATATTATATCTTAACTTATTGTATTTTATAATATATGAAAAGTCATAAACTAAATGAAAGACAATGTAAAACTATGTATAATTTTAGTAGTAGGTGACAGGGTAATCTCTGTCTTCCTTATTTAATTTCTTTGGCCATTGGCATTAACTTTACAATTTAAAATTTTCTTTAAGCCTTCAGTTGGATGGTCTTGTGAAACATATGTACAAGGGAACTCAACAATGGCAGCACGTCTGAGTGAAAAGTATTGAAGAAGAAAGCAAGAAGAATCTGCCACTTGTTGGCAATATCCTCTATAATAATCGACATGCTTCTTAAACACAAAATCCAGCTTCAAAACTTTATATCTTATGAAACCTTGAAAAGTTCATTTGGCTAACGAGAGCATGCAATCAATTTCTTCATCTCACTAATTTCCAAGTCGGTTCCTGAGATGAACTCAATCTTCAATCCTTTTTTGTACTCTACTTATTGGCTTTTACCACCGGAAAAGTAATTGATAAACACTCAATTTATTTCAATTGTCATAATTTGATTAGTTAATTTTGATATTGTTGTCAATGTTATTTTTATTATTTTTTATCTTAAAATAGTTTCATCTATTTTTTCGTCCACTTTCAACAATTTGGCATTAATATCTACGATCAGTAAGGGCAAATTAGAATCTTACAACTGCTATGCCCATGGTGTCAATGACGCTTGAGATGAAGCACCTCATGTGCTAAGCAAAAATGAGTTACACTAACTGGAAAAATGTGAAGCGAATTTTTTTTTAATGCCATTAGCATGTGGATATAGCCAAAAACGTGAACAGCTTGCATACAAGCAAAGAGTTCGAACCCTAATCAATCTATTTTGAAAAACAATGATGTACAATGCGGTTATTGCTAACTACAGCAAGAATTTTATTTTTCTTGAATTTTATTATTGTCACTAATAATATTACCTGATTATCTCTAGGCCAAAAATTGAAGAAAGATCTTAAAGTTTAAAACCGCCCGGTAGAACTTGAATGCATGCAGTATTGTCAAACTCGAAAACTGATGAGTTTTGAGTGGCTCCAGCCGATCGACGTGCTTTTTATCTGTCATTTTCCTCTGTTCCTGTACTTTTTATCATTACTAAAGTAGTTTATCTCTATTGTGTATATTTAATATACTAATATTTATGTAATAACACAAGAACTACCTTTATTTTTCCTACCAATCCACTGTTATCAACACACTTCTATCTCACCTTCGAAGTCCGTAAAACTAATCCACATCTTTTAGAAAATCATATCCTTTTAAGATTTCAAGGACCTACATAAACTTATGCCACATTTTTTTCTTTTCTATCCTATCTTAATTTTTTGCAGGAGTAGAATGTCCCTTCATGTTGCCCTGAATGTCAATAATTCAACAACCACTAAATTACATTTTACCAACCCACTCGTAGGCATGCTTATCATGACTTCGAACTTTTTACTTTTTGTTTTTGGGTCTATTTTTCTAATTATTTGTTTATGGATTAGATTGGTATGGAATTTGATTATCGAATAGAAATAATGGAAACTTGCGACATACCTTTCATCTTTCTATGTTATTTTAGCCCCTTGAACGTATTAATTAGTACTTTTTTCCCTCTCTACATGCCCAAAAATGTTATACACAAACTCCACGGTCCCTCAATTCTCCGGTATCACACATAATTCCGCAGCGCCTTCTTGTGGTTGGGCTTTAGTGCTCTGGATATCATGAAATCCTTTGTTATCAAAAAGGTTTAGGTCATAATCAACAGAACTCAAATAATTTTGCCTACGACTGAAATTTTGCATGTCTAAGAGTGTCCAAATGCACATCATATCAGGCGACACAACAATGACTTTTACAATCATCGATGCTTATCCTATCAGCCCGCTACAGTCCACACTATGCTTGAAGTCCGAAGAATTGCCCGAGATTTCAGGGGCCTCCACAAACTGGTTTCGAGGCTTATATCGAATTCTTATTTGGTGTTTTATTATATTTGAGCGGTTGAAAACCACCCACGTTGTTATCCTTGAATTTTAATCAGCATTGACGAAAGTTAGAGGAAAAGAGCAAAAGAAGAGCTTTTAAAAGGACCGACTTTATAAATCTTGATGGTTATGATAGTTTATTTTTTTGAAACTCAAAAATGATAAGTTAATTGTGATAGCTATTCGTTGAGACGAGGATAATAGTCTCATTTAACATTTGTTTTTAAAAGAGAATATACTTCACTATGAAGAATATTTCACAAAAGAAAATTGGCTTTATCTAATTGCTGAACATGCTCTTAGACGGGACCCAACGCTTGTTCATCTCGCTGCGAGCAACGAGCTTCATTTACAAAGATCAGGTGATGCCATGGACTACAATCTTAGAGCTCCATCTCTTACTTACACAGTGAACAACCTGCTCAAAGATGGCTACTTACCATTTACTCTCAAGTAAGGTGTCTCCTAGTTTATCCTAATAATTTTTGAAGTCCCAAAAATTAGAGATGAGTTTGGAGATTCGGCCAGGTTTACCATCTGCTAGAAATAAAAAAGTTAAAAGAAGATTCGGAAAAACTGGACAATGCAGTAAATCGGTAGTTAAAAGGTTAGACAAAAGTAGATGAAGGAAATAAACAATAAATACTAAAAGTTTGATATCTAAGTATGTCATTTTGGTGTGCGTAAAAAAAACAAAAAGGCCTCACGTAATTGGTTGGGCAGCAAGATATTTTAGAATTACCCAAACGTTGGGAAAACTAATTTACGCAGATATCAATCATAAGATACTGTGGTATAGGAAGATCAAATTATAAATTCTTGATGAAACATATTGAAGAGAACAATTCAATGCACTCCTCTTTCAATTAAATGCTTGAGTTTAATAGATGACATAAAAACTCAAGTACTAATTTCGATAGGAGAATCAAGAAAGTTACATTTGATGTTGAGAGAGTATTTTTCACTTATAAACGATTCTATTACTAATGTTTACAAGTTTCTTTTTGAAGCTTGTACATCAACCTAACTAATTTCTGAACACTGTGATTTTGTAATATCAATCATATAAGCATTGTTTTGACACTTCAACTTACTGAATGTGCCGGCTATTTACTAAATGGTGCCTTGTTCTTGACGGGCATGTTTTCTATCTAGACTTGCCTTCGGTAAATTGCTCATGACCGTAAAGATGAACATGTACTGACTATGAATTGTAGAAAATATAGCTTTTCCGTAACAATTTTAAGACAATCGAGTTGCTTTCTTAAACCTTTTTTTTTCTTTGTTAATATTTTGTCTTGATTTTTTTCTTTACATAATTACAAATACAAGAAGTTATTTTAATCAACTTAATGCAAAAGATGTAATTTTAGTTTTTTTTTTTTACAGTCAACTTTATAATTTTGAAGGCTCCTTAAAATATCACGTTATGCAACCTTTTTTTTTTTTTTTTCAATTTACCACCCAAAGCATTTATATAACTTTTCAAAGCGAAAATGGGCTGCATTATGAGCATGTGAGTGACAAAGAGAACACATTTCTGCCGTTAGTTATTTTACTTATATTTTAGCGAATGCAAATAAGCCCAATATTTTGCCTTGGTTTTCTACAAAGAAAGATAAAGAGCAAAAGAAAATGATAGAGGTAAAAAACTCTAAAAACTCTATTTTGCCTCCTGAGAACTTGAATATAGAGAATTAAATGTTAGCCTTAGAAAAGGATCAAATTTAAAAGCTTCAAGCATTCAGGTTGCAGCTTTAGTTGTCACTTTATTACCTTCTTAGAATCTTTTTACGTTTATCAAAGTTATTTGGAAACGAGAAATGTTTATTAGCACAGAAGTCAATATAAACTATTGTTGCAGAATGAAGACTAACTATAAAAAATTTATGAAATATATTAAAAATTAACAAATAAATGTTTTTTTCTTTTAAATTTAACATTGTTTGCTTATATTTAATTTTTTCTAATTTTCATCATAAAAGAAATAATTTTTAAAACGTAATTGCCCAAAATTTAATTCCACATTAAAAGCCTGCCAAAGAACTACGAAGGAAAATAACAAAATTTTAAAGATTTTAAACCTTACCAAAGAACTTTTTATTTCTTGATGTCAAAACTCATCTGAATGGCAAAGCTTAATTAACAGAAAATAAATGAAAATTCACACATTGGACCTTGACTCATAATGTCAATAGATTCGATTCTTGTCATCCAATGAAAAATCAAATTGTTGGATTTTACAGTCAAAAATGGCATTTAGGAAAAGCCTATTATTTTTCACTTTGATGAAGTTTTGTTAATAAAAGGTAAGGTATTTTGATTAATAAAATGCTTTAATCAAATTAGTATAAAAACATAGTTTTAAGTATTTTATTTATAATTAATTACATGTTTTTGAAGTCTATATATATATATGTATGTATGCATATCAAATTAAGCACTTTTTTTTTTTTTTCAAATAACCACCTAAAGCATATAAATAACATTTTAAAGCAAAAATCAATTGCATTATAGGCTTTTGTGTTGTAAAGAGAACACATTTCTATAGTTAATTGTTTTACTTAAGAGTTGGCAAATATAAACAAATTTTGAATAAAAAGCTCTTCTAATGTTAGTAAAATATAGGATAAAGTTGTATACCAAAAACTAAAGTTTTATAAATATTTTAAATGTTGTTAATAGTAATAAGACACAAACAAGGAGGCAAACATCTTGTGTAGATATGTTATTTAAATTTCATACAAGTATATCCAATTTTACTATTGCTTTTTTATTTGAGCATGTCTGAATTTTTACTTATGGATGTTTATTTTTTAAATTTTTTTTCATGGGTTAAATTAGTTTGGATGTTGATTGTGGAATAGAAAAGTAGGAACTTGTGACCCACGTTTATCTTTTCATATTGATAAAATAGCAACTTAAGTATTATTTCTACTTTATAATTGATTTCAAATGTTATTGTTTTAATGCATACATAAATAAATTAAGTTGTTGTACAAAATAATTATCATTTTATGTGATTATAGTGAAATGAATCAAGTTTTTAATTAATATCTAACATGTTTTCATTAAAGGATCACCCTCACGAGAATCAAACTCAACATCATATTTAACAATAATAAATTTGTTAATGTATTCCATTGATAAATTAAATTAGAAACTAAACTCTAATTCATACTTTTTCTAATTCTACATACTTGTCTTTCGATCTTGCAATCCCGATCTCAATTGTTTCTCGGTCTAGTGCTTTTGTTTTGCAACTAAGGAAAAAAAAAATGATGAAGCATCCTTACTACAAAAAATGTTCATAATGGTTCGATATATAATAAACTACATGTTTAGGCATAAAATTTTTATTATAGATCACATATGCTTTCATCAGACAAACCGCAAATAGGGTTTACGAACACCCCCAAGTCATCATCAAATGTTTTGATTGACAGAAGACACGCAGTCGGGTTTACGTACCATCACATGACTACAACTGAGCTTATCAAGCTATTAGGTGTACGTACTATCACATGACTCTGCCCTTGTGGACCTTTTTGGCTTGTCATCAACAGCCTTAGAGATGCGCGTGGCGCAAATCCAATGGGGTGACTAAAAAGCTATTTTCTGATGAATCCTACCAGCGATGTCTGCTCAATGCATGTTGTACTCAATTGGTACAAGTTTGGAAGACAATAGGTGCCAACCCATTACCGTTCACACGTTTTTCTCAGTGATATTTGTACGTCTTTCGAAGTCCGAAATATTGGGTCCCATCGCTCAGAAAACCTATGGCAGTCGGGAAAAGCCGGTGCACACCGCGGCTCTGTTGCCTTTTGATGAAGGCCAAAAGTTTGATTAAACATATTAAAAAAGAACATCAAAATACAAAAGAGTTCAAATCACATGAAGATGATTTTTTCTTTATTTTTGGCTGTTTTCACCTGTCTTTATTTACTAGTACTTGGTGTACCTGCAGTTAATGGTTCTATATGTTGCTCATGAGAAGTGCATTAAGCCTCGGTGGAGTATCTTCTTCGTCTCTAAATGACAAAAGAGTTCACCATCAACTTAACAAGAGCATTACAATTAGCTAATAATAATAATAAAGTGAAAGGCAAAGAAGCTAGTTTCCCTAAATAGAAATTTCATGCAAGTACGCCCACTCTTTCTATTACTCTGTTTTTGAGTTGTCAAAATTTTTCATTTGATAAGTTCTTTTTAACAAAAAATTAAAGGCCGTAACAGGAACTCGGGGGTACATCTTTTATCTTCTATTCAATCTTAATTTTGTGAACAAATTACTTCATTTTTCTCTACATGACCACATATGTCGTCCATTAACTTTATGATCATACCAAAGGACCAACGTCCAAACGTTTTGACATTCGCTAAATAGTTGTAAATGCACTAAAATTACTCATCTTTTAGATAGAAGAAAAAATTATAAAAAAATTAGTTCAATAAAGATTTAGTGAGAGAGGACAGATGGTTAGTTCCAAATTAATGCACACAGATAAGCCAAAAAAAATAAAAACAAGTTTGTTACAGCACAGGAAGATCAATCCTGTCCCGAATAGGATTCAAATATTAGTATTGGTAGCGTTAAAGTTTGATTAAACATATTAAAAACGAACATCAAAATACAAAAGTTGATACTATGCAATGACCATTTTCTTTAAAACAGATGTAATATTGATGTGACGGATAAATATTGTCGAAACGCCAAACTTCAACTCTACGCCTACGTCAGTAACTGCACTGTAAGTCCCTGTCAATAGTGTCCGCCGTTTGGTTAAATGTCCATGTCCTCCAGTAGGAGTCCTGCAGCGTCATGTTGGTGGCCAACACACTTGCGAATAGTTCAAGAGCTTCCCACGTCTATTCGCCAATCCCTAACCATCCACTCGTTTCTGCCATAGACATTTTCACGTTTTCTAAGTTTGGAATAGAGATGGTCTGTGTTCAAGACTTAGAAAATCATAATAAGGATAAACAGCTAACAAAGTTTGAAGAAATGGATGTACAGTCAATTATGTAATTTTACACTGCTGTTGTTCCAATTCCCAATGAGATTAAATATTCTAACTTAGTGCTTTTATTATTGTCAAGAGTGGACAATGTTGCCACTTTGCGTTAAGGAACATGAAGGCCAAAAGAGGTTGTTATTGAAAATAAGTCTTTTTTTGTTTCATTTTAAATTTTCTTAATGGTTGTTAAAGATGTGGGAAGTTATACCCTTATAAATTGGAGCAAAGATAGTTGGTCTTCACAAAAATGAGAGGAAAAGAATAAAAAAAATTCTTTTTGAAGTGTTGATGGTAATGATAAATATATTCTCAATCTAACAAAGAACTAATAGCCTAAAATAGAATTTTTGCTTTCAGTGCATAGAGATAGCTATTCATTTAAAAATATTTCAATTTATAGAGTTAATTGATCATTATTGTTGATTTTTACAAGACAAACTAAGTTACTCTATTTTCATATTTATTAATGTTTTATTGTTTAACAACGTCCATGATTGATGTTAGAAAAAGAGCTATTTGGTTGCCACCATTTATGAATACTTCTACAAATTAAAAAAAAAATCCAAAAAATTAAAGCCTTAAAAAAAATGTAGACCTATAGACAATATAAAACTGGGTGCTTTTGCCCAAATGGCTCAATAGGATGGTCTCTTGACTTCCTTGTTTGAATTATTGAGCAAGCAAAATCAATATTATGTTCTGAAATTACTTTAAGCATTTTATTGGATGATATTACAAGACATCTAAACACACAAAAAAAAAAAAAAAAATCCTGGGCAGCCTTCAAATTATTAACAACCCTTGAAAGATTGATTTGTTGCGTAAATATATGCTGTAACGCCAATATTCACTAACTAGTTACTTTTTATTTATTTATTTATTTATTTTTTGGTGAAAGGTCAAATTATATATCACCCGTAAAAAAATTTACAAGATTGTTCGATTACAAGATATCATCATCTAAGCTCAAATATTGCACTTGGCAAATTCCAAAGCTCTTGTAAAAATTTATTACAATTTGTAAGCTTGACTCCTCTAGTAGATGAAATCTTCCCTCTCACATCCTTCTTGATTTTAGCAATAATGGTTAAGTTTTCTAGACTTGTATTGCTGAATCTTCTTCTATTCCTTTCGCTCCAAATGTGATACAATACGGCCTTGAAAGACATACTAAGTAAAGTTGTTGCGAAGCTCTTCCTCTTAACAGTCTTGATCATCCAACATATTTCAACTCTCCAGTATTCAATTCTTCGAGTTAGTCCATTCATGCCTAACAAAACCTTCTAGATGTAGTTTGTGAACCTGCACTTAAAAAACAAATGTTCTTGCGATTCTTCTTCTTGTTGGCAGAGGTTGCATTGTAGATCCACTGAACTGTTCCATTTAGCCACCCGATCTGCTGTGGATAGTTTGTCCCTTAAAGTGATCCAACATATAAAATTATGCTTTGGTACTCCTTCTTTCCACACAAGTGTTGCCCATTTGGCATCTTCTCTGTTCTCTCTTAATGCTACATAACTTTTGGCAATATTGTATTCTGAGTCAGTCACTAGTTGTGTGAGTTCACTTCTTACTTGTAAAATATTCCTAAAACTCCAAGCTAGTGATCCTTTCATCTCAACTTCTAATACATTCATTTCCTTCAAATTTTCTGTTATCATCCATTTAACCCATAAAGAGTTTAAATTGGGGTGCACAAGAGACCATAAGAGTTTTCCAATTGCCGCCTTATTCCAAGTGTGAATGTCTATCAAACCTAGTCCTTCAGAACTTTTAGGCCAACAAACTTCTTTTCATGCCACTTTTGCTACACATTGTCCATTAGATTTACCTGTCCAAAGGAAAGTTCTAATCCTTTTTTCAATTTCATAAAGAGTCTGTTTTGACAATAGAAAAATTTGCATCCAATATGTTTGCAATGAAAACAGAACACTTTTTGCTAGCTGTAGTCTCCCCCCATAACTAATATGCTTAGACTCCCAACTTTCAATTCTTCTCAATATCTTTTCTGTCAGGATAGTACAATCTAGGTTGGAGAGTCTTTTAGTAATCAATGGCACTCCCAAGTATTTTATGGGAAGTTGGCCTTCTTGGATAGGGATATGATCAAGTATTAGAGCTTTTTCCTGTTCAGACAAACCTGAAAAGAAAATTTGACACTTTTCTGGATGCATCTTCAAACCTGTTATATCTTCAAACTCTTGCATAGCATCTAGTAAACACAATATAGACTCAATATCTCCATGAGCAAACAAAAAGAGATCATCAGCAAAGCATAAATGAGTGATCTTTTCTTTAGCACATTTCCAATGAAATTTAAACCTTCCAGAAGATACTCTCTTTTATATAATTCTGTTAAGAATTTCCATCACAATAACAAAGAGAAAAGGAGAAAGAGGGTCTCCTTGTCTAAGTCCCTTTGCCCCCTTAAAAAAACCTGTATGAGAGCCATTGATGTTCACAGAATATCCCACAGTAGTGATGCAACTTTCAATTAGCAATCTAAATTTTTCTAGGAACTTCAAAACTTTCAGAGTATTTAGGATTGCATTCCAGTCTACTGAATCATATGCTTTCATAATATCCACCTTAATTGCCACCCTTTTCCCATGAATATCTATGTGATAATTGTGTATTAACTCTTGACATAACAAAATATTTTCCTTAATGTTCCTTCCTGGCACAAAAGCTGTCTGACAAGGATGTATGAAATGAGGCAAAGCTAGACTTAATCTTCCTGCCACAATTTTAGATATGATTTTGTACAACACATTGCAACAGGATATTGGTCTAAAGTCTTTCATATTAGTGGCGTTAATTTTCTTAGGGACAAGGGAGATTACTGTTGAATTTATGCTTCGCAGTAGCTGTCTCCTCTGAAAGAAACCTATTACTGCATCTTCTATGTCACTCCCTATAATACTCCACGCTTTCTTGAAGAAGAAGCTATTATATCCATCAGGACCTGGAGCTTTGTAATCACCAAAAGTATTAAGGACCTTTTGTATATCTTCTCTTTGAACATCTGCTATAAGGCTTCCCTTTATCTCTTCTGGAATTTCCATAGGAAATAACTCTCTTAATCTTGTTTCTGATGGTTGAAGTTGGTTTGCCCTCCCTAGCAAGTTTTGATAGTAACTTAGAATTTTGTTCTTTATCATTTCAGGATCTTCAGTAAGTTGCCCATCATCTATTTCTAGCTTGACAATGTGGTTTTTTGCTCTCTTCTTCATCATGCTTCTGAAAAAAAACTTTACTATTACCATCTCCCTCTTTTAGCCAATTATTTCTTGATTTTTGCTTCAGAAGTATTTCTTCATGCTTGCTATGTATTAGTAACTTATCTAACCACTCTTTTTCTTCCTTGCGCAATTGGGTATTTGAAGGGTCATCAAAGAGCTTTGCTTGTGCTATTTGTAGCTGCTTCCTTGCTACCTTTGTTTTCCTTGGTAGTTCTCCAAATTCCTCTCTATTTAGCTTTCTCAACTCTTTTTTCATTTCCTTTAACTTTATCATTATTCTGTACATTATAGTGCCCTCAACCCTTTGTTGCCAAATATTCTTCACTATTGTCATAAACTGTGGGTTGTCTGGCCAGAAGTTGAAAAATCTAAAGGTCCTTTTCTGTCTTAGTCTATTATTGCCCACCTTGATAGTGCAAGGACTGTGATCTGACAATCCAGGAGTACTAAATTCAATAGAGAAATTCATATTTCTTTGCAACCATTTAGGGTTTACCAAACATCTATCCAATTTACTGCCTTTGAACCCTATTCCTTTACCTTCGTTCGTCCATGATAGAAGAGGTCCTACAAAGTTAGGTTCTATAAGTTCAGCATCACTTATGAACTTGTTGAAATCTTCTATTCCTTCTATCCATCTACTAGCTACACTGACCCTTTCATTTAGATTCCTCACTGTATTAAAATCACCTACTAGTAGCCATTGATTGTCCTTTCCATAACTGTTATAACATTGTGTGAGGTTAGTCCAAAGATCCTTCCGTTCATTTGCTGCATTTGCTGCATAGATGGCAGATAAGTACCATACTTCATGTCCCTCTTCCACTCTACAATTCACTACTTGTTTCGAACTACTAAGCACTGTGATGTTGAGCTGTGGCTTTTTCCATATAATCCAAATCCTTCCATTTTCATTATCTCTATAATTGTGAACAAACCCCCATTGGGGAAAAAGAGAATCTATTACCCATTGTGCTTTATCTTTTTTTATTTTGTGTTCTAATAGAATGATAATGTCAGTTTTAGCATTCTTGATAACTTCTCGTACCTCCTTTTGTTTAGGGCTTTTATTCAAGCCCCTGACATTCCATGAGAATATGATCATTTGTCTGGGGGAATAGTGTTTTCCCCTTCAACACCTTCACAACCTACAATATCATTGCATCTTGCTTCATTTGGTTCTTGATGATTATTTATCAGCACACTAAACCTATTACTGGTATTGTCCTTCTCACATGTATTCCTTTTAGGGCTCCTTTTGTTTCCCCTTCCATTCCCACTTGCTTTATTGCTTTGTTTTTAATTTGGCTTTTGGACTTGTGGTGGAGTCAACCTCATGTGTTATTGAATTAACAATCTTATCTCTTATATCCTCATGTCCTTGGTCCTCATGATCTTGATCTTCATTAACTTTATTCAAATGTTCTTTATCCTCACGTCCTTCATCATAGTTCTCCGTCTGACTTAATGGCTTTTGTACTGGAACCCATATCTCTTTTTTCTTTGTGACACACTCCTTATGTCCAAAGCAATCACATTTCTTGCATATTTCAGGTAACCAACAATACTCCACTCCTACCTCAAAAATAGCACCATTTCCCATTTCAATTTCAAATGAAGTTGGTAAAGAACACTTTGTATCTATTTCAACACATACTTTTGCATATGATATCCTCTGTCTATGTTTGGTAGCTTTATCCATGTATAGTGGCTTTCCAACAGCACTAGCTACATAGCTCATACCAATCTCATCCCATAGAGCATGTGGCACATTGTGCAACTTTATCCAAATTGGTATTGAAGTGATTTTTTCTTTCTGCAGTCTAATAGTGTTATGCCATTTTTGCAGAAACATTGGTTTTCCTACCACATCACAAACTCCAGCTTCTAATACTTCTTCCATCTTTTGCTTGTCAGAAAATCTAAAGAAGAAGAAACCACTGTTTGTTGCAGAGATATCTATTAAGCTTTGTTTTTCCCATTGCTTTTCTACAATTCCTTTTACTACAGGAAATGGTAATTTTGAGCCCAAAAAGAAACCCACAACACAATTTTCATAAAATTTACTTCCTTCTTCAATAACTTCCTTAGGAGGGGCAACTCTAATTTTCCCGTCTTTTAATACCGGTGGCTGATATTTCATATGAGCATTTTGTGCTAATCCTCCTACTACAACCTTGCTCCAAGATTCATGTTTTCCTTTATGTTCGAAGCTCTCCTTAAAGATAATGTTGTTTGTCTCTTCTAGCCTCTCATTTTTCTCCTTATTTCTTGTAGGCCCTTGGAATAAACTTTCTTGGATTTCTTGTTCAATTCTCTCCTTTTCCTGTTGAGCTACATTATCCTTAGTCATACTTCCTTTAGCCATGTTCCTATTTGCAAGGGTTATTCGTCCAGATTTCATTATTTTGACTTCTGTAACATTATTTTCTCCTAAAGATTTCCAACAATCTTTAAGTTTCCTTATTTTCCTTTTCTCCCTTCTCTCAAACTCAGCACTCTCTGGGTCTATCCTCTGGAAATCCTTGACCATCAGCAGTTACCAACTTAGTAATTTACTAATTTGATAAGCAGGACAAGATCTACTCAGTATATAGACCTGATAGATTCTGCCTTCTTCTACCGACAATCTACTTAAAATCCCTTTAACTTAACTTAATAGAAACATAGCTTTTGGTAGGTATATTCTTCTCTTATCACTCCAAACACAAATATCTTAACTAAGCAAGCAATAAATCAAAACAAACCACAAACAACAAAATTCCCTCCTAACACTCACTACACCAACTTCTACTTCCAAATTACAAAACCAATATACAATATAAAAAATAAAATAGAAAAATAAAACACTAAGAAAAAACCTCACTACAGCAGAGTCTATTCCAATTATAATCTAATATGCAGAATTTTTTTTTTTTTTTTTAACACTTACCTCCGAGCCTAGGAAATCCGGCGAGCCATCAGGACCTTGTTTCCCGGTGACCTGCTTTGTCTCCTTTCGACCAGCTCTGTCTACCGACGACGACCACGATCTGCCTCCCGCCGACAACCACACTCTGCCTCACACCCCTGGCCGCTGATCTACCTGCTGATCTCCGAGCCTAGGAGATCCGGCGATTAACCATCAGATCCTTTCTCCCGCTGACCTGCTCTACCTCCAACCGACCAGCTCTCACTAACTAGTTACTTGTACTAATGTATTTCACCATTCACCTCTATTGATTGTTGCCATGTTAGGATGTGAGGTTAAGTGATATGTCAAGAGCAATAAGTAGAATAAGGTTTTAGTTAATTCCATGGTATTAAATCAATGACATTGTTGAGTCTATAAGGATTTAAACCATCTGTAAGGATACACGTTAGAAAGAACCAAAGCTTTAAGCACTTTTTTTTTTTTTTTTCAAATCACCACCTAAAGCATATAAATAACATTTTAAAACAAAAATGAATTGCATTTTAAGCTTTTGGGTGGTAAAGAAAAAAAATTTCTATTGTTGCTTGTTTTACTTATATCTAAGTGACAACATATATAAACAAATTTTGAAATTTATTATGAAATAAGCTATCTAAAAAAGAGTAATCTCACCCATCCTTATATACAAATTTCAAATAAAAATATTTTTTGATTTATTGAAATATAGGATACAATTGTATATCAAGAATTAAAGTTTTATAAGTGCTTATTTTGTAATTTAATATAGACATTATCCTTCCAATATAAAAAGTTGTTAATAATAATAAAACAAAAGATAAAAATGCATACATCTTATCTTATGTAGAAATGTTATTAAAATTTCATGTAAGTTATCCACTTTTGCTGTTGCCTTTTTTATTAGAGCATGTTTGAAATTTTAATTTCATGTAAGTGGATCCACTTTTGCTGTTGCCTTTTTTATTAGAGCATGTTTGAAATTTTACTTTTTGATGTTTATTTTTCTAATTATTCTTTATGGATTAAATTAGTTTGGACTTTGAAATAGAGTAGCAGGAACTTGTGACTAACATTTATCTTTTCATATTGATAAGATAGCAACTCAAATATTTATTTCTACTTTATAATTAATTTTAAATGTGATTGTTTTAATGTATACATGAATAAATTGAGTTTATACAAAAGAGTTATCATCTAATGTGATTATAGTGAAATAAGTCAAGTTTTTAATTAATATCAAACTTATTTTTATTAAAGGATTACTACCACAAGAATCAATTTCAACATCATATTTAACAATAATGAATTTACTGTTATATTCCACTGATAAATTAAATTAGAAACTAAACTCTAATACATACTTTTTCTAATTCTACATACTTGTCTTTCGATCTCGCAATCCTGATCTCAATTGTGTCTCGGTCTAGTGCTTTTGTTTTCCAACTAAAGAAAAAAATAATAATGAAGCATCCATAGTAGCAAAAATGTTCATACGGTTCGATATATATTAATCTACATGTTTAGGCATAAAATTTTTATTATAGATCACATACACTTTCATCACACAACAAACCGCAAATAGGATTTACGAGCACCCCCAAGTCATCATCAAATGTCTTGATTGACGGAAGACACGCTGTAGGGTTTACGTACCATCGCATGGTTCCAACCAAGCTTGTCGGGCTATAAAGTATACGTACCATCACATGGCTCCGTCCTGCTCTACACACGAGCAATGTCCGCATGCCGTGCTTCTTTTTGGCTTGTCATCAACAGCCTTACAGACGCGCGTGGCGCAAATCCACTGGATGGTTAAAAAGCTGTTTTCTGATGAATTCTACCATCGATGTCAGCTGGATGCAGTGATGTTCTACTCAGTTAGTACAAGTTTGGAAGACAATGGGTGCCAACCCATTACCGTTCACTCGTTTTTCTCAGTGATATTTTCACGTCTTTCGAAGTATGAAATTTTGGGTCCCATCGCTCAGAAAACCTATGGCAGTCGGGAAAGGCTGGTGAACACTGCGGCTCTGTTGCGCTTTGATGAAGGCCAGCCAAGATTTCAACTTTTACCCAACGCTTCGATTCTCGTGAGAATCAAAATTTTCACGGTTCTTAGTAACGGCGTGGTAATTAAGGGAAAGAGGAAGAGGCGATTTCCCAAGGACATTTGTGGTTATTTTTTTATTCAAATCATACGAAGATGATTTTTTCTTTTTTTGGCTGTTTTCACCTTTCTTTATTTACTAGTACTTGGTGGACCTGCAGTTAATGGTTCTATATGTTGCTAATGAGAAATGCATTAAGCCTCAGTGGAGTATCTTCTTCATCTCTAAATGACAAAAGAGTTCACCATCAACTTAACAAGAGCATTACAATTAGCTAATAATAATAATAAAGTGAAAGACAAAGAAGCTAGTTTCCCTAAATAGAAATTTCATGCAAGTACGCCCACTCTTTCTATTACTCTTTTTTTGAGTTGTCAAAAATTTTCATTTGATAAGTTTTTTTAACAAAAAATTAAAGGCCATAACAAGGACTTGTGGGTACACCTTTTATCTTCTATTCAATTTTAATTTTGTGAATAAATTACTTCATTTTTCTCTACATAACCACATATGTCATCTATTAACTCGATGATCACACCAAAGGGCCAACGTCCAAAGGTTTGTACATTCGCTCA
The DNA here is from genome assembly GCA_028551395.1 of Casuarina glauca. NCBI lineage: Eukaryota > Viridiplantae > Streptophyta > Magnoliopsida > Fagales > Casuarinaceae > Casuarina > Casuarina glauca. The sequence goes on along the minus strand of CM052351.1, from coordinate 29,356,436 downwards.
ACAGCTGTAAATGCACTAAAATTATGCATTTTTTAGATAGATGAAAAAATTATAAAAAAAATTAGTTCAATCAAGATTTAGTGAGGGAGGACACGATGGTTAGTTCCAAATTAATGCACACAGATAAACCAAAAAAAAAAGTTTGTTACAGCACCGGAAGATCAATCCTATCCCGAATAGGATTCAAATATTAGTATTGGTAGCGTTAAAGTTTGATTAAACATATTAAAAACGAACATCAAAATACAAAGTTGAGACTATGCAATGACCATATTCTTAAAAACAGATGTAATATTGATGTGGCGGATAAATATTGTTGAAACGCCAAACTTTAACTCTACGCCTGCCTCAGTAACTGCATTGTAAGTACCTGTCAATAGTGTCCGCCGTTTGGTTAAATGTCCATGTCCTCCAGTAGGAGTCCTGAAGCGTCACATTGGTGGCCAACATGCTTGCAAATAATTCAAGAGCTTCCCACGTCTATTCCCCAACCCCTAACCATCCACTCGTTTCTGTCATAGACATTTTCATATTTTCTATGTTTGGAAAAGCCAGAAAGATGTGGTCTGTGTTCAAGACTTAGAAAATCAGAATAAGGATAAGCAGCTGACAAAGTTTGAAGAAATGAATGTACAGTCAATTATGTAATTTTACACTACTGTTGTTCTGATTCCCAATGAGATTAAATATTCTAACTTAGTGCTTTTATTATTTTCAAGAGTGGCCAATGTTGCCACTTTGCGTTAAGGAACATGAAGGCCAATAGAGGTTTTTATTGAAAATAAATCTTTTTTTGTTTCATTTTAAATTTTCTTAATGGTTGTTAAAGATGTGGGAAGTTATACCCTTGTAAATTGGAGCAAAGATAGTTGACCTTGACAAAAATGAGAGGAAAAGAATAAAAGAAAAATATTTTTAAAGTGTTGATGGTAATGATAAATATATTTCAATCTAACAAAGAACTAATAGCCTGAAATGGAATTTTTGCTTTCAATGCATAGTGATAGCTATTCATTTAAAAATATTTTAATTTATGGAGTTAATTGATCATTATTATTGATTTTTACAAGACAAATTAAGTTACTCTATTTTTGTATTTATCAATGTTTTATTGTTTAAGAACGTCCAAGATTGATGTTGGAAAAAGAGCTATTTGGTTGCCACCATTTATCAATTCTTCTACAAATTAAAAAAAAAAATCCAAAAAATTAAAGCCTTAAAAAAAATGTAGACCTATAGACAATAAAACTGGGTACTTTTGCCCAAATGGCTCGATAGGATGGTCTCTTGACTTCTTTGTTTGAATTATTCAGCAAGCAAAATCAACATTATGTTCTAAAATTTTTTTAAGCATTTTGTTGGATGATATTACACGACATCTAAACACACACAAAAAAAAAAAAAAAAATCCTGGGCAGCCTTCAAATTATTAACAACCTCTAAAAGATTGATTTGTTGCATAAATACATGTTGTAACACCAATATTCACTAACAAGTTACTTGTACTAATGTATTCCACCATTCACCTCTATTGATTGTTGCCATGTTAGGATGTGAGGTTAAGTGATATTCAAATTATTAACAACCCCTAAAAGATTGATTTAATGCGTAAATACATGTTGTAACACCAATATTCACTAACTAGTTACTTGTAATAATGTATTCCACCATTCACCTCTATTAATTGTTGCCATGTTAGGATGTGAGGTTAAGTGATATGTCAAGAGCAATAAATAGAATAAGGTTTTAGTTAATTTCATGGTATTAAATTAATGACATTGTTGAGTCTACATCTGTAGGCTACTGGACCTCTATCATATGTGAATATTACATAACAAAGTTACCTTGAATTAAATGAATTGCATAACGTAGATGAAGATTTAAACTCACAAATTCATCATCTTTCTTATTTATCTAGAAATAGAAGTATTATGTGCAAATGTATATAAAATTATGGATTTAAACCATCTACAAGGATTCACGTTAGCCTCAAATAGTTGTGACTATGGTAGCTTCGGAGGGACGGGGCATCTGTGCGCAGGACCAGACGCTAATTTCTCTCTTCTTCCTCTCAAATGGTGTCTGGTCTTCATCTTCATCGATTGTCGCGGTGAATGATTTGTACTGTAAGAAAGTCACATTCCAAACAGGACCCAGTGCCGGTTGATGCCACGGGACTACAATGTGGGACCCCGTCTTTGTTTGCTTCTCTAGTTGATTGAACAGCCTTCCTTTCAGTCATCTCTCGACAAGATAAAATTAAGCTTCATCTGTAAAAGGACTATTAAGTATTGGGATTCACATTGAAAAAAAGAGTACTTATGAAATGCAAATCTTAAATATCACTCTCCTTAATGAAATCTTTCGTAAAAAAGTGTACTTAGGCCTTCATCTCATCTTACGCACAAAAGAAAAAGGAAATAATAATAAAAATCTTAGTAACACATCAGTATTACTATGAAACCATCTCTACCAATAGTTTTAATTGAAAGAAGACACATGTAGGGTGTACAAACCATTATGTGGCTACTACTAAACTTGCCATGCACACGGCTCTGACCAAGTTTGCACAGCAGCAATGTACGCATGCCTGCACCTTTCTGGCTTGTCATCCACAGTCTCAGAGATGGTCGTGGCGCAAATCCAGCGGATGACTGAAAAGCTGATTGTTGAGCCTCTCTGATGAAAGCCCACCGGCGATGTCAGCTTTAAGCAGTGATATTTTGTTCAATTTGGAAGACAATGGCTGCCAACTCATTGTCATTCCCATGTTTTTTCAGTGACATTTTCACGTCTTTGAAAGTCTGAAATATTCGCTCCCATCGTTCAGAAAACCTGGCGGCATGCATGAAATGCTGGTGAAAGCCAATCAGAATTCCAACTTTTACCCTTGCTTCGATTACTGGTGAAGGCGTGTTAACTAATGAAAAAGAGGAGGCCATTTCTCAAGAAGATTAGTGGTTATTTTTATTAAAATCATATCAAAATGAATTTTTTTTTTTTTGAGCCGTTTTCATCTTCTGTTATTTACTAATACTTGGTGAACCCAATTATTTGTTGCCTTTTTTTTTTTTTTTTAATACTCATACACCTAAAAGAGGAAAGATAATTGAAACACTTGATCTAACTCCCCCTCATTATTTGTTGTCTATGAGAAGGGCATTAAGCCTCAATGGAGTATCTTTTCTCTCTAAATGACAGCGGAGTTTAATATCAACTCAACAAGCATATGAAAATTCGTTAATGATAATAATAAGATAAAAGACAAGGAAGCAAGTTCCTTAAGTAAACATTTCATACAAATTTCATTTGATAAGTTCTTTTAATGAAAAAAGGCAGTACTAGTGAGTTGTGGGTATACTTTTATCTTTTATTCAATCTTAATTTTTTGAATAAAATTACTTTTTTTTGCTCTACATGGCCACATATGTTGTTCATCAACTTCATGATCCCTTAATTTTCTCCGAATAACACATGGTTCCTTGACGCCTGCTACAGGTTGGGCTCAAGTTCTTAGGGATGTTGAGCCACATTGTTACCGTCATGCAAATCCAACGATTATCCGGTAGTCATTGGTTACGTCCAATTCCCACGTTTGATTTCAGGAAGCTCATATTGGTCCAATTAACATGAGGTGATCATCTGAACATCTTGTGGTTGCGATGTCGAACAAGCCCTTGAAGGTTTTTAATTTTATGCATATTTGGACCAAAAGGTATATGATGATAAATCCCTGCTTGTCGACGGATGCAATGAAAATGGAGCCTCTACGTGTAAAAATGTTTAGATTTACAGATGGCTGTAGGCCTTTCTACAGTTGTCGTTGAAAATCGTATTTGATTGGGTTCATAATATTGGGTCAAGCTAACCGTTTTTTCTTTTCGTAATTTTCTAATGATTGCAGTGCTTGTAGGACGTGCAATCATATAATTGAGTTTAATTTTCGTGATTGAATGCATGTTCAATGACAAACTTTGGCTAAAGACTTACACTATTTTTGAATTCTTTCTTGATACAACAATTTGTTTCGAAATTTATTGAAAGCAAGATACTAATTCATCACTATTTAACAATTGTTGCTATATTTTATAAGCACATTCTTCAAGTTATATTTCTCATTTTACTTTATAGAATTGGAGAATTTGTTTAGAAGTTACATTTGTCCAAGAAGGATGGACATACAAATACTAATAGATGAAAAAAAAATCTTAATATCAAGAAAATATAGTTTGTAACTTAAGTAACATTTCACATGTATATAAATGATTGTTAGACACACTCCCTTGGACCTCAAGAATAAAATTAACAAGAGAAAAAATAAAGAAAAAATAAAGAAAAATATGTCAGCCAATAAGTTCCAAAAAAATGATTACGAGTTGATAAGTTAATTTTCATCAAAAGAAAATTGCAATGGTTCATGATGCCAAAAAAGGAGAACGCTATTGATAGTTAATTGATAAAAAAAAAATTATAATATTATTATTTTGGGTTATTATTTATTGAACTTAATGAGCTGATTTTGTCTGTCATGAGCTTGGGAGAAAATTTAATATTTTTGGAGGTAGGCATCACACTTTAGCAAATTCACTAAGAGTTCTAATGGTATTTTGTTGAAGTGATCAATATGGACAATTTGGAGAAAGAAGCTTCATCATATTTGATTTCAATTCAACATACTTCACTTATATCCCACTTTTAAAGTTACTCATGTAAATTGATTTTTTTTTTATATGAATACATTTGAAGTTAATCAGATGACCATGCTTTTATCATTTTCAAGAAATGCTTGGGGTGCTACAATCTTTACTACAAAAGAGTTGCTTTTTTTTTTTTTTTTTTTGCTTAGTTAGTTGACATGTGACTGCCAACAAATATGCCATATACACAGGAGCTGTAGAATTTGTTTAAATTCTAAATGGTTGGGCGGGCGACAATGCCCAAACCCATGAAGGTAATCAAGCACATAAGCCCAATTAGCAGTAATCAACATCTGACAAACCTTTCAAACGTCCTGTTCCACCAAGCCCCGACATATCTGCCCCAGCCAATTCAAACAACCAAGGATAGTTGCCATTTTCGAAACAAAACAAAACAAAACTCAAACCAGATGTGCACCCATCACTGTTTCAAAAAGGGTCGAGCTTTAGGGCGATCAAGCAATAAAATTAACAATCACTATTTCCAGCATGGAGATGTTAATCTATGACGTCTAGAACGCCCTTTTTCTCCATCACGACTTACCCGACCTCGTCAATGCTGCTATTAGATTTCTACAAAGATTGAACTAAAGTATTTAAAACTCACCCAATAGAGGAGGAAATGGAAGAAGTAGTATAAAATAAAAAAAAAAGAAAAAAAAAAAGGGGAAACCTGATAAGTCCAATTATTGCTTAACACTAGCTTCCAGATAAATGAAAAAAGAAATGGCTTATATTTTTCAATATTCAATCATTGCAAGAGAAGCTAATACATTAAATTGGACTTGGGAGTCCCATAAAATTGTTTCACAAATCATTCTCCAAGAGGTCAAGATAACTTTTCAGGTTACAGATAATTTAATTCTTAAGTTATAGTATTTTTTGAATTGCATTTCTTCTATATCATCGGATCCTGTCTATGATATACTTGATGTATCTTTAAAACATGACCACCGGTTTCTATAATTCGTACAAAAACTTAATGGTCTCAAAGATTTTTGTCGCAAAAAAAGAAAAAGAGTGAGATATCACAAACTAATTTCACTTATAATAGATACAGAAAAGAAGCAATATATGTACAATGAAAGGTGATGCCAAAATCATAATCTTCTCGAGCACTTTGTTTTTGAATTCACAACAATCATCTGAAAGAGATACAGTTCCCCAAACATCCCCAAAATCAGAAGCCGAAAAATAAATCGATGAGTTTTGCTCTATAACCAATAGCCTATCATTTAATTTTGTAACCATCTTCTAGCAAGGCTCACTCCAATTCCTACCAAAAATTGACTAGTTTTTGCACATGGTCATAACTATAGAAAGTTATTTTAGTCATTACTAATAAAAAATCTTCAATGCAATTATTTTTAAGTACAAACATGATAAAGAACCTATAATTTATTTATAAAATTTTATGATATAATTATTGTATTATATTTAAGAAATTATTATCATTTATTAGTTATTCTAGTCTCTGAATGCAATAAGGATTGGAAACTCCTTCCAATGCAGCTCAGCTAACTTGGACGAAAATGCGCAACCAAAAATCCAAAAGAGAAAAAATCAACGAAAGAAATAGACAGGGGTTGATGGGGTCCCAAAACATTGGAGTTTCCTTTCAACTTTAACAGCTTGAGAGCTGTCACTTGCCATAAAATCTCTTTTAACTCCCCATATAGAAATTTGTCGTCTATCACTTGTCATAAAAATAATGCGTAACATCTTTAAGGTATTAGGCTACTACACCTTTATCTTATGTGAAGATAGAATAATCCAAATATCTCGAGTTTTGTTTTGTTCTCTATTTTTTGGTCTTATTCGTTAGGCAAAGAGGTTCAAGAAATAAGTGTGAAATTCCGTACTTTTTACCGCTAGTAGCTTAGTGAAATTATTAACCAATTTACAAATATCTCAAATTAAGTGGAATGCCTACGAGGATTTAAACCCTCAAATTCAGCTTCTATCTAATATATATGCAAACTAAAGTATCATATCTACATTTGTATGTAATTATGCAATGAAATCATCTTTTTTGTTCTACCAAAAAGAACCAAAGTTTGGTTGGCGAGTGCCAAGGTAATCTTTTGTCAATGGCATCAGCCTTTCATTTCTAAATTTTAAAATTTCTTGGAAGCTGTAGAAACAAGCCCAACAATGGAATTATATCTAAAAACAGATTTACTTGAGAAGAAAATAAAAGAAGTCTACCAATTAGTGAGCGTGATAGTATGCAATTTTGGCCATGCTCCTAAAATCCAAATTCACTGCGTCTCGCGACTTATGATTGGGAATTAAGTATTAAAATTCAAGCAAACGTATTAAGAATGAACACTAAATACAAAAGCTAATTCTAAGCAGTGTTCAAACTTGAAACAACCAATACTCAAGATGAATACCTAAAAACAAAAACTAGTTCAAAGTCACGTCCAAATTCCCAGCAACTGCTAAAAAATTATTGGTATGTAAATTTATGTTGCAACAATGATATTCTCTGGCTGCTTGCTTGCACTCTTGTATCTTTAGCCTCAAATAATTGTAGCTATTGTAGGGCCACAAGCTAGGTGATATGTCAATAGGTGATACATCACAATTGGATGATAAAATGTGCATGATTGATATTGTATTTTTATATTTATCAACGCATCTTGATACACTAGTATTGATGTAACAATATAAGAGCCACCTACATTTTTCATTCTAACCCTCTATTATCAGCAAGTTTTTCTCACACTTATTTCCACAATTTTGAAGTCTGTAAAATTAGTTTCACTAATTATCATATTAGTTTGGAATTTAGTTATTGAATTTCTATAATTTGTCCATTCATTAGTAAGAACTGTTGGCATATCTTTTTTTTTTTGTCTTAATTTTTATAAACAAATTACTTTATTCTTTTTTCTACACGTAAATACACGTTTTTACATAACCTCCATCGTGCCTTAATTTTTTGAAACAAAACATATTTCACAAGTACGCCAATAAGATGTCATTAAAATCTTATTACCAAATTGACTTAAGACGAAATCAGCCAAACTCAAATAATGTTAGAGGCCGTAGGGTGTTCAAATTCCACATACCAATCAGTAAAAGTCTGCAAAAATGGAGTCTCATCATGTCACCTTTTCTGGGTCTGATACCAGTGAATAATCCAAGGGCCACCGACGCTTGTCCTGCCAATCCACTCCCGTCCACACCTCTCCGTCGAAGATATTTTCATGTCTTCAAAGTTTCGAAATTGGTCCACACCTTTCCAAAAATAAGATCCTCTTGAGATATAAAGGACTGATATAAACAAATACATGTTTCAAAAGTCTTTTAACTTTTACTTTAATCTCTTCGACAAGGTCAAAAAGTAAAGTTGTTTATTGCATTCAGCCAATCAGATGAACTTGTTGTGCTTATAAAGTTGAAAAATACAAAGAAAAAGTGGTTTGTTTTTCTTCCATGTGATTATTGTGGTCCCAAGACTTGGAGTTCCTTTCAACTTTAACTCCTTCAAGTGCTTGCATGAGGATAAAGTAGAATCTCACGAATTGTGTGCATAGAAATTTGTCCCAATTATTGTCCATCATTGTCATACAAATATTATTTAAAAACTAATTCAATGGCTCTTAGATTGACTACATCGTTGAGTCCACTTCCATGGGCACTAGGCATTCATTATATGGGAAAACGGCATAATCCAATATCTCGAGTTAAGTGGAATACATAATAAGAATTTAAACCCACAAATTCACCTTCTATCTTCTGCTTATGCAAAAGAAAGTATCAATTCTAAATGTGTACCCAATATGCAATCTTTACGGGTTTAAATTCTAAATGTGTACCCAATACTTATTATGCCGTTGGTGGAAAATGGCATAATCCAAATATCTCGAGTCGTTTACCAATATGACTCAACTCTATTGTTTGTCAATAACATAACATTAGCAATGGTGATATGTCAATAGTAATATGCAAATAATTCTCATCCTATCATCTTGGTTGGCAACACACTAATGAATAATTTAAGAACCATTGTTATCAACACTTTCCTCTCACACCTATTTCAATGTCTTCCAGTGCCATAAAATTAGCTATGCTTTGGATAAACATACCTGTGGCACTTGTGACATACCTTTATCTTGTATCTTTTCATATCTTATTCATTTTGCCTCCACAAAATTATCATTGTTTCAAATAAGCAATCTGTGAAAATGGTGGCATAGCTGTTATTATCTTATCTTTTTTGTTTCTTTCCATATAACCACATACCTTGTGCATAAACCTCATGGCTCATTGATTTGGCTAAACAACCCATAAATTTCTTATGTTTAGATAAAGTAACCTTCTAAAGTTTTGTTTCTGTTATTCTTTCTGTATGTGTAACTTTGATCATCTCTTAAAAAAGAATCAACCTTTCGTTGATCAAATTTGGGCCACAATATTGCCAATAGTCACTAGCTCCTAGTTTCATGCTAGAACCTCATAAAATTTGAACAAATTTTCTAATATCATTATTAGGGACCTAAACCCATAGGCCTGGCCTAAGGAATGGAGTCCTTTTGTAAACCATTTGAGTTTAAAATGATTGAAATAGTATCATAAAAAATAGTAAGAGTTCATAATAATTTAAGTAGAAAAGTAGTGTAGGCCCAGTAATATGCCCAAGTTGTACTCATTAAGAGGGCTTGGAAGAATGCCAGTTTGTGACCTGTCTCATTCACTCAGCCTTTGGGCAGTGAGCGTGGCTCACAGGAAGGCAAAACCGACATCAAACATCCAAATGGCCCACCTTAGATGTAGACCCAACCTCTGCATTTCCCAACCCAAAGCCGAGATTCGTACGTTTTGAGCCCGGAAATCCAAGCACGCAACACTCATCGTAAAACTAAAGCCTTGTTTTCACATATCTTTGAAACATGTCCAGCACTTCTAGCACACGGTACAAAGGCCTGATACATGCACAAACTTTTAGACCTTACAAACTAATTTTCATACAACATGATCACCGAGTTGAAATCCACCCGAGCCTGCACCACGAAGGTAGCCACAGAAACCACCTCAGCGTCTTCCTCTCAGCTGTTCCACCTTTAACCCGTGTTCACTGCCGCTGATTACATGAGTAGTCCATTCAAAGTCTTGTATCCTAATTCGATATGAATACTTCATTTTCTTGTGACTTCATTTTGACACTGTTTTAAACTTGATGTGCTAATTTGTTCTCTCGTGAAATCTAGGAGAACTTTTAATGGTGATTGCAGTATTTAATATGAGAATTTTAGTTGAATACTTAGTCTTGTTGAAGTAAAAATGATCAAATTAACATGAAGTATATAAAATAACTGTAACATAATAGTGGGATTTCTTGATTATTATAGAGCAGCTTTCTTGTTGCTTTGATTTCTTGATCATGAAAATGAAACTTATTATAACAAACAAATCTATGATACTTGAGTGTATTAATATGTCATTTTTTTTCTCTGTCTTAATAGGTTGTGATATGAATTTGTTCACTCTTTTGTAATGAAATTCTTCTTCTAAAAATTTCTAATAAATGTGAGGACATAAATAAAGTGGCCATCTCTCCATACATTAGAATCTTTGAACAGCATAAAATCCTATAAATAAAAATCTTCAGAAGTGGATACAAGTTACGCTCAAATCATATAAAAGTTAAAAACGTAGTGGAATTTGTTGAAATAGGTAACATAATAGGGCCATATAAAACCCAAAACCCATGGAGGTAGTTAGGCCCATCGTATCTGATCCACCATGTTTAACCTTTCACGCGTCCACTTATGTTACCCACCTGTGATTGCGCGGAAGTCCCGCGTGGTAGTCCCTACTATTTTCCCATTATATCCCCATCAAATCCGACGAATTGTTTTCCAGACCCTGGCCCGGCTACTGTGGAGGGTTTAGTTATGTATTTTTCAATCTCTTTTATCTTTAACGATTTGTCTTGTTCTTTGAATTCAAAATGCCATTTTTTTTTTTTAAAAAAACCCAGTTGTCGTGAAATGATTTAATAAAAGTCCGGGAGATTTCCAGGAAATTTCCCGGTGCCACTTGACTCCGCTTTATACGCAACTCGGGACGTTCCTTTAGTTGCCGCTTGACTCCGCATCCTTCCCTCGTCTTGACTCCTCTCGACCACGCGGAAGGCCGGTGAGTCGCCGGCATATAGCAATAACCTTACAGACCAAGCTTGTGAGCCTCCGATGGCGACATCTTTTTCTGTTTCTTCTTCAACATCGCGATGGAAATACGATGTTTTTATCAATTTCCACGGAGACACTCGAAGTGGTTTTGCAGACCATTTACATGCTGCCTTGAAACAGAGAGGTATTGTCGTCTTTAGAGACGATGAAAAATTGGAGCGAGGAAAATTAATTAGTGAAGAGCTTTTCAAGGCAATAAAGGAATCTCGATATGCTATTGTGCTGATTTCAGGGAGTTATGCTAAGTCTAAGTGGTGCTTAACTGAGCTAACCCAAATCCTGGAATGCAGAAGGGAGACAGGGTTGATAGTTTTGCCTGTCTTCTATCACGTGGATCCCTCCGATGTACGAAACCAAAGAGGGAGTTTCAGAGAAGCTTTAGCTAGATTTGACGAAAGGCAAAGGAACATATGGCGAGACGCTCTAAAAGAAGTGGGTAATCTCTCGGGATGGCATCTACGTGATAGGTATAGCCTCATCCTTGTACTTCACTATTCTAAACTTGGTTGATTCTCTCATTGCTTAGCACAACGAATATGATCTACTTTTTTCGCCAAGCTCAACGGCAACAGCTTTTAGTTTGTTTGGGTTCTGACTCTAAATTAATACTCTTTTAACAGGTTCGAATCAACCGTTGTTCAAGAAATATGTGAAAGTATATATAGTGGATTGAGGCTCAACTCATCATACATCTCGGAGCATCTCGATGGAATAGAGTCGTCCACGGTGACCGAATTCATGACCTTACTTTGTTTACGTATGGACGACGTTCGTTTTATAGGGATTTGTTGGAATGATGGAACTCGTAATAAGGATCTGACCCGTGTCATTAGGGAGAAGGTTCGTCGTCGATTTGACTGTGATTTCGTTGTTGTTTGTAACGGAAAGAGCAGTGCTAGTCTGGTTTCTTTACAGAAACAGCTTATTGCCGGTATCGTCATGAAGGCTCAAGGAAGCGAAGATAACCCTGGGGAAGGAAGAAGTCCTGGAGAGAAGCAGAAACTGGAGGAACTAAAAGGCATTCGGAATCCTGACGAAGGAATCAAGCTGATACAGAAAATGAAGGAAATACGAAATACAAAGGCTTTTATTGTTATTGAAGGTGTGGATGCGGAAGCACAACTTGAAGCAGTAGTAGGATGTCGCGATTGGTTCGGTAAAGGAAGTAGAGTCGTTCTCACAAGCACAGACCGTGACTTGTTGAACATATCTGTGGGCAATGTGATTGTTACTTGTTGAAAAAATTATCTGTTATGATTTTTGAACATATATGTATGTATTGTTTGCTTCACAACAACAACTGTTTCAAAAAAATATGTGAAATTCTCAAATAGTCTCGTAATTCTGAAAGTTATCGATCTTTTGTTAAATGGTAGACCAATGGACATGAAATAGAGTCTGAGATCAACTAAAAGCAAATCTTAAATAAAAAAATTTGGGAAAATTTTCCTGAAAGTTTAGATGGATTAGAAGATCTGTAACCAAAAAAAAATAAATAAATTATATTTTAGATATTGAATGTAAGAACGTAGTTGCCATTATGCTACGAAGATTGATGCCTGAGGAAGCTTTCTTCTGCTTTACTCAAATTACCATACTCCTCGACAGCAGTTGTTTCATCTCTTTTTTTTTTTTTTTGTGGTGAAAGGTCAAATTATATATCATAATAAAACTTTACAAAATTGTTCAGTTACAAAATATTATCATTTAATCTCAAATATTGCACTTGGTAAATTTTAAAATTCTTGTAAGAATTTATTATAAGAGTTGTTTCATCTCTCATAGTTTGGAATCAGAGGGATTAAACTGTATGATATCTATCCAAGCTTTGATATTGAAACCTTGGAACAAAGCTCTCACAAACGTCTATGAATCATTGTGTTTGAATGAATTGTCATGGAATAGAGTCAATAAATAGCCCATCATGGGTATCCGAGGGAGCTGAACGACACAATTGATTATGGTGAGAAACATGACATATTTGTTTCTTCTTTATGTGGACCGAACTACCATTGGAAGGTTTCCATTATCATTTAAATGTTTGCCGTCTCTTCAACATCTCCAAATACATGATCGTTTCAAGCTTGAGCAAATTCCCAAGAAATTGTATGGTATGGAATATCTTATGAAATTTGATGTAGGTGGAATACCTCTAAAACAAATGCCAACCGTAACCCAAGAACCTGGCTATATAGAATATGTTATGAAATTTTATGCAAATAGAATTGCGTGAAACAAATTCCCTCCCACGTTATGTTTCTTTAAGAAACTTAAAAGTCTAAAAGGTTAGGGGTGGTCTTTTATCCTATTATTCTATATATCATTCTCAATATTAAGGTCTTTAACAAATACAAATTCTAACATAATCAATAAACTAAAATCTTGTATGCCCTTGTATGTAGAGATATTTTCTTCCTTATAAAATGGTTTTAATGGAGGAAATGAGTTATCTAACATAATATTAGAATTCATGTTTTAAGTAAAGCATCAATTCGCCCATTGACTAAGTCCCTAAAAAAAGGTATTTTCTTATGCTTGCGACAAGAAAACATGTTAACTCTAGAATATGTCTCATATTGTCAATTGACTGGTTTGTTATATTATTTTTTATATATAGAAATATTCCTCTCTTCTTCAAGCTAATCTTAAAGGAAAGAGTTGGCTTTCTAACAAAGTGAAGCAACGTCTAATAATCTTAACGGCTTATCCTCATTTGAAATTTTAAATCCACCTGCGAGTAAATTACAAGAATACCATATTTATTCTATCAACTTTCCAACCTAGTTGGACTTTAATTAACAGATTGCACTTGTGTTTAGATATTACCAAAGCCCCATTGAACTTGAAGCTCAAGCGTCTAAGAAATTGTCTTGGAGTAAAAATTAGTAAATTTAGATATAGTTCATATGTATATAAAAATATTTTAGAAATTATTTTCCTCTATGTTAATGTGTATTTCTAGTAGTATATGATTATGACTTCTTTTAGTGCTAGTATAAAAAAGGAAGACCATAGAGAAACTCTAAGAGACAAAAAAGAAATAGTAGAAAAAAAGGTTAAGCCTCATGTGGGCAGCAACTAGAGAGTGTTGCTTTATTTAATAGCTATTAACTAATAAAAAATCAAGTATGCTATTATGAGTATTAGGAATTGCGTAAAAGCTGTATGTGAATATTATAATTAATTAATTATGTGTTCTCTTGAAGAGACTTGAATAAGAGAATAATAAGCCAATAGATTGGTATGAGTTATCAAAACCTTCAACCAGTCACTAAAAAAGTAGATTGGTATGATTTAATTTGGACATGGCGCATTTGCAAAAATAATTTTATTAGATGGCTAGTTTGTCAAGATCGACTCTCTACAGCAGAAAGAATGGTACGATGGCTTCCTTTAGTTAACTTATACTGTGACTTTTGCCAGTCCCATGTTGAAAATAGGAGTCATCTCTTTTTTGAATGTCCATGGACAATGATGGTTTGGAAGACTATCCTTGCTCAGAATGAAATTCGACGTCATATTAGAGGATGGAATGAAGAACTGCAATGGATGATTAGAGTAACTAAAGGAAAGGATTTGGCTGCAAAGCTTCTTAAAATATCATTTTTAGCTTGTATTTATTGCATATGGACATAACGAAATAGAAGACGATTTCAACATAGAATAGTCGACATTCCTATCTTCTTGGCTAAAGTAAGGAAAACTATACGAGGGAGAGCTTCTTTGTTTCAAAATGTAAAATCCTCACAAAGAAATGTCATTTTGAGTGAGATTTGGAGGCTTCCAGCTTCCATCTTTTCATAGTTGTTGAAAATTGTAATGCTGGGTATGCTCATTTGCTTTTGTACACTACTTTATATTAATGCAAACTTACATTTCAACCAAAAAAAAAAAAGAATAATAAGCCAATAGCTATGCCACTAATAAGGGTCGTAGGACATATATTTGTTTTTACCTCCTAACTATTGCATGTCTTATGTATTTATGGTTTAATCTGTGTTTATGTATTGATGTGATAGATCATTTCCATTACAAAATCTTCGAGATATCTACAAAAAAAAAAAAAAACCATTTATCCTTGGTGATTGTTCAAGTACTTAAATGCTACTTGGAATCAAGTTTTGCTTTATCAAAAACGTTTGAGTAATTTTAGATTATTCTGCTGCCCAACCTGCCAAAAGGGATTTGGGGAGTTGGGCCTCCCTGGTAGGTATTAGCCGTTAGCACTTGGTGTCTTCTTCCTTTTTCTTTTCTTTTTTTTTCTTTCTTTTTTTTTTCTTTTTTTTTCTTTTGGGCAAACCTTTTCAACGTCAATGTCGCGCGGGATAGTTAATAACGTTGGAAGACCAAACGGCAGGTCAAACTATATTTAATAAAGTGAATGAGAAAGTTGCGAGGTATTGGATGTTTGGGAGAAACAAATAGCGAGAGAACAAAGGAGCCTTACCGTTGTTTCCGGGAGAAAGAGTGACAAAAAGACCTCACTTTTCTAGAATCCTTTTCACAGAAAAGGATTCGATTGAAAATCTTTGCTTGTGAATATATTAGTCGCGTTTTTTCCGCCCTCTATCTGTTAGTGGCGATTATAAAGTTTTTAAAGCGAGGGACAAGAGCTTTTACCGTTCAAAATAAGATTAAAAAGTAAGGATATAAAACTAATAACAAATACGTAATGAACTTATCAAATTATTACTACTGGAAAAGGAAGTTGTTGTTTATTGATTATTTATCCAATGTTACAAATCGATATATAACAAAATAAAAATAATTGAGAACTGAATGGGTTGTCAGTAAAAGAAGATACGTAGTATCAAGGCAGTGCATAAAGGGTTTTCTACAACTTTTGATTATTACTATCTCTCATAAGGTTTTCTTGTTCTTAGGGAAAACCTAGGTCAAGTAATTTATAAAGGGTTTTCTTGTTCTTAGGGAAAACCAATTAAGACGACACTGGGTGGAATCGTCTTAGATTACCAAGGAAAAGATACTCTTAACATCAAGTCAAACTCGGTCGATCTTCTGTAGCAAATTTAGTACTTCAGTTACTCTTTTCTGGATCAGACGCACATGCAGTACAGATATAGATAAACATTGTGAAAGCAGGGGAAAAAAAAAAAAAAAAGACGGCATTTAGTATTGGAGGTTGTTTAGAGTTCAGATACTGCTTTTTGCTTCATCAGGAATTTGCACTTTGGATCTTCCCACAATTCAAAAGCTTATATTTTGTTTCTGGGTTTAGTAGGATTTGATAGTCCTAAGATCGTCTATTTATCTATTTTTCTCTTAAATGTCTTCTACTTTTTATTAAAAGGGACTTATATTCCTGATTGGCAATACGAACTGACAGACTGAGCTATTACGTAGCTAAATAGAGAGAACGCTCCCGAAAAATAAGCTGGTTCAGACCATCGCTACGACCTGAACGCCTAGCGGACTCCCTAAGTCCGTCACACTAAGGAGAGGTAATTGACTGTTAGCATTTCATTTTTTATTCTTTTTGGCTTTTCTCTAACCCCTACCTAATCACCGATGTAACCCGCGGTATAGCTTGTTTGACCGAACTTAATTTTTGGGACTTGGAAGGATACTGCATCCGGCGAGCCACCTTAATTGAAGATCCAACAGCTGGCACCAACAGTTATTAGCATATTTAATAACGTCAACAGATCCTGCTGAACAGGGTACCACCAGGTGTGCTGTGTGATTGCGGTTTGTAAGAGAAGGAGACGAATATGGAGTCCCGCAAAGACCGATCCCTTAGGATACAGCGCGATATGAAGGCCCGCAAAGACCTATCCCTCACGATACAGCACCCTCTGCACCCACACCCAGGCCATATTCTTACTCTCCAAGACCCATTAGATGACATGCGTTGTAATGCTTGCCACAAAATTTCCAGTGAATCCTTTTTTTACGAGTGTTCCACTTGCAAGTTTAGAGTGGATGTCAATTGTGTTTCCCGTTGGCAAAAGAATGCTGACGACTGCAAAGAGCACACAGTCGTCCCCTCAATGAAGGCCGTCCCGTTCACTTGCCAAGCCTGTGGTTGGGAAGGCAAGGATATCGCCTACCTATGTAGTGATTGCCGACTCTTGCTTCATGCTGACTGTGTTAAATTTGGACGCATCATCACCACAGTGCGACATGGTTCCCTCACTCGCACATATGCCGTTCGTGAAGTCAAGAAGCAGGAGAAGGTATTCTGTAGATTTTGTTATAAAGAGGTGAATACAGAATATGGAGCTTACTATTGTCATGAGTGTGGATACATTATCCATCTCTCCTGCGCCGGAGAGAACGAGGACCGGACAGCAAATGGCTGGGTCCCCTGTAAATTTCAGGAGGACGAAATAGATGACCCTTCGGAGAACCCACGCTTCATTGATTCAAGAACAGACTTAACTCTCTGCCATCTAGAGCTCGTGGGTAACGAGCGTTGTGAAGCGTGTCTGCGACCGATAATTTCCGCTCCATTTTACCGCTCTACGAGAGGTAATTTCTTACTCCACTGTAAATGTGCAGAACTACGCAGGATCATTGTCCGACTAGAATTTCACCAACATCCACTCATTCTCCATTCACCGGAACCGTCCTGGAGCGGGTTGTTCTATTGTTCTGCTTGTAAACGTCGTCGCCATGGTTTCGCCTACAAATGTGAAGAGTGTGCGGCCGTCACGTTGGACGTTCAGTGTTGTTCAATTCCGGAAAGCTTCGAACATAAAGGTCACGACCACCCCCTCTTCCTTGCTACACGTCCTTCAGAGACGTGCAGCGCGTGCGGTGAAGAGGCTTTTGGAAATATGTTGGTGTGCGTTTATTCTGATTGCAAGTTAAGCTTGTGTTTAAAATGTGCCACTCTTCCGGTCGAAACTAGGCATCGATACGATGCACATCACCTTATTTTCACCTCTGCACCTAGAGATGAATGGGGAGAATATTACTGCTTAATTTGTGAAGAGAAAATAGAAGAAGAGGATTCAGAGAAATGGCTTTATTACTGTAAACCTTGCGACTTTACTGCACATCTCCAATGCCTTCTTGGAAAGAACCCATGCATCAACTTTGGAAGAACTTATAAAGATAAAGATAAGCAGCATCGTCTCGCTATTGTCCAAACAACTGAAGACACCCCTCCATGTAAGGGCTGTGGTGAATCTTTTGATCAGTCTCATCCACTGGAGGATCCATACGTGGCCGTCGAATGTACTGATTGCAAATCCACTTTCCATTATCTTTGTCTGTTTGGCTTGCATGGTAAAGTAGTCGAAATTAGCGAACCGGTGTGAACGCCTGCATTATTTACATTCGAATTCTTATTGGTGAGAGATTGAATCTTCAGATGTTGGAACAGCTTATATCTTGTTTCTTTGTTTGTATTAATTGCTGTGTTTGCGATGGTTTTCCTTTTGACAGAATTCTTTAAGACTTACACTTTGCAAAAATTTGGGTGTAACTTCTTTTTTCAATTTTAAGTGTACCCAGAAATTTGTCGCGCGACTTGTAGGACTAGAAAACTGGATCCATTCAGAGAGACGCAAATTTGAACCGCCCCTCCTGTGGTGGTGAATTTTGGCCGGTACCTTGACTTCGCCACATGTACACATCTTGCAAGTTACCTCGCCACTGAGGCGATTTCCACCAGCAGAACAGCATGGAACAGCTAGGCCGAAAAGCGAAGGACGGGAACGTAAAAAGAAACTCGGAAGAGACACAGTACATACTCAGGAAGTGACTGTATATACTAAAATTTAATGGGGTCTACACGCTCCCACTTCCGCAATACACACATTCACACTTCCACACGAGGGCATGGAAAGAACCCATGCATCAACTTTGTCACATCATCAACACACTCATTTAGTGTAATGGTCTAATTCAAACCATCTTACGGTACTACTTTTTACATGAATTTTGTACTTACCTATATCCATATAGGTATTAAACAAAAACCTGAGTTCTAATACTATGTTAAGAAACTTATAATAACATGAAATGCCAACTTATAAAGTGATGAGACATATCCATATTTTACATGTACACATATAACTTAAAAATGTGATATTAGACATTCACATTGTCAATAATTTGTGAGGAAATACATTATTCCTTGGGATGAAACCTACGCCTTAAATTAGAGTTGAACTCTTTTGCCTAAGTCCCAATTATAAATTACTTCAGATGATGGCTTTGGAATAAAAAGCAAGCTTTCTACATATTAACAATGGGAAATTAGGATGACCTTTAGAATTGCAACTTCCTATATCCCTTGTTATTAGTTGGGTCAATTTCTGCTTCTTTTTCTCTCTATCATTATTGATTCCATCATCCCATTCTATTGTATGTGTAATATATGTTAGATGGATATGGTATGGCAATGTTATGGGGTGCGATCTTATTTAGAAGACCTGTCAAAGACCAATTTTAGTCACTCCTATTTTGGCTGGCACTTTGTTCCTAACAGAAAATGAAAGTGTAGACAAAAAGCTAGACTAAAAAACTCAAAAATATGAAAAACTTCGGAATTTCTATTTTTACTTCAATGATTCATTGATCCATGTTACATGCATTTTTATAGATGAATAGGTATCCGAATTTCATTGTTGTTCTAATGAAGAATCAAGATCATAAAACAATAACCAATCAAATTTTGATCTTAAGTGATCGATATTTGGTATTAGAGTGTAAAAATTCATCCCAAAACCTTATGGTGTTAGGTGTGAAAATCCTATCACTTATAAAATCAATGGTCTGTCCTCACACTTTCAATGCTAGATAATACTCACCTTTAATACTTTCTCTTGTGTGCATGTTGACATAAGCACTGCATGTAGATAGAAACCCAATTTTGAGCTTCGAGGGATTATAAAGTGGAGGTTCATCCTTGACTCAGATATCATAGTAGAGTATAAGAACCTAGCCAAAACCTCAAGGTATTAAATGAAGAAATTTTATTACTATAAATTTGAAAGCTTATTTTCACCTTTTGATGTAGGACAACACACACTTTTAACATTTTGTATTCACCTTTCGTGTTTCTTGATCTACCTGTTGAAAATCATGTCCTTGTATGTTTTGATTGAGAAAAATTTTATTTGAATATATGTTAAATAGAAAATTATATTTGCATATATGATAGAATATATGAAATTGTGAGTGCACATATTAAAACTCAAAGGAAGTAAAAGGTGTGCAAATTATAATATCAATTAATGATATTATAAAGTAGCCGGGTTCCTACATTTTATTATCAAACATCAAATATGAAGCCAATTTGATTTACTTTATAAATATCTTAATTAATAGATTAATTTATATTATTGGTTATGTTAAAAGAATTTTGATACTTGGAATTGGTATGCTTATAGGTGTATTTGAAGAGCAAAAGCTTATGATAGTGGAGTATACATATTCGTTGGACCGACCATATATTTATATATATGGGTACATGAAACTTATTTATATGCACAGCTCGTGAAGAGAGTTCAGCTCGTGAAGAGAGTTCAGCCCGTGAAGAGAAGTTCAGCTCGTGAAGAGAGGTCAACCCGTGAAGCTTGAAGCCTAGCGCAGTTCACTTATCCAAAACGGCAGCGTCCTGAGCAAATAAGAGCGTAAACTCTTATGATCGAACGCCTGAAGCCCTAGCCGCATATCTCAACCTAGAGCTATCCTCCTCCTCTCGATCTCTCTCTTGCGACGCCGACTCCAATGGGAAGAATGTTGAGGAGACTAAGTGTCAGAACGGTTATCTAGCTAGAAAATCACCATCTGCATCAATACAACGTTGTATCCATCAAATCTCAACGGAAGGATTTCGAAAAGGTTTGAACCGAAACCCTAATCTGTTCAACGTTTGAGTATCTGCTATAAAAGGGAGCTTCGGATGAACTTTTTGGTTTTGCTGAGATATATTCTTGCTGATTTGATCAAAAAGAGATAAAAGCCCTCATTGATTTGCTCTCGTTGCCGTGTTTGGTAACATTTGAAGGAAAAGGAAATCTTTGGTGATATTCCCTAAACTTATTATCTTGTGAATATCATTTGATAGATTGATCTTTGTATGTGCTAAATTATTTATAACATTATTTGCACATAAAGATTACTGTAAATCCAAAACCCTAGATTTGTAAAATTGGGGCTTTTGAGATTAGAGCTTGAATTGACTCTGTATACATTCAATTAGCTCTCTGATAAGCTTAAATCCTCACTCATATCATATATTTGAGGAATGAGCTTGATGTATTAAGGTTTTTGTAAACCTAACTTTGTAACTGTGAGCTGTATAACTTCTTTTGAGGAGTTGTGGGGTGAAGGAGAGGTGCTTTCCTTTTTTGAAGTAAAGCAGACTTCAACTTGGTTTGAGTTAAAGGAGAAGAAGGTGGAAATAGGTGAAAAGTGCTGAACCACCGTGAAATTCTTGATTGTGAATTTTCTGATATGATTTATTCTTTTATGCTTTAGTATCATTGTGATATTTCATCTTGCTGTGATCACTAGAAAGAAATCAAAAAGAAAATACATAAATTAGCTAAGCTTCTAAATATCCAATTCAATCCCCCCTTCTTGGATAGCCATAAAACCTTACACTACCAAATTTCACTTGAAGTCCATGCATCCATTTGGTTATAAAACATACCAATGATAGATTCTAATAGATTTACCATCTAGGACATGCTTTGGTTGGCCATAAATAGACAGAATGTTTATTCAAAGTGGGACAACACGAGCAACAACTCCAAGCTAGACTTTCATTATCTGGTGGTTCATAATGCCGGCTACCTCTTACAATATTTTTTCATGCCATGTGATAAAGAAACCTTTAGCATCAATTACATTAAAACATTACTTATTAGACTATCTTCTAATTTCTACTATCAGCGGAGGGATACTAAAGTATCGTGGGGCTAATATTTGTGTAATAATATAAGAATCACCTAAGTTTTACCTTTAATTTTCTATCTTATCTTGTTTATGTAGTATGTAGAATATTTGTAGACGAATCCCATCATGTCACATGGGTGGGGCAACGTAGTAGTGAGCGATTCAACACCCACGTACTTATGTCCTACCAACCTACTATTATAAACATGTTTCTCAGTGGGAACAGAAGAAAAGATATCTCCACTGCTTTAATTCACATCTCTTGGAGAAAGAGATTCTCTCAAGATTTCAAGGGCCTACAAGGAAAACTTAAAGATTTCAAAAGTCCTTGTCTTTTGCCTCGGTTTATTTTACAAAGTTCAATGACTCCAACTTTGGACTTTTATGGGTGAACCTTAACGTCGGCCACAGCTAAAAATTTGTTACAAGGATGGTATCTTTTTATGCAATGGACAGTGAAACTGTTAAACGTTTCGCATCAAATGACTTAAAATTACTCATAATACAATCTTTCACTTTATAAGAGAGAAAAATAAATAAATAACTAGGCTTTCCAGCTAACCACTCCCTGAAGTGGGTGGATTACCTCCTACTAGTGGGGTGACTAGATCCAACACCATACTTTTTTGAGTGCACCGTCTAATATCCTATTATAATTAGATTATGTTAACCTAACCGTTTTGTTAATTTAGTTATGCTTTTTCAATTTATAAGAGAAAGAATTATGACTAGCCTTCCTAGCCAACCATTCCTTAAAGTGGGCAGGTCACCTTTTAAAAGTGGGGTGACTTTGATCCGCCTCTATGCTTTTTCTTTTTCTTTTTTTTTGTGGACCATTCGATGTCCTATTGTAATTGGATTAGGTTAAACTAACCAGTTTTTATAATTTATCAAAGCTTGTAGAACATGCAATCATTTAATTAATAATATTATTTGTTGTTGCCAAGAAAATTGTGTTAATAATAACAAGACAAAAAAAAAAGAGAGGCATCTTATGAATAAATGTTATTCAAGTTTCATGCAAGTGTATTGGAACCCTTTCATATTATCTTCCTTTCATTGCATGTCTACTGCGACTTCAAAGTTTTGCTTTATTTTGGTTATCTTATTTTTTGATTATTCGTACATGAGTCACAATGGTTTAGAGTTTGATTCCTTTCATCTTATATATTGTCTTAATTTTGTAAAGAATTACCTCATTTGTTTGGTTCTCTCTACCTTCCTACATATGTTGTCCTTAAACTCCATGGTTCCTCAAATTCCTAAATAACACATATTTCGACGACACCCCTTCTGATTGGGCTATAACGTGTGAATGTTGAATCGGTACACCAGGAATATATCATCCAAATCCTTGTTGGAATCAGCAAAACTCAAATAAATTTATCTACAACTCAAATTTTGGGGGAGGTCGTCCAAATACACATATAGAATTTAGTAGAAGTCTTCTAAAGGAGTCTTATCACTTCTCTTTTGTGGGCAACACGCCAATGAATAATTGAAGAATATTATCACGTCTCCTTGGTGGCCGACAAACCAATAAATAATTGAAGAGCCATTGACACTTACCTTACCAACCCACAACCATCCACAACTTTCAGGTCTTCGAAGTTTGTAAAATTTTTCCCCATCTTTTAGAAAAGGAGATCATTTTAAGATTTGAAGGCCCTACATAAACATTTGCTGGTGTCAAAAGTCTTAAGCATTTGTATTAATTTTTTCATCAATATCAAAAAGTGAAGATTGTTCATTGCATTCTTCCAATCGAATCAACTTTTTATTTTTATAAATTTAAAAAAGACAAAAAAAAGTAGTTTGTTTTTCGTCCACGTGATCATGCTTATCAATTTCGCTAAAAAGTCAATAGTATCCCTATGTTTGGGATAAGTAGCATACAAAGTTTAAAGTGGAGATAGGACTGAGCCCTTAGTGGGAACCGAGGAAAAACTATATAGGACTGAGCCCTTGGTGGGAACCGACGAAAAACTATCTCCACTTCTCCACTAGACATCTTTTAAAGAAAGAGATCCTGTAAGATTTTAGAGGCCTATCAAGCAAGTTAAAGATTTCAGAGGGTAATGTCTTTTGCTTTAATTTATTCATCAAGGTCCAAAAGCGAAGATTTTCGCAGCGGATCAATCACGAAATGGAAGTCTTTAATCGAAGTCTTATGTGCTATTATACTGTATTTGAGTATTCAAAACTACCAGCATTCTATCCGAGAATGTGCTTCTTCGTGGTGATGGTATTTGACGCCAAACATTGCAGGCATTTTCTAGTGTCGTTTTAAAGTTTTGCGTTTTGTGTTTTTTACTCAAAACCAATATTCTGTACCAAGGTTTAGAAAACAGATTTCATGGGAATCCAATGGATTATCAAATGATTATTACTTTCATCCATATTATGGCACACGAAATAGTGAGTGCAGTGAAAATGCAGCTTCGACATATAAAAATATATAAATTCACAATTCCATACCTCATTGGAATGTCCAGCTTGCAACATAATACAAGATCTTCTTCATACAAAGGCTAGTACCTTTGTGTTTGCCCACAGAAGGCGGAAATAGTTTTTTTAATACAATGTCAAAATTTATAATTTAAATAAATAAAATATTATTATAACTTATCGTTCAAGGACAAGATTTTTCTTATGATATCACTTGCCTTCCACAGGGCCAATTACTAATGAACCGGGCCTTGTGTGGTTCACGACACGTGTCCATGTACCGTGGGTTTTTCCGACTTTTGCTCACCTTCTACAAAGCGTCTGTCTTCTGGGTCTGTAAGTCTATTGGGGTTAAACTCGTTTGCTGCTCTCGAGGCTATTGGTCGCATGTGGGCATAAGCATTGGGTCGAACAGCGATTCTAAATGTGTCAGGCTTCTTCCGGAGCATGCCTTAATTTTCTTGAAAGTGAGAGAATCAAAGATCATCTTTAGTGTATCTAAATGATTGACTGGGAATCGAAGGATTTTCTTAGAAGTCCTTGAATGCTCGTATATGCTCATATCAAGAAAATTTGAACTTTAGAGCGTGCTTTGATAAGAACACGATCTAGGACGTATATTTCTTTTTTTATTTTATTTTATTATAACCTCTATTTCTTTCTCTCATTTGTAACTTTTAGATTTAAAGCCATGAAAATATATGAGTGCATTATGAATTGATAACGCATTAAAACTTATGATGTAAACTGTTACAATATGAAAAGATGATTTAATATATAAATAATTAAATTTTATTGTCTATCGACTCTTTTGGTGATTTTAAACCACTTTGTTACTAATAATGTTACCATGTTATCTCTAGGCCAAAACTTTAATAAAAATTTTGTAGTTTATATATTTTAAAACAGCTCGGCAGAACTTGAATGCTTGCGTATTGTAACATTGAAAATTATTTGTGTTTGTGAATACCCTAGTCTGGCCTCAAAAACCGATCAGTTTGAGTGGCTCCAAGCGATCGGCGTGATTTTTGTCTCTCATTTTTCTTTGTTCCTGCGCGACACCAATACTTCCGCAAAGAATCTATTGACTTTTAAGATCATTGATGTAAAGTTTTGAGATCTACAATTGTTTAGATCAACGATGCTTTTAAAACTGATCAACATGTGTTTCTCGCTTTCATTTTCCTTTATCTCTAGTTGTTAACCACTGAGCCAAACCTTGACCGACGAGTCCAGTTGGTTGTGGGTTTGAATCCCCTCCCTCCCTTCCCCCGTGTGATAGCTTTTTTGTAACAATTATGAGACAATCGAGTTGTTTTCTTAAACTTTTTTTTTTTGCTTTGTTAATATTTTGTCTTAATTTTTTTTCTTTACGTAATTACAACTACAGGAAGTTATTTTAATCAACTTAAAGCAAAAAAAAATGTAATTTTAGCTTTTTTTTTTTATAGTTAACTTTATGATTTTGAAGGCTCCTTAAAAATATCACGTTAAGCAACTTTTTTTCAAATCACCACCTAAAGCATATATATAACATTTTAAGTGAAAATGGGTTGCATTAGGAGCTTGTGAGTGACAAAGAGAACATATTTCTGCCGTTAGTTATTTTACTTATATTTTAGTGAATGCAAATAAGCCCAATAACTTGCCTTAGTTTTCTATAAAAAAAGGATAAAGAGCAAAAGAAAATGATGAAGGTAAAGATTCTGAAAACTCTATTTTGCCTCCTGAGAACTTGAATATATAGAGAATTAAATGTTAGCCTTACAAAAGGATGAAATTTAAAAGTTTCAAGCATTCAAGTTGCAGCTTTAGTTGTCACTTCCTTATCTTCTTAGAATCTTTTACGTTTATCAAAGCCATTGGGAATGGAAATAATTAAATAATAAAATACCGAATGGAAGGAATAATACTAGCAGTATATTGTAAGTAATTCACGGTGTCCTTTGGTTTGTACAGGGAGCCTTAATTTATAATGTTACTAAGGCTAAGCGGATATAGAAATAGGTTAGGTACAGTTATGAACAGATTTCATTAGAGATTAGATTATGTAGGAATTTTGAATTCTTTCCATATCTTGTCTTGGATGGATTTCCATTGCTGTTGCGGATGGAGGAGGATTGGTTTGAACTTTGAATCCTTTCCTTCTTGGAGGTGCTTGATTGCCGAGACTTGATAAGTGAGTAATTGCTTGGTTTGGTGAGATGCTCTGCTGGGTTGTCGAAGATGCTCTTGTGTTGTTTGCCGTGGTGAACATATGCTGATGTGGACAGATTTGAATTGGGGTGACTTAATATCCCCCGCAAGCTAAAGAATCGAAACGAACTGTAAGCTTGTCTTGTAATAACTTAAATCGGATTGAGGAGAGGCCCTTAGTGAGAATGTCTGCAATTTGATCCACAGTTGAGATAAAGTGGATAGAAAGTTGTTTGCTGGTGACGCGTTCACGAACAAAATGAAAATCAATTTCAACATGCTTTGTGCGTGCATGGAAAACTGGATTGGTAGAGAGGTAGAGTGCGGAGAGGTTATCACACCATAAGGTTGGTGGATTTTGAAGAGTAACGTGTAGATCACGGAGAAGTGCTTGAATCCAAATGAGTTCAGCGGTGGTGTCTGCTAAGCTCTTAAATTCTGCTTCAGTACTTGAGCGAGCAACTGTCTTCTGCTTACGGGAGCTCCAGGAAATGATGTTGGGACCAAGAAAGATGCAATAGCCACCCGTGGAACGTCGATCGTCTTGATCACCTGCCCAGCCAGCATCGGAGTAGGCATGGAGGACATTAGAGGCACCGCGGGTGAAGTGGAGGCCGAAGCGAGGAGTTTCATCATTAAGGGAAGGGGGGTGACTAGTGGTGCAGGGAGATGTAACACCGCGAGCATCACTCATATTGGCACGTTTAATTATGTCATGCGCAAATTTGGCCTGATGAAGATGCATGCCATGAGTCGAGTGAGTGGCTTCAATTCCTAAAAAATAGTGGAGATCGCCCAAATCTTTAATGTCAAATTCGTTTTGAAGTTGATGAAGAATCGATGCAAGTGGGGCATTGGGACTGCTAGTAAATATTATATCATCGACATAAACAAGAATGTATACGAGGTATGTGGACCGTTGTAAAATAAATAACGATGAGTCAGCATGGGAGGAATGAAAACCAATTTTTTTCAAAAATTGATTAAGACGTTGATTCCAAGCACGTGGGGCTTGTTTAAGACCATAGAGTGAACGTCGAAGACGACACATGTGATAAGGACGTTGAGGATCAATAAATCCTTGTGGTTATGTCATATAAACTTCCTCATCAAGGTAGCCACCGGCGAAAGCCATTTTCTTTTCTGATCCAGGTTGATGGCATCCTCCACTTCATTTTCCGCTGCCTTTACCGTTCCTACACCAGGGAATGTCACCATTCCAGCTGTCGGTGTCCAACTCGAAGGCCATAACTTCCTCGTATGGAAGGCACAAATAGTCCCCTACCTTCGTGCAAGTGGCCTCCTCTCTATCTTAGATGGATCCTACCCCTGTCCGGAAGCATACCTCACCACTACCGATGAAAATGGAGCCACTTGCCGTGTTCCTAATCCTGCTTGCAATGACTGGAACATTCGGGATCAAACCGCCCTGGGTTGGATCCTGAACACTTGCTCAGATGCTGTTGTTCAGTCAATCACTCAGCATAACCACGCTGCTGACGCCTGGAAAGCTCTTGCAGCAGAGTTTGAAGCACAAAACTCTGCACGGACCTCCTCCCTGCGCATCCGCCTTCAAACAATCCAGAAAGGCCATCGCTCGGTAAGTGAGTTCTTACAGGAAATTAACACACTTGTTGATCAACTCGGTAATGTAGGTGAAGCAATCTCCGACAATGAGTTCTTAACTCATTTGTTTCGGGGACTTGGACCCACATACACACCATTGGCAACTGCCATTGCAGTCCACAGCCGCACGACCTCTCTCTCTAGGGAAGATCTTCGTGGGTTGCTCCTAACCCATGAAGCCACGATGGAACTCGCAGAACAGAGCACTCCCACAGCTGCATTTTCTTCTGGCAACAATTCCAGCCAAAATCGCGCAGGACCCACAACACTTGGCTCTAGATCTCAGCCCCCACGGTATACCCGTGCCAGAATCACCCAAGCTTCCATCCCACCAGGCGGCAGACTCATCATCGGCGGTGGAAATCGGCACCGAACAGTGGTATGCCAACTCTGCAATCGTCCAGGCCACCGTGCGAACCAGTGCCGCTCCCGACCGCCCCCACCTCAGTACACCTACGACGCTGCTCAAGCCAACCAGGTTCAAGCTGATTTCAACGGGCTCCTACCCCCACGGTCCAATCCACTAAGCCCGCCATATGACTTCAACGCTTTCAGCTCTCCAGCCCCTCACGAGGCCCACGACTCTTCAGCCCACCTGTCCGCCAATTATTCTCATGCTGCGACCCAATCTGACTCAGCTTGGTACCCAGATTCAGGGACTACCAACCACATAACATCAGACCCAATGAACTTGGACAGCATTATGGCCTATAACGGGACTCAACAGGTTACTGTTGGAGATGGAACCGGCTTACCCATAAGCCACACAGGTAATATTTCTAAACCCAATAAATTTTCTATGTCCAAAATACTCGTTGTCCCGTCTATTACAAAAAATCTTTTATCCATTTCTCAGTTTACACGGGAAAATAATTGTGTTTTCTCATTTTATCCCAATTTTTGTGTGGTTCAGAACCTGAATACGGGGAAAACACTCCTTCACGGGCCAGTTGATCGCGGACTTTACCGCTTGACATCAATAAATTCAAAGCAAAAGCCCCTTGCTATGTTAGCACATAAGACTCAATTAGAAAAATGGCACCTAAGATTAGGTCCGGCCAACTACAAGAATGTAATCAATTTGCTTCGATTAATGAAAATTCATTTTTTGGGAACACCACCCTCTTCATGCAAAGCTTGCCACATAAGCAAAAGCTCACGCCAAGCTCATCATTCCACTCATACAATCTCTCGGGCTCCTCTAGATTTAGTCCACTTTGATATATGGGGGCCCGCTCCAATTACCTCCTCTATGGGAAACCGATATTATATTTGTTTTGTGGACGATTATTCAAAATTTTCTTGGCTTTACTCGTTTCAATCATGAGATCAATTTATTCCAATATTTCAAACATTTCAACGGTTTGTTGAGAATAATCTCCAAACTAATATTAAATGTATACAAAGTGATGGGGCCGCTGAATTTACATCCGCCCAATTTCGCTCATTACTTCAACAATCGGGCATATTTCATCGAATTTCTAGCCCCTACGCCCCTTTCAAAATGGCTCTGCTGAACGTAAACATCGTCATATCATTGAAATTGGGCTATCTATGTTAAATCATGCACACGTTCCACTCATTTATTGGGATTATGCAGTTGAAACGGCTGTTCATATTATCAACCGCTTACCAAGTGCGGTAATTCAAAATAAATCACCATGGGAAAAATTATTTGGAAACCCTTCATCCATTTCCCATCTACGAGTTTTTGGGTGTCTTGTTTACCCCTATCTTCGCCCTTATACTAAGCATAAATTGCTCCCTCGTTCCACCGATTGTGTTTTCTTGGGTTATCCAACTGGATACAAAGGCTACCGATGCCTATGCCTTAAAACCAAAAAGATATATATTGTTGCTGATGCGACCTTTGATGAGGATGTTTTTCCATTTACCACTCTCCAACCCTCATCCACATCACAATCTCCTACTACTCAAGTTCACTTACCGCTTCCTGAGATCCCATCTTTTCGCGGTCAACCTCTTCCTACTTCTAATAATGGTCTTTCCACTCCTATGCCCTCTGACCTACATGAGGCATCTAGTGGTCCACCTCCTATTGTGGAATCACCACAACCCTCCCCTTCTCTGCCCCCTCCACCTACCGTGGCTCCTTCTCACCCTATGGTGACCCGACTAAAGGGCGGCACTCTTGCACGACGCCAACTTACGCGTCACCACACTTATGCTTTAACTGCAACTGCACATCCTTATCATGAACCCTTAAACTTCACTGAGGCTTCCAAAAACTCTAATTGGCGCAAAGCCATGGCAGATGAATATACTGCCCTACTTAAAAATCACACATGGGACTTAGTTCCCCCAACATCCAACATCAATCCTATCGGATGCAAATGGGTTTACAAAGTCAAACTCAACTCTGATGGGTCCCTTGAACGCTACAAAGCACGACTCGTAGCAAAAGGTTTTCATCAACGTCCTGGGATTGACTATACCTTAAGGCTAAGCAGATATAGAAATAGGTTAGGTACAGTTATGAACAGATTTCATTAGAGATTAGATTATGTAGGAATTTTGAATTCTTTCCATATCTTGTCTTGGATGGATTTCCATTGCTGTTGCGGATGGAGGAGGATTGGTTTGAACTTTGAATCCTTTCCTTCTTGGAGGTGCTTGATTGCCGAGACTTGATAAGTGAGTAATTGCTTGGTTTGGTGAGATGCTCTGCTGGGTTGTCGAAGATGCTCTTGTGTTGTTTGCTGTGGTGAACATATGCTGATGTGGACAGATTTGAATTGGGGTGACTTAATAGAAATGTCTATTAACACAGAAATCAATATAAACTATTGTTGTGGAATTACGACAAACTATAAATTTTTTATGAAATATATAAATAATGAACAAACGAATGTTGTTTTCTTTAAAATTTAACATTGTTTGTTTATATTTTTTTTCTAATTTTTATCATAAATAAATAATTCCAAAAACATAGTTTCCCGAAATTTAATTCCACATTAGAAGCCTGCCAAAGAAAAGCGGAGGAAAATAACAAATTTTTATAAGATCTTAAACCTTACCAAAAAACTTTTTATTTCTTGACGCCAAGCTGATCTGAATAGCAAAGTTCAACCAACAGAAAGTAAATGAAAATTCGCACAATGGACCTTTACTCATAACGTCCATAGATTCGATTCTCATCATCCAATAAAAAATCAGACTGTGGAATTTTACAGTCGAAAATGACTTTTAAGAAAAGCCTGTTATTTTTCACTCCTACGAATTTCTGTTATTTTATACATCTAATGAAATCACAAGATAGAAAAACATGCTACTTAATTCTCATTGCTTGCCTAAACCCTAAAATTTGAATCTGTATTACTGGCATGACCGAGCGTGCCAGTTGGTGTGTCTTCCAATGAGGTCCCGCATAGTTTATTCTAATCCATCGAACTCCCAAAAATTCGAGATCGGTCAGAAGAGTCAGCGAACTGTGTCACCAGGTTCGACAAAAGCAACAACAAAACACTAAAATGACAATGCTGAAGGAGCAACTCCCGAAGTCCCGTATTGAATGTTAGGCAGCAAGAAAATAATCTAAAATTATTCCTGTTCTTCCCAATGCAAATGTTGGACGAAAAATAATGAGTACCAACAACTAAGATCCGTGCTTTTTAAGCTTTCACGTGATTGTGTATGTCTATACTCCCTCTGAGTTTCATCGATCCAAGTATTAATTTCCAATTTATAGTCGAAGAATCTACAAAAGTTAGATTTGACGTTGAAAATATCTTTTACTCGACAATCTAAGAGGACTCGATGACCAATGTCTTAGCCTAGATTCTCTATACCTGTCATTTTCCACCCTCCCTGCACCATATCACCACTTCCAAGAAGAAGTGCAGGGTTTTGAGAAGAACAAGGCAAGGTATAGTGATTAATAAAAGGCTTCAATCAAATTAGTATAAAAATGTGGTTTTAAGTATTTTATTTACAATTAATTATATGATTTTGAAGTTTATCTATATATATCACATTAAGCACTTTTGTTTTTCAGATAACCACCTAAAGCATATAAATAACATTGTAAAGCAAAAATGAATTGCATTACAAGCTTTTGGGTGGTAAAAAAAAACAAATTTCTGTTGTTAATTATTTTACTTATATCTAAGTGATTGCAAATATAAACAAATTTTGCAATTTGTTATGAAATTGGCTATATAGAAAAGAGTAATCTCAAGTCGTTATAAACAAATTTCGAATAAAAATATTTCCCAATTTTATTGAAATATAGGACAAAATTGTATGTCAGGAATTGAACTTTCATAAGTGCTTTTTTTATAATTCAATATAGATACTATCCTTCCAATATAAGAGGTTATTAATAATAACAAAACAAAAGATAAGGAGACAAACATCTTATGTAAAAATGTCATTTAAATTTCATGTAAGTGTACCCACTTCTGTTGTTGCTTTTTTTATTTGAGCATATTTGAATTTTTACTTTTTGTTGTTTATTTCTTAAGTATTTTTTATGGATTAAATTAGTTTAAATTTAGTTGTGGAATAGAATAGAAGGAACTTATGACATACCTTTATCTTTTTATATTATATTAATTTTGTGAACTAACTACTTTTTATTTCCCTTTCTACATATTTCCACAAACTTCACGATACCTCAATTTTCCAAAATAGCACATATTTCCACAACGCCAACTTGTGGTTGGGCTGTAGTCCTGTTGATATTGAACCTATACACCAAGAATATATCATGAAATCCTTGTTACCAAATTGGTTTTAAGTCATATTCAACAAAACTCAGATAATTTTGCCTTTAATTGAAATTTTACCGAGGTGTCCAAATACACATGTAGAAGTGCAGTCTAATAAAGGAGTCCTAGAACCTAGATTTCAAAAATAAGTCTTAAATGCATAAGTAGGTCTTAGAAAATGATCAAATTTGAAAGTTCAGGAGCAGGTCTTAAATCTCCTTAGATAAATTATCAAATTTGGAAGTTGCGTGCCCTTAACTTGCAAAGGAAAATAACAGTGAAAGATTTTAAAACTCCCTTCTTGCCCAGGAACTCGAATGAATGCAATCATATAGAATTTAATATTATTTATCCTTGTGATCTGGTAGAATCTTGTCTTGGAAAAAGATCAAATTTAAAAGCTCCATGTCTTCAATTTGCAAGGTATAACATTTGAGAAAGACTTATGTTGGAACCTGAATATATGTAGTCTTATAATATTACTTACCCACATGATCAAGTTGAATCTCGCCTTGGAAAATGATCAACTTTGGAAGTTCCATGCATTCAACTTGCAAAGAAACTTAAATGTATGCAATCATATAGAATTTATATTATTTATCCATGTGACCAAGTAGAATCTCATCTTGGAGAATGATAAAATTTGGAATTTCCATGCGTTCAACTTGCAGAGTAAAATAACAAAGGTGTAAGATCTCACAAAAACTTATCTTGAAAACTGAATATATCTAGTCTTATAAAATTGAATATTGCCTTAGAAAACGATCAAAGTTTGAAGTTCGATGCATTCAGTTTGCCGTTCTTGCTCTCTTTCCTCCATTCTTATGCCATTAGCTGTAATAGCACCCAGAATCCACTGGCCCTTTCGAGATTAACGAGGCAGTTTATAGTAATTAATGAAAGGGAAAAGATAGGGGCCGTGATACCCATTCGCATACTTGACCATCATCCAGACATTGTACATATTCGAACTTGAAAAACAAAACACTATCTGAACAGGTCCAACAAACTTCCATCATTGACAGTCACGAAAAAATCTATTTTTAGGAAGATTCAACCAATTCTTCCATTCATAAAGAGAATAAAAAAGAAAAAGAAACCTCTATTAAAAAGTGTAAAGATGTATTTTACATTATTAATATTTTGATATCATCTTTTTTTTATGTAAGTTGTTTTTCTTTTCAGAAATCAATTTTTTAAGAAATAAATTTTTAAGACAATATTAAAGCTTAGATTCGAAATGTAACAGCCTCTCATTTGTATATTAAGTTTTCATATTTTTTTTTTCACTCAAGATGAAGGGATATACTGAAAATAATATAGAAATATATCATCTTAATATTATTTTGGTGTTATTCTCTTTATATGGAAATGTCTCCTATCTCAATAATTAATTTTCAATGAGATAATGAATCTCCATAACATTATAAATATCTTGAAAATAATTAGATAATTGCTTGATCTTCACACTTCTTTTTTCCTTCTTACATAGTCACAACCATAGAAAGTTATTCTAGTCAATTTCCTGTTAAAAATGTGGCTATTTTGGGTACTTTTATTTACAATTAAATCCATGGTTTTAAAGATTGTTAAAAACCTCTTGTGCTACCGCCATTGAACTAGAATTAGGGTGCCAAACTTTGTGTGTGTATCTACCAGCGCCCGTTCACGGCCAATATCATGCTATTGTCCTTTATATCCACAAGAGAGAGTTTATAGCAAGGAATCAACAACAGACAAAAGAAAGAAAAAGATTTGGCACAAATGTTTTGAAAGCAAGAAAAAGAGCAACAATTTATGCAAAAGAAGAGATATTTTTAAAACACCATTTTGAGTCCTCGAAACTCAAATTTATGCAAAATTGGTTATTACATTGTCAATGTGATCGAGTTGAATCTCGCAAAACGAATAAATTGAGTTGTTATACAAAATAATTATCATCTGATGTGATTATAGTAAAATAAATCAAGTTTTCAATTAATATCGAATATGTTTTTATTAAAAGGATTTTTGTCACATGAATCAATCTCTACATTATATTTAACAATAAATTAGAAACTAAACTCTAATACATACTTTCTCTAGTTCTACATATTTGTGTTTCAAATCTTGCAATCTTGATCTCAATTATGTCTCGGTCTAGTGCTTTTGTTTTGCAACTAAGGAAAAAAATAATAATAATGAGGCATCCATATTGTAAAAAATGTTCATAATGGTTCGACATAAAAATTTTGTTATAGATCACATACACTGTCATCAAACAACAAAACCCTACCCAAGTCAACATCAAACGTTTTGATTGACGGAAGACACGCTGCAAGGTTTTCCGGGCTTGCCAGGCTATAATTGTACGTACTATCACATGTCTCTGTCAGGTCTACACAGAAATAATGTACAAATGCCTGTACCTTTTTGTCTTGTCATCAACAGGTTTAGAGATGGGCGTGGCGCAAATCCATTGGAT
The DNA here is from genome assembly GCA_028551395.1 of Casuarina glauca. NCBI lineage: Eukaryota > Viridiplantae > Streptophyta > Magnoliopsida > Fagales > Casuarinaceae > Casuarina > Casuarina glauca. The sequence continues at coordinate 29,321,194 of CM052351.1, read as the reverse complement.
GACCAAAAAGCTGGTTTCGGAGCCTTTTTGATGTCTTGTGATGAGCCTACCGGCGATGTCAGCTCTCTGCAGCGATGTTTTCGTCAATCAGTACAGGTTTGGAAGACAAGGGTTGCCAACTCATTGTTGTTCACACGTTTTTGTCAGTGATATTTTCACGTCTTTCGAAGTGTAAATTATTGGCTTCCATCGTTCAGAAAACCCAGTGGCAGTCGTGAAAAGCAGGTGAGGGCCTTTTGATGAACGCCTCCCAGGATTTCAACTCTAACCAATCGCTTCGATTCTCGTGAGATTCAATTTTTTTTACGGTTCTTAGTAAAAGGCGCGGTATCTAATGGAAAGAGAAGGAAGCCATTTCTCGAGGAAGTTTGTGGTTATTAACAACTGCTTGTTCCTCAAACAAGTTGGCTAGCTCACTGCTTATAAGGATCCGAAAAGTCTTTGAGATCCTGATGCAAATTTTTGAGATCGACAATGCCTTTAAAACTGATCAAACTGACAGTTCTTGACTACATGCCTATCTAGCTGTCATCAATGACACTAGCAACTGCGAAAAATCTGCAGCCTCTTTGAAATCGACCAAGCCAAGTAATTTTCACTATCAATGTGATGGAAAATTAACTTTTAGACGGTGATTTAAGATCTCTTTCATTCTTAAAAGAAGGTGTAGTTTATATTTTAAATGCTTCATTTAATTTTTTTTACCTGTGAAAATATTTTTTATGGAGCTTCCAAACATAATATTAGAATATAGATTTCAAGTATAATACTTCATCCTTGTGAGTTGGGTTTTTTCTTTTGACATTCTGATGAAATGATACTTAAAATTAAGTAGTAAATATATTCTCATTTTGGTATTTCATTCTAGTGTTTTTCTTATATATAAAATTATTAGAAAAGATAGCTTTTCTGTAACAATTTTGAGACAATCAAATTGTTTTCTTAACCTTTTTTTTTTGGTTAATGTTTTGTCTTAGTTTTTTTTTTCTTTACATAATTACAACTACAGGAAGTTATTTTAATCAATTTAATGCAAAAAATGTAATTTTAGGTATTTTATTTATATCCTCTGTAATAATCGATATGCTTCTTAAACTCAAAGTCCAGCTTCAAAACTTTATATCTTGTGAAACCTAGAAAAGTGCTTATGGGTTCTTAACAAATTCATTTGGCTAACAAGAGCATGCAGACAATTTCTTCATCTCACTAATTTCCAAGTCCGTTCCTGAGATGAACTCAAACTTCGATCCTTTTTGGTATTCTGCTTATTAGTTTGTACAACTGGAAAGTAATTGTTAAACACCCAATTTCTTTGAATTGTGATAATTTGATTAGTTAATTTTGATATTACCATTAAAGTTATTTTTACTATTTTTTATCTTAAAATAGTTTCATCTACTTTTTCATCCACTTTCAACAATTTCGCATTAATATGTAAGACCAACAAGGGTAAATTAGAATCTTACAACGGCTATGCCCATGGTAGCCCATGATGTCAATGACACTTGAGATGAAGCACCTGCTAAGCAAAAATGAGTTACACTAACTGGAAAAATGATAAGCGAAATTTTTTTTAATACCACCAGCGTGTAGATATAGCCAAAAACGTGAACAATTTACATACAAGCAAAGAGTTCCAATCCCAATCAATCTATTTTGAAAAACAATGATGTACATTGCGGTTATTGCTAACTACAGAAAGAATTTTATTGCTCTTGAATTTTGTTACTATTACTAACAATATTACCAGATTATCTCTATACCAAAAATTAAAGAAAAATCTTAAAGTTTAAAGATTTTAAAATTGCCCAGTAGAACTTGAACGCATGCGGTACAATCAAACTCGAAAACTAATGAGTTTTGAGTGGCTCGAGCTGATCGACGTGCTTTTCATCTGTTACTTTCCTTTGTTCTTGTGCGACATCAACACCCACGCAAAGAATCTGCCGGCCTTTTGAGACAAACGACGCAAATCTTTGAGATCTACAATTTTTCAGATCAACAATGCCTTTGAAATAGATCAAATTGAGTTCTTCTAGGCTATCAAATTGATGGGATTGGAAATATTGCTTATAAAGAATATTTTTTAATTTTTCTATTTTATTAGTAAAGACACTAAAGTAGTTTATCTCTATTGTATATTTTTAATATACTAAGATTCATGTAATAACACAAGAACCACTGTTATTGTTACTGTCAATCCACTATTATCGACACACTTCTATCTCATCTTAGAAGTCCATAAAATTAATCCACATCTTTTAGAAAATCATATCCTCTTAGGATTTCAAGGACCTACCTAAACTTATGTCACATCTTTTTCTTTTCTATCCTATCTTATTTTTTGCAGGGAGTAGAATGTCCTTTCATGTTGCCCTAAATGTCAATAATTCAACAACCACTAAATTAGATTTTATCAACCCACTTGTAGGCATGCTTATCATGACTTAGAACTTTTTACTTTTTTTTTTTTGGTCTATTTCTCTAATTATTTGTTTATGGATTAGATTGGTATGGAATTTGATTATCGAATAGAAAAAATGAAAACTTGCGACATACCTTTCATCTTTCTATGTTATTTTAGCCCCCTGAACGTATTAATTAGTACTTCTCCCCTCTCTACATGCCCAAAAATGTTATACGCAAACTCCACGGTCTCTCAATTCTCCGGTATCACACGTAATTCCGCAGCGCCTTCTTGTGGGCTTTAGTGCTCTGGATATCATGAAATCCTTTGTTATCAAAAAGGTTTAGGTCATAATCAACAGAACTCAAATAATTTTGCCTACGACTGAAATTTTGCATGTTTAAGAGTGTCCAAATGCACATCATATCAGGCGACACAACAATGACTTTTACAATCATCGATGCTTATCCTATCAGACCCTACGGTCCACACTATGCTTGAAGTCCGAAGAATTGCCCGAGATTTCAGGGGCCTCCACAAACTGGTTTCGAGGCTTTTATCGAATTCTTATTTGGTGTTTTATTATATTTGAGCGGTTGAAAACCACCCACGTTGTTATCCTAGAATTTTAATCAGCATTGACGAAAGTTAGAGGAAAAGAGCAAAAGAAGAGCTTTTAAAAGGACCGGCTTTATAAATCTTGATGGTTATGATAGTTTATTTTTTTGAAACTCAAAATGATAAGTTAATTGTGATAGCTATTCGTTGAGACAAGGATAATAGTCTCATTCAACATTTGTTTTTAAAAGAGAATATACTTCACTATGAAGAATATTTCACAAAAGAAAATTGGCTTTATCTAATTGCTTAACATGCTCTTAGACGGGACCCAACGCTTGTTCATCTCGCTGCGAGCAACGAGCTTCATTTACAAAGATCAGGTGATGCCATGGACTACAATCTCAGAGCTCCATCTCTTACTTACACAGTGAACAACTGCTCAAAGGTGGCTACTTACCATTTACTCTCAAGTAAGGTGTCTCCTAGTTTATCCTAATAATTTTTGAAGTCCCAAAAATTAGAGATGGGTTTGGAGATTCGGAGAAACTGGACAATGCAGTAAATCGGTAGTTAAAAGGTTAGACAGAAGTAGATGAAGGAAATAAACAATAAATACCAAAAGTTTGATATCTAAGTATGTCATTTTGGTGTGTGTAAAAAAAAAAAAAAAAGGCCTCACATAATTGGTTGGGCAGCAAGATATTTTAGAGTTACCCAAACGTTGGTGGGAAAACTAATTTACGCAGATATCAATTATAAGCTATTGTGGTATAGGAAGATCAAATTATAAATTCTTGATGAAACATATTGAAGAGAAAAATTCAATGCAGTCCTCTTTCAACTAAATGCTCACGTTTAATAGATGACATAAAAACTCAAACACTAATTTTCGATGGGAGAATCAAGAAAGTTACATTTGATGTTGAGGGTATCTTTCATTTATAAACTATTCTATTACTAATGTTTACAAGTTTCCTTTTGAAGCTTGTACATCAACCTAACTAATTTCTGAACACTGTGATTTTGTGATATCAATTATATAAGCACTGTTTTGACACTTCAACTTACTGAATGTGCCGGCTATTTACTAAAAGGGTGCCTTGTTCTTGACGGGCATGTTTTCTGGACTTGCCTTCCGTGAATTGCTCCTGACCACAAAGATGAACATGTACTGACTATGAATTGTAGAAAAGATAGCTTTTCCGTAACAATTTTAAGACAATCGAGTTGTTTTCTTAAACCTTTTTTTTTCTTTGTTAATATTTTGTCTTAATTTTTTCTTTACATAATTACAACTACAAGAAATTATTTTAATCAACTTAATGCAAAAAATTGTAATTTTAGTTTTTATTTTTATTTTTTTACAGTTAACTTTATAATTTTCAAGGCTCCTTAAAATATCACGTTAAGCAACTTTTTTTTTTTTTTCAAATTACCACCCAAAGCATTTATATAACTTTTCAAAGTGAAAATGGGTTGCATTATGAGCTTGTGAGTGACAAAGAGAACACATTTCTGCTGTTAGTTATTTTACTTATATTTTAGCAAATGCAAATAAGCCCAATAATTTGCCTTGGTTTTCTATAAAGAAAGATAAAGAGCAAAAGAAAATGATAAAGGTAAAAGATTCTAAAAACTCTATTTTGCCTCCTGAGAACTTGAATATAGAGAATTAAATGTTAGCCTTAGAAAAGGATCAAATTTAAAAGCTTCAAGCATTCAGGTTGCAGCTTTAGTTGTCCCTTTATTACCTTCTTAGAATCTTTTTACGTTTATCAAAGTTATTTGGAAATGAGAAATGTTTATTAGCACATAAATCAATATAAACTATTGTTGCGGAATGACGACTAACTATAAAAAAATTATGAAATATATTAAAAATTAACAAATAAATGTTGTTTTCTTTTAAATTTAACATTGTTTGCTTATATTTATTTATTTATTCTAATTTTCATCATAAAAGAAATAATTTTTAAAACGTAATTGCCCAAAATTTAATTCCATATTAAAAGCCTGCCAAAGAACTATGGAGGAAAATAACAAAGTTTTAAAGATCTTAAACCTTACCAAAGAACGTTTTATTTCTTGACGTCAAAACTCATCTGAATGGCAAAGCTTAATCAACAGAAAATAAATGAAAATTCACACATTGGACCTTGACTCATAATGTCAATAGATTCGATTCTCGTCATCCAATGAAAAATCAAATTGTGGGATTTTACAGTCAAAAATGGCATTTAGGAAAAGCCTATTATTTTTCACTTTGATGAATTTTTGTTAATAAAAGGCAAGGTACTTTGATTAATAAAGGCTTTAATCAAATTAGTGTAAAAACATAGTTTTAAGTATTTTAGTTATAATTAATTACATGTTTTTGAAGCCTATATATATATATATATATATAAGATTAAGCATCTTTTTTTTTCAAATAACCACCTAAAGCATATAAATAACATTTTAAAGCAAAAATCAATTGCATTATAGGCTTTTGTGTTGTAAAGAGAACACATTTCTGCGGTTAATTGTTTTACTTAAGAGATGGCAAATATAAACAAATTTTGAAATTTGATTGAAATGGGTTATATAGAAAAGAGTAATCTCACGTTCTTATAAACAAATTTTGAATAAAAAGCTTTTCTAATTTTAGTAAAATATAGGATAAAGTTGTATACCAAAAACTGAAGTTTTATAAATATTTTTTTTATAATTTAAGATAGACATTACCCATCTAGTATAAAAGATTGTTAATAGTAATAAGACACAGACAAGGAAGTAGACATCTTGTGTAGAAATGTTATTTAAATTTCATACAAGTGTATCCAATTTTGTTATTGCTTTTTTATTTGAGCATGTCTGAATTTTTACTTGTGGTTGTTTATTTTTTTAATTTTTTTTCATGGGTTAAATTAGTTTGGACTTTGATTGTGGAATAGAAAAACAGGAACTTGCCACCCACGTTTATCTTTTCATATTGATAAAATAGCAACTTAAGTATTATTTCTACTTTATAATTGATTTCAAATGTTATTGTTTTAATGTATACACAAATAAATTAAGTTGTTGTACAAAATAATTATCATTTGATGTGATTATAGTTAAATGAATCAAGTTTTTAATTGATATCTAACATGCTTTCATTAAAGGATCACCCTCACGAGAATCAATCTAAATATCATATTTAACAATAATAAATTTGTTAATGTATTCCATTGATAAATTAAATTAGAAACTAAACTCTAATTCATACTTTTTCTAATTTTACATACTTGTCTTTCGATCTTGCAATCCCGATCTCAATTGTTTCTCAGTCTAGTGCTTTTGTTTTGCAACTAAGGAAAAATAATAATAATGAAGCATCCTTACTACAAAAAATGTTCATAATGGTTCGATATATTAATAAACTACATGTTTAGGCATAAAAATTTTATTATAGATCACATATGCTTTCATCATACAAACCGCAAATAGGGTTTACGAACACCCCCCAAGTCATCATCAAATGTTTTGATTGATGGAAGGCACGCTGTCGGGTTTACGTACCATCACATGCCCACAACTAAGCTTGTCAAGCTATTAGGTGTACGTACCATCACATGACTTTGCCCTCTGCACCTTTTTGGCTTGTCATCAACAGCCTTAGAGATGCGCGTGGCGCAAATCCACTGGGGTGACTAAAAAGCTGTTTTCTGATGAATTCTACCAGCGATGTCTGCTCGATGCAGTGATGTTTTACTCAATTAGTACAAGTTTGGAAGACAATGGGTGCCAACCTATTACCGTTCACACGTTTTTCTCAGTGATATTTGCACGTCTTTCGAAGTCTGAAATATTGGGTCCCATCGCTCAGAAAACCTATGGGAGTCGGGAAAAGCTGGTGAACACTACGGCTCTGTTGCCTTTTGATGAAGGCCAAAAGTTTGATTAAACATATCAAAAACGAACATCAAATGCAATGACCATATTTTTAAAAATAGATGTAATATTGATGTGACGGATAAATATTGTCGAAACGCCAAACTTCAACTCTATGCCTGCTTCAGTAACTGCACTGTAAGTCACTGTCAATAGTGTCCGCCGTTTGGTTAAATGTCCATGTCCTCCATTAGGAGTCCTGCAGCGTCCCGTTGGTGGCCAACACACTTGCGAATAATTCAAGAGCTTCCCACGTCTATTCGCCACCCCCTAACCATCCACTCGTTTCTGTCACAGACATTTTCACGTTTTCTAAGTTTGGAAAAGCCAAAAAGAGGTGGTCTGTGTTCAAGACTTAGAAAAGCATAATAAGGATAAGTAGCTGACAAAGTTTGAAAAAATGAAATTGTTACGGATTTTACATCGTTAAGATTGAGCTTTGTATATAATATTAGAATTTGGTCTTTTCTCAACACTTGTTATAAGTATAATTTAAAATTCACCCAATAGAAGTAGTGCCGAATTGTATCAAGAAGCACATTAAAATTAGTATGAATTATTTCATGCTATTAAAGTTAAAAAAAAATGCAGAGTGATTTGTATAAAAAGTATCCATCTTTCCTTAAACTCAGTACAGGCAGCAACGGATTAATCACGATAGCCGAGGCCCTTTATCATTGTCCTATTTGTATTTACATCATATTCAAGTGGTTGAAAAGGACCAACGTTGTAAATCCCATGATGTTTGTGCTTCTTCCTTGTGACCGCACCCCGACCCTCTAGATATTTGCTTGGAGTCGGTTTTTTTTTTTTTTTTTTGGTTCACTCAAAACCAATTTTCAGTACCGAGGACTATGAAATGGCTATTAGTTCCATTCAAAGTTTACCTAATGCTTTCTACCTACTATTTTCCCGCAATAGCCAACCACCGTTTTCAAGGGCGTCAAATGGGGTGCTCGAGACGCTTGTGGTTGAGATAGAAGGCAACTCCATGAAGGCTGTAGGTTTCGTGCACTTTTTAGCAAGTGCAGTGAAACTGCAGCTTCTGCATGTAGAAGTATGTGAATTTACAAGTCACATAATCCTTTCTGCACTGACTTCTGGTTTTTCACAAAGTTGGACTATGCTAATAACAATTGCAAGTTGGACTTTATAACTTTTAGCATCAAATGGCCTATAACGTAGATAATACCAGAAATATTTAAGTTTCCTGCAACTGTATCAAATTTTTTTTGTATCTCTTTACTTCTTAGAGCATGTCTATTATGACTTTAACTGTTTGCTTTCTATTGTCTATTTTTTAATTGTTCATTATGGGACAGAATGGTTTAGAATTTGATTATCAAGTAAATATACTAGGAACTTGTGACATAACTTTCATATTATATATTGTCTTAACCTTGTGAAAGAATTACTTCATTATTTTTGTTCTCTTTACCTACTTACGTACACAAACTCCATGGTTCCTCACTTTTGGGAATAACACTTGTTTTCACACTGCCCACTTGTGGTTAGGCTATAATCCTGCAGATGTTAAACCTCTGCACCAAAATTATATCATCGAAATCCTTGTTACCAAATAGGTTTAGGTTGTAATGAGCAAAACTCAAACAACTTTGCTTATAACTAAAATTTTGCAAGTCGTAGGTGTCCAAATATACATATAGCAGTTTATAGAATTTCTATAGTAGTTTTATCATATAACCTTGGTGGGAACACACCTATGAGCAATTCAAGAGACCTCAAGGCTTATCCTACCAAGTCATTACTGACCACACATCAATAATTTGTCCTCATCTTTTAGAGGAAGGGATCATCTTAAGATCTAAAGGGCCTACATAAATGAGTGTCGGTTTTAAAAGTCTTTAGCTTTTGCTTTAATGTTTGTCTCAACATAAAAAAAATGGAGATCATTCATTGCATTTTGTCAATTAGATTGGCTTTTTTTTTTTTTTTGTCAATCATATTGGCTTTTTATTTATATAAAGTTAGAAAAGACAAAGCAAAAGGTAGTTTATATATAATGTTTAAGTGCAAATAGAAATGAATAAATAATCAATTATGTAGTTCAACAAGGCTGCCATGTCTTGGGACAATAATTTAAATGGTAATATATAGTATTTCACTTGTACAAGAGACAACAAATTTCACTTGCACAAGCAAAGATTTTCAATCCTAGTCCATTTATGATGGAAAGGATGCTATACAATTAGATTCTTTAGTTCTCTTTCCTTGACATGATAGTGGACTTAAAAACATTGCTTACAGGACTGTTTATTTTTTACTTTTCTACTCCATGTAAGGATACTTAAATAGTTTATTTTTATCATGGAATCTTAATACTCTAATATTTATATAATAATACAAGAATCACTTTCATCTTTCCTATTAGTCCACTGTTAGCAACACATTTCTTTCTTACCTTTGAAGTCTATAAAATTAACCCACAATTTTTAGAAAAGCATATCCTCTTAAGATTTCAAGAACCTATACAAACATGAACAAGTATCAAAGTTTTTACTTTTTTGTTTAATTTATTCATCAAGGTTAAAAGGTCAAGATTATTCATCCAGCAATCGTATTAATTGTTTTTATCATTATTAATGTGCAAAGAATGCCATCCTTTCTCTTTTCTATCTAATCTTGTTGGAGTGGGTAGAATGCCCCATCATGTCGCCGTGAATGGGTAACAGGCAGTCCATAATTCAACAAACACGAAATTATATCCTACCAACCCACTATTATCGATCTATGAGCTCTTAGTGGGAGTGAGGAAAAGCCAATTCCTCTTCTTTAGTAGAAATCTTTTAGAAAAAGCGATCCTTTAAGATTTCAAGGACCTATAAAGCAAGTTAAAGATTTCCTAGGGCATTGTCTTTTGCCTTAATTTAATCATTAAGTTCCAAAAGCCAAGATTCTCGCAGCAGATCAATTGCAAGAACCGAAGGCTTTAATCGAAGTCCTATCTACTATTATATTATACTCGAGTCGATCAAAACTACCGACGGTCTTATCTAGAAATGTGCTTCTTTGTGGAATGTTCAACTTGCAACATGATACCAGATTTTCTTCGTACAACATTATGGCATTTCATGTAAATTCACAATTACATTGTGACTTTGTATTCACCTTCTAAAGGACATTCGACTTCTGGTCTGAAAGTCCATTGGGTTGTTAAACTTGGTTGCCGCTCTTGATGTTGATTGGTTGCATATGGGCTTAGGCGTTGGGTCCAAAAGCATTTCTAAATGTGTCAAGTTTCTTTTAGTGCATAACTTAATTTTTTTTCGAAGACGAGAGAACTAAAGATCATCATCTTTGGTGTATCTAATGTCTGATTAGGAGTTTAAGGATTTTCTTAAAAATCTTTAAATGCATTTATCTGCTCAAATCAAGAAGATTTTAACTTGTGAAATGTGTGTTCTTACATTTAGACTGTATGAAGTGTTGAATTTTCTCAAAGTTAGACCTTCCCGGTCTAGAGGTCCTAAAGGTTGGCCGCTCCTAATCTTTTGTTTTTGGGTTATTCTTTTTCTGTAATGGATAAGGAATTTTTTCCATCAAATGGCTTATAATATTCGTCTACAAGTCCAACAATGGTTATTACATGGATCTAATGGACAAATGTAAGCCATCACGTTAAGTGTTTTCAACCTTTTATTCGTCTACAATTCCAATGATTATGCAATTGTTATTGGATGTGTCTGACCGAGAAATGCAAGCCATCACATGGATTCCATGGCCACACAGCAATTGTTATTTGCGTTGAATTCCTGCGTGGCGGTGATGGGAGAGAGCAAATAGTGACACAACACTGTTACTGTCACACATGCGAGGATCCAGTGCACATGCGAGGATCATTTTTACAGTTCTAATGGGCTTGTTATTTGCCTGACTTAGCCCACCACCAACTAGTGGGTCAGCCTAATGAGGTGGGTAAGACGTGATGCCCTACTTGCTGGTTGAGATAGCAGACAAGCCCGTGAACTTAAGTCTCCAAGATTTGTGCATTTTTGAGCCGAGGACGTAAAAATGTTTAACTAGCGTTAAAAGAAAATTCTTTCAAATGTTCGGAACTAGATGAGCTTAATAACAGAAATTAAATGCATGATTTATGGCAAACTTTAAATGACAGAGGAGTCGTCCATATGTTTGTTTACGTAACCTAAGCACATCCCCAAGCTCGTAAGTGTTACGAAGGACCAATTTAGCTTACTGAGAATTAATTTATTTTTATGATGATTTTAGATCGTAACTTTCTACTTGAGGTCCTACGAGGTGTTAGTATGCCAAACAGATACAACCAATCTACCAAACATGGAAAATCAACTTCCCATCCTCTAATTAGTCTAAATTCTCCATCTTTATGTATCTTTTTCAATGAACATTCGTGATAAACTATAGTTTATATCTTTTGAAAAAATAATATCATTTTCAAAGTGCTGAAGTTCTGTGAATCATTTTGTGATACTTACATCCTGCAGACCTCAAGTGAGAAAATAAAACCTCATGCAAATAAATTGATTCTCCATAAAATGAATTGATCCTACCATTACTTCGAGACATTTACGGGTGATGTCCATGCAGATCACAGCCTCATCTTGGGGTGTTTATCGCTTTTTTGGGGTTTTGGCCCCTGGCGATGCGGAAGGAAGGAGAAGCGAGGAGGGTCTGTTGTGGGGTTTGGCCTCCAGCAATGAAGACGGAAGGGGAGGAGAGGGGAGGACGGAGATTGTTTCTTGTTATCATTGTTAAACATTACAAATATCTTAACATTATATGCATGCCATAGGATTCACACTTCACAAGTTTTATATTTTCAAATCTATTTTCTGAAGAATCTCCAGCCACTGTTTCTTCAATGTGGTATCAGAGAGCCACCGGCACGAGCCAACTGATCCTCATGGCCTCCTAAAACTGTAAATATAAAAGGCATAGTCCAAAATATCAATTGCCTTTAGTTTTTCATGAAATTTGCAGAGACATCAACTATGCAAATCAAGAACAAGCGCACCTAAGAGCAGACTGTGTGCAGTAAGTTTGAAACCATCTTTGTATTGCATGAAAATTGGCTCACTCTTTTGAACTTACGTGTATTGATTATATAGACAGATTGAAAAAAGGATGCATGCTTTAAGTCTTCATCGTCTTCTTTGATCAAGCGTGCTTCTCAGTTGTCTTCTAAAGAAGCATTCTGCCTTTGGCAAATTTTTTCTTTGAACTTGCATTAGGAGGAGCAGCTTCACAAGTTTTAGAAGGCTTACAGGCCTAACCTAAAACATAATTCTGAAGTTAAATGGTACTTCCTTTATTTGAATTTCATCACAAGGTATTATACCTTAAGTGTGAGATTTTGTCCAACACATGTACCTTGCACATTGGGCTCAATATCAGCATCTTTGAGTCCTCGTTTTGCTAACATGGCTAATGAGGTTAGTTGATGTGGCGTAACACATATGTAACTATGGAAACAAACATTTGGATTGTTACATGTCAAAGGAACCAAGTGGCGGGGAGTATTCTTCAAAAAGAATAGAACCATAGTAACTCAATGTAATATATTGTTCATAAAAAAGAAAAAGAAACTATGTCGATAGTCACCACAAACTGAATGAAAATTTCTTTCTTTTTCCAATTGTTATGTGGCTAATCCATTCAAGTCACCCATCCTAATATTGATATGTATAATTCCTTTTCTTGGAACTTCATTTAAATTCCATAAATCCTTTAGACTTGATGAGCTAATTTAATCTCTTATGAAATTTGGGAGAACTGTAAGGATTGATTCTTATACATGAATAACGACAATTTAGTTTAATATTTCCTCTAGTTGAAATAAATTAATTTTGGCTACAACTGAACAAGAATAATGGATTTCAGGCACCCTGCATCCTGTGTTGCTCGATTGGCATTCATTGAGCAGAATAAGTGCGAAGGGAAAGGCAGTTTGTGAATCGGGGTGAAAACAGTTCAGATTAGCACATTCACAACAGGACTGGTTGCTGGCTAATGCAAATTTCTAAAACTCTAGTAACTTCTATGAACGCGTAAATTATGAATTAAGGAAAACCACACTTTGAACAACATTATCTACCAAACAATATTTCGATAAACAGGAAACGGATGGCTATGCTATAAAGGAGCACTGTGCACGTGCCTTCCCCTCTTTCAACATCACCAGTCACTGAAGATTGAGGTGCCACAGATGACTAGAACATCTGGTTCACACCACCGCTCTGAGATGCCTTCTGGTAAAATGGCATGGATTCTAGGGCAAGATTTCCCTCCTCTACTCTCTTCCGCAGACGCGGTGTTATGTAAGCACGTTTGAATAAAGCATGTTAAAGTATTGGAAGGCATGTGTTTGTTGGGTATATGTATATATATTATGTTCTTAATCTTGAAAGCTAACTTATAACCACCTTTTCTGTTATGATTTTGAGGAAATTAATTTCAATCTGTTAACAATTCCTGGTGCCGTTTCATGATATTTTAATCTTGCTCATGCTGCTGTAAGCAATTTTTTTTTTCATTTCATAAAACTTATAATCCCAGCTTAATTACTTATGTGACTTTACTCATCCGTTTTACATAACTCTGCACTAGCTTGGTTTAGGTTCGTTTATTCCATAAGCAGGATAACTCTGATCACGCAAGATGTCAATCTTATTGGATGCTGTTCAAGTTCACGAAGCTAACAATTGCAAATCACATATTTAGTTCACAACCAAGAGAAGCTGGGATCCTACAGAAGTTACGCCCATGATGGAAGCAAAAGTTATCTTCTTTTGACAAAGCCAAAAGAGGTGAAGCCAAATTTTCTAATACTAATCACCAGGAGACATAAGAATAAATGCGAACAATAAAATTATAAGACAAAAATTTCAATTCTAGTCAATTTATTTGTAAAAGATGATAGACAAGGAAATTTTTGTCGCTTTCCGTCCACATGAAAATTTACTAAAATAATTTAACTCACTGTATGTTGCTGCAAGCTATGCCGGCAATTAAAATGAATAAGTAGTTTGCATTGAGTGCATTTGAGGGCCAAGTAAAAACGACGGTCAAGCCATACGTACCCCCCATCAAGAGCAAAGGATTCACCACAGACATCACATGGAGGGGAATCGTCCGTTGTTTCAACAAAAACAAGAGGATGCTCGTGATATAACTTCTCCATACAAGGTCTTCCAGGTTTGAAGTAGGGATTCCTTCCAATAACACAATGGGAGTGCACGGTGAAGTCACATTCTTTACAATAGTAAAATAAAAGTCTTGGATCCCTTTCTTTTTCACAAATCAAACAATAATTGTCTCTAGAATCATCATCATGTCCTAAGGTGAGCTTCAAGAGATGTGCATCAAATCGGTGCCTGATAATAGGTGGAAGTGTGACGCATCTAAAACACAAGTGAAACCTGCAATCAGTGCACTTGAATGCTTTGTCGAAAAATTCGTAAAAGTCACACCCATCGCATTTGAAGGGACCACCTTTTACAGCAAGGAAGAGTGTGTGTTCGTGAAGTGGATTTTCCAGTTGTTCTGGGATTAAGCAACATTGAACATCAAGTTGGAAGTACTGACACTCACCACATTTGTAGATGAAGCCTTGGCGGTAACGATCACAATATTTGCACTCAAAAAGGCCAAGAAAGGGATAGTCCTCGTGCGATTGCTCGGAGAGGAGGGTGAGTGGATGATCGTGAAATAGCCCCCGCTTAACAATTCGAGGTATGTTGGCACATTTCCAATGCAAGAAGAACTTGCATTGTTGACAACTGTAAAATGGGAAAAAGACTATACGTTGTATACACACCTCACAATGCATGCCATCCTTGGGCTTTTCATAGAAGAGCATTAAGTTGTGGTCTGGATGGCTAAAATGTGAAATCTCCCGAGGGCCAACAATTTCATCCTCCGTGGCATTTGTCCCTTCCACCAAATAAACAAAATCACCAGGAGGATTATCGAGATCAAGGGTTTCCGATTCAAGAAAACGTGCGCATTTGAAGTGAACAGTATATTCGCAATCTTGACAATAATAAGCTCCAAATTCTGAAATTACCTTTTCACGACAAATGTTACAGAATATCCTATCATGCTTCTTAGATCGACCAATAGAATAAGTGCGAGTGAGGAGATGATTGTGTCCGACAGTTTTGATGATGGGCTGAGATGCAACGCACCGGACATGAGTCAAGAGTTTGCATACACGACATAAGTAGGCTATATCCTGATGTTCACCCCCTTTCTCACCACAGGCATCACAAGTAAACGGGATCGGCTTCCGAGTTGGTATGACTTCGTGCTTGTGGCAATCATCTGCTCTAGTTGTCCAACAAGAAACACATTTGATATGAATGACAAAGTTGAGATAGGAATTGTCGTAAGACAAGGTTCTCTCGCACCATTCCACACAAGCATCACAAAAACCGCGATCTCCTGGTAATCTCAGAGTAAGGATGTGGTTTGGGAGCACGGGGTGCTGTATAGCATGAGATAGCTGGATGCATGCTTTATCAAGGAAAAATGTGCAGTTGGGGATGGTGCATTTGTACGCAGGAAAAGATGCTGATTCATTACATCCCAAGCAAATAAATTCCTCGTCATTGTTGCCCAGCTCTTCTATCATGATCAAGTGATGCCTTTCCCACAACCCATGCTTGATCACCATGCATGATTTATGTTGAACAAAGTCGCATTCCAAGCACCTGTAGATGGGACCCACCACTTGTTCACAGCAGAGACTGCAATTAGCTTCATCGCTGACATCATCTGCAAGCTCTTCTACAAAGATCAAGTGATGCCATGGACTGCAATCTTCTGGCTCTGGCAGCGGCTCCAGCTGTAGCTCCATCTCTGGGGCGGAGCATTTGGGGTGGAGGTAAATGTTGCAACGTCGACAACCATAACACAAGTATTTGATGGGTTTGTTGCAAGCATTACACCTTTTGTCTTTTCCACGGCTACCCCTCGCGGGGACTATTGCTTCAAGAGTAAGCACGTGGCCTGAGTGCTGGGGGTGTAGTACTGTGTGGGATAACTCGGCACAAGATTTGTGCAAGACGAAAGTACACCCAGGTAAGGAGCATTTGTATGCTGGAAGAGGTACTATTTCCTGGCATCCCCAGCAAACAACTTCCTCTTCGGCTCTATTCTCCACCTCTTCTACCAACATCAAGTGATGCCTCCACCCATAGTAATAATAATGATATTTCATCCAGCCTTCCCAATCTCTTAGGGTTGGGTTGGGGCAAGATTTATGTTGGACAAAATCGCATTCCAAGCATTTGTAGACGAGGCCCATCGCTTGTTCACTGCACAACCAACAATTAGCTTTATCGCTGACATCATCTGCAAGCTCTTCTACAAAGATCAAGTGATGCCATGGACTGTGATCGTAGAACTCCATCTCTGGCTCCATTTATGTTTCACAAACAATCAAAGGACTCACTCAAAGATGAAAGATGATTATTAGTATTTGAACTGGTGAAGAATTCGAATATGCTAATAACTGCTTTCTCCCCAAACAAGTTTGCAGGCTCACTACTTGATAAGGATCCGAAATGTCGGCTAGCTGTACCATAAATAAAAAATTAAAAAATTAAAAACTTAAAACTAATCAACTGGAAGGGCCAACGTCCAAATCCTTTTGACCTGGTTCAATGGTATGAGATAATAAACACACTAAATTAGTCAAACATTGCAGATAAATGCAATAGGCTTAATGAAAATAGCTTATCAAATATCTCGGATTTGAAAAATTATAATAAATTACTGTCAAAAATTTTAATTTTAGATCTAAAATCATGAAAATAGATCAGTGTATTATGAATTAATAATGGGTTAAAGCATGTGATGTAAACTGTTACAATATTAAATGATGATTAAATATATTAAAAATAAATAACTAAATTCTATTGTCTATCGATTATCTTGGTGATTTTAAATCATTCTATTACTGATAATGTTACCGTATTATTTCTAGGCCAAAAATTTGAGAAAAATTTTAAAGTTTATATATTTTAAAACAGCTTGGCAGAACTTGAATCTTGCAGTATTGTGACATTGAAAATATTACTTGTGTTTGTGAATAGCCTAGTCTGGCCTCGAAAACCAATTAGTTTGAGTGGCTCCAAGCAAATCATAATTTTTGTTTGTCATTTTCTTTTGTTCCTATGCGACACCAGTACTTTTGCAAAGAATCTGCTGGCTTTTTAAGATCAACGATGCAAATTTTTGAGATCTACAATTATTTAGGTATTTTGCAAAAACTGTAATTTTAGGTATTTTATTTACAGTTAGCTTAATGATTTGAAGGCTCCTTGAAAATATCACGTTAAGCAACGCTTTTGTTTTTTCTTTTTTCCCAAATCACCACCTAAAACATATATATAACATTTTAAAGCAAAAATGGGTTGCATTATAAGCTTGTGAGTGACAAAGAGAACAAATTTCTGCTGTTAATTACAGTACTTATATTTTAGTGAATTGCTAATTTGCCTTGATTATCTTTAAAAAAAAAAGAGTAAAAGAAAACAATAAAGGTAAAATATTTTAAAACTCTATCTTTGCCTCCTGAGAACTTGAATATATAGAGAATTATTAAAAATAAACAATTAAATATTATTCTCTTTCAATTTCAACGTCATTTTATCTTCCCTCTTCTCGGCAGTGGTTTAAAACTATTCTGTCATTGATTACTTCAGCAAGATTATTGTTGAGAAAAAATCGAGGGAAATTTTCTTAAAACCGCATTTATAACACCGCAGAAACTTGAATGCATTTGAGCTGAAAATTACTTGTTCATGTAATCAAAGTGGAGTCTGACCTCGAAGAGCCAGTAATTTGGGAAGTTGCAGGCTATCTGGACCTTCCTAGCCGTCAATTCTCTTCCGTCCCGGTGCAATACCAGCACTTTCCAAGAGGAATCAGCAGGCCCTTTAGGATGGCGTCTCCTTCCCCAAGTTGATCTAGGTTTGAAAAATGGTCAAATTGAGTAGTGCCATACGATCAACTCTGAAAAATGGAATTGAGTGGTACTTCCGCGAAGAATTTGCAGGTTCTTTGAGATCAGGAAGGAAAGTTATGTTAATTAATAGGAAGCCTTGACAAACACAGAAAGTTGCGGTATAGAAAGATTGAACTGCAAGTTCTTGATGAGAAACGTATTACAGATAGACGTCTAAATATTGTTCACTTCTGGCTTTTCTGTTATTTATATATGCTTATATAATCTCGAGTTTTTCTTTTCGAAATAAAAAACCCTACTACTAACTTTTATCATAGAAATAAGGAAGTTTAAATTTAATATTGAAATTATTTTTCTTTTTTATTGATACCTGAAACAACTGGGACCCATGAATGGAAATAGTGAGAACTTGTAATTTATCTTTTATTTTTTATATGCTTTTAACTTTACGAAAGAATTAAATCATTTTATTAGTATTGCAAATTTAATAATTATTAAAGCTTAATTCACTATTACCAAATTTGTTTAGTGTGTAATCCATAAGGGACACCCAACCTTTGAACTCTTAGCTTTGTACTGATTTTTGAAGCCTCTATGTTCAGCTTTAATTTATTGGTCACAGTCAAATAGTCAAGATTTTTTCATCTTATTCTTGCAATAGGATTAGTTTTTTGTCATTATAAAACAACAAAACGCATAAAGAAAAAAGCAATCCTAAGCATTTGGGTTATTATATTACTTCGCTTTTGAACTATTACTTTATTTTGCGAGAGGCTTGTTCTTTAATTTACTTGTCGAGGTTAAAAGCCAAGATTATTCCATTGTTTCTCACAATTGGATCAATTTTGTCTTTATAAAACAACAAGAAAACATAAAGTAAAAGGTAATCTTCTAATTTTGGGCTGGCTTATTACTTTACCTTTTCTAGAGTATTTACTTTTTAAAAATATTTTGCTTTATCCTTTTGTCCCCATGACCATGACGCTTTTGCTTTAACTTAATCGTCAACATTGTTCCTCGACATGTGGGCCGCCATATCTCCTAGGGACAGAGGTGAATGTTGTCCCTAAGATGAACCTTAATATTATAATTGATGAATTTTTTTTCATTATAAGTTTTAAGATTTTGGAAACATGTGATGTGATAAAACGAAAGTTTTGACTTAAAATTTTTTTTCGAAAACACAAACTAGAACTGTTTGTTGGTTTGTCACATTGAATACGTAAGTAATAACTCGTTCTTTTTTTTTTAATAGAAGTAATTTGAAGAGTTAACTTTGTACTTATTGTTATCATTATTATTGTGTATGATTATATTGAATCTTAAAAATGTTGTAAGCAGTGTTCCAGTGACGTGCCTTTCCAAGAAGAATTTTTAGGCTTTTGAAATTAATAAGGCATGGTATATTAATTAATAAAAAGGGAAACTGATGCCCAGCATATTTTAATTTTTTGAACTTCGTGATTTATTGAAAAAAAATGTTATATTACTTTAGTTTTTGGACGGGAATACTTTATCCCTAAGAATATATTATTTTATTTTTCTTTTCACCTCCATGAGGCTTGTGCGATACTTTACTTGTCAAGATCGAAAAGCAAAGATTGTCCCATCATAATCCGATCAATCTTTTGTCTTTATCTAAATAAAAAAGATAGTCATTGGCATTTGGCTGTCATATAACTTTATTTTTTGAATAAATTACTTTGTTTATGCGAATATAATGCTTTGTCTTTTCTTTCATATGACCGTGAGGCTTTTTGCTTTAATTTATTCGTCAGGAATGTTCCAGTATTTTCTCACAATGGGATCAATTTTTTTTGTCTTTATCGAAAACAAAAAAAGCAGAAAGGAAAAGGTTATCCTCGACATGTAGGCCGTCACATTGCTTCTCTTTCTGAATAGATTACTTTGTTTCCACTTCCTTGCGTCTGGTGGCTGGAGGTATGATTTATGCCAAGCGGATCAATTTTTTGTGTTTACGAAGCTACTTCGAACAAAAGGAAAGAAGTTGGCTTCTTTTTTTTCTTCCACGTGATGACATGTATTGTGCATAAGCCTCGTGGCTAATCTATTTTGCTGCAAAACCCGTAATGTCTCTCTGTTTATGACAAGCGGCCTACAGTGCAGCCCAAAGCCCAGACAGAAAGTACTGGATAGCTTGAGGAGTCCCATCGTGCCACCTTGATGGGGAAAGGTGCATATTTCCACGTCCTCAAAGTCTAGTTGGTCCCCATCTTTTGGAAGGAGGTACTTTGTTCTTGCGTTATCTTTTGTTTTAATTCAAGGGCTAAAAGAACAAGAATCGGTTTCTAAAACCTTTATCTTTTGCTTTAATTTATATTATACTGTCAAAGATTTGCCCATCTTACTTTCCCATTCCGGTCCTTTTTCTGTTTTTATAAGTAATGATAAACATATAGAAAAAGTTGGCCGTTGGCATGTCAGCCATCATATTAGTTTTTTTGTTTTTTGTTTAATAACTCACACAAGCATTCATTCGGTGTCAATTCCGGACTTAATGGTCGGTGATCTTTATTAGTTTACCACTAAACCAACAAATCTTATGACATTGTTATATTACTTTATTTTTTCAATAAATTACTTTGCTTTTTCAAATATATTTCTTTTTTTTTTCTTTTACATGACGTCAAAGCCCTCAAATTTTTCAAAACTAATAATATTTATGTACAAGATGAAAAATTTCATACCAAAAATGTAACCCCTTGTGATAACTTAAATGAAAAAAGTATTCATTTAACTCTTAAGTTAATTTTGAATTAAACTTTTAGACCTTTTAACTTAGTATCAAAGTTTAAGTAAAATTTATTCTAACTTATGTAACTTTAAACTAAATGTCACTCATAATATCATAATGCATAGGATATGCAACCCATAATTGCTTGAGGGTTAGCTAATTATGGGGTATTATTTTAACTTTTGCCAATGGTGTTGATAAGAGGGCGAGAGACAATTGTGATTAAAAAAATATCAAGAAATTATGTAGATCAATTTTGTTTGCTTTTGTTGGAAATCTATGAGCCTATTTTGTACAAGTTTAGAGTTAAGGAAATATATTGCCTAATAGATATAATTTCAAATGAGTGACAAATATATCATTTTTTCAATCCTAAATTAAAATAAATATAAATTAATTAATTATTAACATTTTTTGTGTAAGCTCTTGTCATACAACATAACAACATAATATTTAACTCAATAATACTACATAGATGACACTATTAGGTCCATTTTCAAAGGCAACAAGACCCTTACAATATATACTTTGGGCAAGCCCACCATAGATCCAGGTCACATATAGTTTGCCTCATTTGAGTGCCCATTTAGATGGCATTTTCGAGCATGTAAATCAAGAACAAACGCACCTTAGGTGCAGAATTTCTGAAACAATCTTTGTGTTACACCAAAACTAAGCTCAAACTTTTGCACTTATGTTTCTAGGTTACATACACAAAAAGAATAATGCATACTCTAAATTTTCATCATTTTCTCTTATCAAACTTATTGTTCAATTTTCTGCATAAGTATTTTGGCTTTCTCAAGTCTTTCTCCCAATGTGCATGGGGAGGACCAGTTTTGTTGACATGGTTGTCTGCATCTTTGTGTCCTCAATTGCTAACATGACTGAATGGTGTGGCTAATTTGATAAGAATCTTGTATCAATCACACCCTTAAAATAATTGTTATGCTTCAATCATTGTGAAATATTAAAATAAGTGGTTCTGTTGAGGTTTATTTGTTTAGTAGGGATTCAAAATTGTTTGTTTTTAAATTAGATGATTCACAATAGTTGCAATATTGCCGTATCACCATTAATTACCTTCACCAATTATTTACTCATTATTTCAATTTTTAGCATATTGATCTTATATTAAATTTACAAAACAATGATGTGATAGAAATCTAGTAATATAGTTTAAAAAATGGTTTGATTTGAGAAAAATTAGATGATAGAAGATCCAATTTCATAAGATCATAATTGATGTGACATGTTGACTTATGGTGGTCGATTCTACTAGATTGATGTGGCAATATTCCATTTAGAATCCCCAAATAGATTGTGACAAATGTAACAATGGAGCATTGCACCTAATGAAATTAGATAAAAAGTACAATAATATAGTTAATAATGAATATAATTATTGACTCCAAATTTTAATAACTTTAGTTTCATCTTATATTCCCCCATATACATATCAAGATAGTTTGTTATATATTCCTCAAGCATGTAAATTGCAATTATTTATCAATTATATGAGAAATGAAAAGAGGATGTAACATGGATTTGGATTATTTTTTACTTCTATTATTCTCTGTTATTTTAGTATGGGTTTTGGTGCTAGAAAGTGGGTTAAGGTTTTTTATTTTATTTTTTAGAATAAAAGAATTTATTGGGAAATGAATTAAAGGTATATAAACAAATGATTAAATGGAAAATGTGAATAGATTAGGCACAACATGGGGAGAAAAAAAATGACTACATGAGTTTGGGATGTTTTGGCATTAGAGATCTATTCCACTATTAGGAAGTGCCCGATTAGGGTTAAATACCTTTGATACAATTACATTATACAGAACTCTATTTATAGGGAAAGATGTGATAGGTAAAGTGAGTTGGTAAATTTATTCGTAATAAATTAATAATCATAAGGTGAAACTTGAGTTTGAGAAAGAAAATATTTGATATTCTAATATTTCCCCTCTAGAGATGTTCCATGATAGTCCAAAAATCATGCATGAACTTGATTCTTTTATTCTTCCAATTATGAAAAAAACGGAGATTAACCTAAGCCAAATTCCTCCGAAAACTCAGTCCAATATAATTATATGGTTGAGACGTAATGATCTGATTGCTGATAAAAAAGTTCATTAACTCTAGTCCATTAAGAAGCTTCTACGCAAACCTCCCTGCACTATGGGAGAGAGAAGGGCAGGCTGTAGAGTATATGTGCAATCAAATGGCTGTGCTACACAGTAGCACCGTACGCATGGCTGCACCACTCTACACAGTCATCAGTAGCTCAGTAGATCGACGTCACACAAACCCGCTGAGATGACCGGAAAGCTGTAGATATAGCGATAGCCAAAATGATAAAAATATAAGCAAAAAGTTTCAATTGAGTCAGTATGTTGTGAACAAAAGTTAAATAAGGGCCTTCCAGGATGTAAATTCACAAGGGCTTTTCAGAATACATATAGAATGTATAATAAAAATACATTTTTTACACCAGTAAAATAATTTTTTTTACAAATTTTTTTTCACAAACAGTACAATATTTATTTTCTTGATCTTCGTAATTGTCAAGACATGTGGATCATACCCAAACTTACAATCAGTGCACGTGTGAGATACAGGTTCACCGCAAACGTTGCAAGTCTCTTTCAATCTTTCAAGAGCATCCATCTTAAAGTAATAACACTTGCCACATTTAATACCCATAACCCTCTCGTCATCCGTAACACACATCGCAACCCCGCAGCCAAGGAGTGAGACTGAGCTGATGTTCATGCAATAGCCCCCGTCTGACAATCGGAAGTAATTTAACACTCTTATATGTGAGAAGAAATTACACTCTACACAAAGATAATATGGAACAAAATATAAAATGCAACCACACTTTACATTTTTTGTCATACTTGGGCTCTTCATGGCTCAAGATTAAATCATGTTGTGGATGATTAAAATAATTAAACTTTTCAAATTCATCAAATCTCTCATCTTTTGTTGCTTTTAACCAATTAAATAAATAAATAATGTGCTCCTCAGAACTATTAGACACTGACTCGGTTGTTGAGTCTTTGTTTTTATATTTTTTGGCACACTTGAGATGAAGAATATCACCACATTTCACACAGTATCAAGATTCATACATTGTGTTTACCTGTTTGTGACAGAATTTACAAGGTACCATGTGCTCCTCATTGAACTGGAAGTTAAGATGTCGGAGATCATGCCCTTGAACTGCAGCAATGATAATCGGCATTGACGAGAGTTGGAGGAAAAGAACAAAAGAAAAGCTTTTCAAAGGATCCATATTTACAAATCTCGATGATTATGATAAAACTATTTTTGAGCTCGTTAAAGATTTAATAGGTGGCATGTAAATTTCTTTTGGAATTATGATAGCTATCCATCGAGGTAAGGATAATAGCTTTATTTAAAATTTGTTTTTAAAAGAGAATATACCTCATTATGAAATATTTTTCACAAAAGAAAACTTCATTATAGGCTGTAAGAATAAAATTAATAAGAAAATTTTCAAAAAGCGTATCCAGAACAAAACAATTGAACAAGATATAATTTTTTTTATTTTCTTTTAGAATGAGATATAAAAGTGAGATTATGAGTAGTGGATAATTTTTAATATATAAAACGGCATAATCCAATTGGTTCAAGTTAAGTAGAACACGTTACTAACAGCTTCACTATGTTTTCATTGGTAACAAAAGCCCAAAGAGTGAGCCCAACAAATTAAGCCAGCCAGTACAGATCCAGCTCCTGATTAAGAAAAAGCAACATCAACCCGGAAAACTGTTCGCATCTATGATAGAAGTTACATCAATTAATAGAAAGGGAGAGAACGTTATGCTTCCCAAGCAAATTCATTAGAAAATTGTCAAATCCAGTAAACTCCAACAGTAAAGTAATTCCTCAAAAGTAAGGGCAACGTACATTAGTCTGAAGCCTAGTAGCATACTTCGTAATCGGTTTGCCCGGGGGCAGATGTTACACACCCTAAAACTGATTGTAAATTATGATACTTCACTTGCTCTAGTTAAAAATTTTGAAACTTATTCTACTTATATTTACTTAAGACAGCAGAAATATTTTACAAGTATGAGAGATAATTGACTTATCTCTAGAAGATTATCTAACCATTATCCTCCCCATTGCTTTGTTAATTTTTTTCCCTTAATTTTGATGCATCTTGTTTCCTTTTTGCTTTTTCACGGAGGTACAAATTCTTTTTGCCTTTTCCTTAACTATTAACTAGCCCTTGCATAACTATTCTAGGTAAATTGGCGCATTTGCCATGTGAGAAGAAATTACATTGCGTACAACCACAAAATGGCTTGAAAATTATAAACTATAAATACGCATCACAATGTTTGACATTAATGAGCTTTCCATAGATGAGAATCAAGTTATGTTGTATCCACTGTGGACAAACAACTCTAGAGTAACATAGAAATAGATACAAATATTATACATGGCCCACCAGAAAAAAGTTAAATCCAAATCAATATATTGGGAACAAAAAGCATGTCTAATGAGGTTATTGCTAATCAATAGCAAAAAGATATTTCTTAATTCTTACTTGGTTTGGTAAACATGGTGCCTATGTATAATAAATTTACATTGAGTACATTCTACAGCCAAAAAATCAAACTATGTTTCAAAAGAACTACATCTCTTACCAAAGGGTTGACCACATGTATCACATGGTGGAGAGTCTTCACTCTTTTGTAAGAAAGTGAGAGGATGTTGATGGTATTTGCTTTCATAATACCCAGATTTGAAGTTGTCTCCAAGAAGGCATTTCAAATCAACAGTAAAATCACATTCTTTGCACTAATAATACCAAACTTTTAGATCTTTTTTGTCTTCACAAATTAAACAATAGTATTCTTTAAAATGATCACATGCATCAGTGAGTGTCAAGGGATGTGGATGATATTGGTATTTGGCAACATGAGGAAGAGTGCCACACCTAAAGCACAATTTGATCTTGCACCCATCAATGCACACATAATTCACCTTACTTGTATCGCAGCCAATACAAGTCCCTTTAGGTTCTTTTCCTCTTCCAACAAGGTAAAGGATATGATCATGAAGTGGATGTTCAAGAGCTTCCGGAATTAAACCACATTGAATATCCAACTCAAAGTCATCACATTTGTCACATTTATAGGCATAGCCACCACAAAAAACACAACACTTCCTACACCAAATGATCTTTTCACCGGACGGTGCCTGTGGAATGAGAGTGAGCAGATGTTTGTGAAACAAACCTCTTTTGATGGTTGTAGGCAGTTCGGCACATCTTGAATGCAAGAAGAATTTACATGCTTCACAACCATAAAATGGAGGAAAGAATATAAATCGCATACAAGCCTCACATTGTTTGTAATATCCAGGATGTTCATGGCTTAGGATTAGCTCATGTTATGGGTGATTAAAATGTTGAATCTTCTCAGGTCCAACAATTCTTTTAGCCTCTTCTATCTTCAACCCCTCTACTAAATAAATAGAGAACTCATTGCAATTACTAGTTGCTGAATCAATCATTGCATTCTTGTTCTCATATTTTCTTACGCACTTAAGATGAAGAATGAAACCACATTTCACACAATAATAAGCCCCATACCTTGTATTCACCTGTTTGCGGCAAAGCCTACAAATTACCCTTTCCTGTTTATTGACTCGCCTCACAAAATGGGTAAAAGTGAGGTAATGATCGTGTAATGTAGTTCGAATGGTGTGTGAAAAATCACAACAGTCTCTCTCTATTGTGAGGTGGCAGATAGAACATGTATAGGAGAAACCCATGGTTTCCTCACCATAGGCTTTGCAAGAGAATTGGTCCACCAGCCCTTTGAGCAAGACTTTGTGTTAATGGCAGTCATCAGCAAAATTTAGAAGCCGGAGTAAACATTTGTTGTGGAGAGAAAATTTGAAACGTTGACTATGGTAATTTAGGGATTGCATGGTTTTGAAGCAAAAACGACATTCTCCCTTCGTTATCTCAAGAGTAAACAGGTGGTCTGAGTGCGGGGGAAGTAGTACCACGTGGGATACCTCAGCGCAACACTTGTGCAAGAGGAAGATGCACCTAGGGAAGGAGCATTTGTATGCCGGAAGAGATGGTGGTTCCTCGCATCCCCAGCAAACTGTCACAAAGGAGGAAGAAAGGCATAGATTTGTGGGAATTCTTGTATTGCTTTCTTATGTAAAACTGTACATATGAGGGTCCTTATATAATGTAAGGAACAAACTACAAAGGAAACAATATATAAATAAAGAAAGGAAATATCCTCCTATATACGTGCAAAGAAACGGGTGAGATGAGAGAGGACTTGGGTTTTGGATTGCATTAAGAAGACCCAAGTACCACAAGAAAAATCATTAACAAGAGTGAGGAAGAAGCGGGACCCGTCACGATGTGGGGTGTGATAAGGCCCCCAAATGTCAATGTGGAGGAGGGAGAAAATGGAAGGAGCTCAAGAAGAGCTGGTAGGGAAGGAAGGGTGAGGTTGTTTCGCCAAGGGACAAATCAGACATTTTGGATGGGGGTAAGAGGCACTATGACCCAAACGTTGGTGAGAAAGTAAAATATTATTACTGAAATGAGAATTACAAAAGGAGCCCATATTGGGAGAAATACATGAATTTAAATTGAAATTTGCGGGAATAGAAATCCAAAAATAAAGTCCTTGTTGAGCATTACCCAAGCCCATCAGTTTGCCAGTTAAACGGGCTTGAAAGAAACAGAAATTAGAGTCCAAAATGGCTCGACAATGATTATTTTCATAAGCTTTGGAAATAGAGATGAGAGTAAATTGGAATTGTGGAACATAAAGAACATTTTTGAGAATAAAATTAGGGCTAAGTTGGACATCACCAATTTTGGTGACGGAAGTAACGTTTCCAGTAGGGAGACGTACAAACATGGAAGATTGGGTAGTATGAATTTTTGAAAAAAAAATTTGGTCACAAATAATGTGGTCATTGGCACCTGAATCAATAAGCCAATTAGAAGGTAAGATGGAGCTCATAAAACAAAAGGAAGTACCTCCAAAACTGGCAATCTTGTCAGGTTGGCCCATCTGATTGAAGGCCTGGATGATCTGCTGAAGTTGGGCCTCACTGAGAGGTGAATTGGGCTTATCCTAAGAAGAAACAAAATTAGTTAAAATATTATTATTTTCTTTGGAGTTGGAGTCCCTCGGTCTGCCATGTAATTTCCAACATGTGGCCTTCGTATGGTTGGTCCGCTTGCAGTGGTCACAAAATAAATGATTGGGTCGAGCCCGTGAGGAAATTGGGCCGTTGAAGCTGTTATTGGGCCCATTGGACCGGCGAAAACGCGACCCACTTACGCTGCGCGGCCCGGCGGATCCCCTGTGGACAGGTGCACTGAACCTGTGCTGAGAGGCGTCGATCTGCGAGGCCGAGATCGGATAGAGACCGTCAGATAGAGGCGCGCCCGTGATGAAGGAAGGACCGTCCGATCTAGGATATTGAAGGGAGCCGTCCGATCCAGGATAGATTGAAGGGTCGCCCTCAAAAAACCCTAAAAAGCGCATATGTGCCATAGAGCCGACGCCACCGCCTGCTCCAAGCACGCCGCCACTGCCGTCGCCGTTGCAGCTGCTACCGCCGCCGCCGCCACCATGACTAGCGAGAGCTTTTTGAGCAGGAGTGGCACAAGTGGCCAAAATAACTGAATCACCAACACGGAGATACTCGGTGGAGGCGAGACGGTGGTTCTCCTCTTGGACGGCGAGGAAAAGAAGGCGGCGCAGAGACGGTGGCAGATCCATAGCGAGGATTTGAGAGCGGATGGAGGAGAACGACTCGTTTAGGAGCAGGAGAAAACGAGTGAGGCGTCGTTCCTTCATCAGCCGGTGAAATTGGTGGAGAGTGGCATCGGGGCCTTCGAGAGGTTTGACTGTCTGGTCGAATTCATGGTAGAAAGCCATGAATCGGTTGAAGACGATGGCGACGGCGAGGTTGCCCTGCTTCAATTCAGAGAGCTTCTGTTCGATTTGGAAGAGGCAGACGCGATCGGGGCGGCTGTAGAGCTCGCGGAGGGCGTCCTAGAGAACTTTCGGGTCATCGGTGGGTGGAAGAGCGGCGGCGACCTCTGGGTGAGAGTGTTCCCAATCCAGGTACAGACCAATTGGGAACATTTGTGCCACTGTCGCCCAAGACGGTCGGTGGCGGGAGCCGGGATAGCACCGTTAAGGAACCTGTCCTTGTCTTTGGTGACAAGGTCGCAGCGGAGCTCGCAGGACCAAACCGCAAAAGTGTTTACGCCGGTGAGGGGTTGGGCAATAAGCCGCAGTTCGGGGCCGTCGGAGGTGGCGGTGTAGGGAGGATCGCCAGGTTCCGGGCGGCCGGCGGCAGAGTAGGGCAAAAAAATTGGGGGCGAATTCGGGTAGGAATTGGACCCGAATCCGCCATATGGGTACGGGTTAGGGTCTGAAACCAAACCCGAAGATCTAGATGAGGGCGAGCCGCCTACAGGTAGGTGGGTCGAGGCAGAGGTGTGAGACGGGCTGGGGAGGGGAGAAAGAGTGGGGCCTAGCGAAGAGGGAGTTGGGCCGAGAGGTAAGGCCTGGGAGAGGGTAGGGCGTGGCTGGCTAGGGAGAGAATAGGAAGCCCAGGAGAGAGGGGGTCCAGAGATGGGTAAAGACTCAGGGAACCCAGAAGAGAGGGCAGGGCCGGGGAGAGTAGGAGATGAAGGAGAGGTGGAGGAAAGGGGAACATCCTCGATGATGGGAGCATCGGGGTCAAGTGGAGAAGACATGATCACAAAGGAGGGGAGAGAAAAAAAAAAAGGGCGGAAGCTTGAGGTTAAGAAAAAAAACTAGGTTCTAATACCATGTCAAAAAGGAGGAAGAAAGGCATAGATTTGTCGGAATTCTTGTATTGCTTTCGTATGTAAAACTATACATATGAGGGTCCTTATATAATGTAAGGAACAAACTACAAAGGAAACAATATACAAATAAAGAAAGGAAATATCCTCCTATACAAACAACTCCTTCTTCAACTCTATTCTCCACCTCTTTTGCCAAGATCAAGTGGTGCCTCGGCCAATAGCAATGAATTTTCATCTTCTCTTCCCATTCTCTTTTGGTTGGCTTGGGGCAAGATCTATGCTGATGAAGCTGCACTCAAAGCATTTGTAGACGGGACCCACCGCTTGTTCCCAGCACAGTATGCAATCAGCTTTGTCGCTAACATCATCGGTCAGCTCTTCAACAAAGACCAAGTGATGCCATGGACTCCGATCGTAGAACTTCGTCTCTGGCTCCATCACTGACAAGTGATTAGTATTAAGACTGGTGAAGAATTCAAACACGCTGACAACTATTTGGTCTTCAAACAAGATGACTCACTGATTGCCCTTTCCATTCTTAAGAGTTCCATAAACTTGAAATGGATTCAAAAGGTCGACCCCCTATACCGTCAGTTAGGAATTAAAGAGAGGTCTTCTTGTTGGGCAACAAACCGGTGAATAATTCAAGAGAGGCCTTCGCTTTTCCTGCCAACTCACTGCTATTGACAAGTTTCCTGTCATAGATATGCCCACGTCTTTCAAGCCTGTAATATTAGTCCACACTTAAATAGTAAGCGAATCCTCCTTAAGATTTTAGGGGCCTACACCGGCGAGGACTTGTCGCAAAAGCCATTCCATTCGGCCGATCTCATCTGCGTTTTGTGTTTTCAAAGCTCCACAAAAGACAGAAAAAAGTTGTTTGTGCTTTTCCAACGTGACAAAGAGGCCCACAGTCTCCACGTTTCGGACAAGCAGCCCTACAGTACAGTTTCGAGATAGGCATGAATAAATGCAAGTAGTTTCAAAGTTTTTGACCTTTTGCTTTAATTTATTCATTAAAGTTAAAAAGTAAAGATTATTTATGCAGCAATCGTATCAAATTTTTTTTATCCCTGTTAATATGCCAAAAAAGGCAAAGAAAGTGATTCAACATAAGAAAAAGGCAATGCCTCTTTTTTTGGGGGTGAATAAAAATTTTATTTGATAAGAAAAAGGCAATACCAAAGACTTGTGAGTACGCTTTTTATCTTTTATTCATTCTTAATTTTGTGAACAAATTACTTTATTTTTCTGTACTTGACTATATATGTTGTCCATTAACTCCATAATCACACCAAAGGGCCAACTTCCAATAATCATTTTGATGTTTGCTCTGCAATTGTAAATACCCTAAAATCACTCATTTTTTTATAGATAGAAGAAAAAATCATGAAAAAATTAGCTCAAGAAAGATTTATTAAGTAAGGAAATGATGGTTAGTTTCAAATTAATGCACACAGATAAGCCAAAACAAAAGTTTGTTACAGCATTGGAAGATCAATCCTGTCCCGAATGGGATTCAAATATTAGTGTAGGTGGCGTTAAAGTTTGATTAAAATTATTGAAAACGAACACGAAAATACAAAAATTGATACTATGCCATGTCCAAATTCTTAAAGCCAGATGTAATATTGATGTGACAGATTAATATTATCGAAACGCCAAATTTCAATTATACGCCTGCCCTTAGCCATTGCACAGTAAGTCTCTGTCACTCGTGGCGGCCGTTTGGTAAAATGTCTATATCCATCCCACGTACGTTGGTGGCCACGCGTACTTGCCAACCCACTACCGTCCACTCGTTTCTGTCAGACATTTTCACGTCTTCTGGGTCTACATTAATCCATCTAAGGTTTCAAGGGCCTACATTAATCACTGCAGGTTTCAAAAGTCTCTAGTTTTCCTTGAATTTATTCATCAAGGTCCATAATGGAAGAGCCTACGTAAGCTATTATAGCTTTCAAAAGTCTTTAGCTTTGCTTGGATTTATTCGTAAAGGTCTAAAAGTGAAGATCGTTCCTCACATTCTGCCACTCGGTCCAATTTTCTGTGTTGTTAAAGCTACGAAAAATGACGAGAGAAAAATTTGCTCTGTTTTTCTTCCTCGTGTTCAGGACTTAGAAACCCATAGTATCCCTATGATAAGGATAAGCAGCGGACAAAGTTTGAAGAGATGAATTTATAGCCAACTATGTAGTTTAACTCCACTACCATGTTCCTTCTCCCAGTGAGATTAAAATATTCTAACTTACTACTTTTACTATTTTCAAGAGTGAAGAATGTTGCCACTTTGCGTTCAAGGACACAAAGGCAAATAGTGGTGGTTATTGAAAATGATTTTTTATTTATTTTAAATATTCTTAATTGTTGTTAAGAATGTAGAAAGTTATACCCTTGTAAATTGGAGCAAAGATAGTTGACACAAAAATGAGAGAAAAAGA
Organism: Casuarina glauca; assembly: GCA_028551395.1. Taxonomy (NCBI): domain Eukaryota; kingdom Viridiplantae; phylum Streptophyta; class Magnoliopsida; order Fagales; family Casuarinaceae; genus Casuarina; species Casuarina glauca. The sequence continues at coordinate 29,289,274 of CM052351.1, read as the reverse complement.
ACAAAAGAAAAAACTTTTTGAAGTGTTGATGATAATGATGAACATATTTTTAATTTAACAAAGAATTAATAGGCGAAATGAGATTATTGCTTTCAGTACAAAATGATGGTTATCCATTTGAATATTCTAGTTAATGGAATTAATGGATCATTATTGTTAGTTTTTATAATACAAATTAAGTTACTCTATTTTCTTATTTATCAATGTCTTACAGTTTAACACCGTTCGTGATAGATGTTGGAGAAGGAGCAATGTTGTTGCCATCATTTATCAATTCTTCTACAAATATCACAATATTCCTAAATTGTCCTTACTATTTATAAAGTCTCAAAATTTGAGGTAAGTCTGAAGATACAAGTAGTAGTACCATGAGTTAGAAACAAAAAATTACAAACCATTGCTAATGATAACTATGAAGACCAACTCCCCACCCTGGAATTCAAATATTGGAATAGGATGCCTTAAATTTTGATGAGGATTTAACTTATTACATGCTTGCACTCACTCGTTGCACCGCCAACCTCTATCAATTGGGTTGTGGCAGGGTTCGAAGATCAAAGATATGTAAATAGTAGTCGATAAAGTGCTTGCATAGATGTCTCCAAGATTGCCAATGTTTAGGATAAGCAACCTTTGATCTTGTCGCATACCTTTCATCTTCTTTCTTATCATATCTTGTTTTATGTATATTTGAAACACATCCATCAATTTTAATAGTCCATACAAATAACATTATAAAGGTTCCACCAATAAAAGAAATCTCCATCGTGCAAAGATAGACTACAACCAGTTCCACTACTCCAGCTTCTGGCTCCTGTCGAGTGAAATCCAAGACATCTGCATAATAAAAAGGATCCAAAAATTAAAACCTTAAAAAAATGTAGACCTACAGACAATTTAAGCGTGGGTCTTTTTATGCAAATGGCTTAATAGGATGGTCCTCTAACTTGTTCGAATTCTTGAGCAAATAACAACGACCTTACGTTCTAAAATTTCTTTAAGCCTTCTATTGGAAGATATTACAAGACATCTAAGCACAAAAAAGTTGATCCTAAGCAGCTAGGAAATTGTTAACAACCCCTAAAAGCTTGATTTGTTGGGTAAATACATGTTGCAATGCCACTATTCACTAACGGTTGCTTGTTCTAATTCATTTCACTATTAACCTCTACTTATTATTGCCATGTTAGGATGTGAGGCTAGGTGATATGTTAGTAACAATCAGTAGAATAAGGCTACAATTAATTCCATGGTATTAGATTAATGAAAATTGTTGAGTCTACTTCCATAAACTACTAGACCTCTATCATATGTGAATATCAAATATCTCAGGTATCTAGAATTAAATGAAATGCCTAACTTGAATGAGGATTTAAACTCACAAATTCATCATCTTGCCTATATATATGGAAATGAAAGTATTATGTCCAAATGTATATCAAACTATGATTTTAAACCATCCACATTAATCAAAAGCACCCAATTGGTAAAATTTAGGCTTATGAAGGGTTCAAGAATGCTAATAAATCTGCAGTTTGGGTCTTGAAATCAGGGGACTCACAAAAGAAAAAGGAAATAATAATAGAAATCTTAGTAACACATTAGTATTACTATGACACCATGCCATGCCTGCAAAATTCACATCAGTATTACTCCAGAGGCTGTTTTGACTAAGAATTTACAACGCAAAGTCCGCCTCACAAACTCGTAGCTAGATCTTGTAATTCTGTTTGAGCCACCATCTCATTATCCAAAACTAATGAAAGAACGTTTTCATTTGTTTCGTTCTCCACAGTGCTTCCCTTTATTTTATCTTTTGTTTCCCATCCCCAGTGCTGAAAAACTGCAATGCTTTCTTCTTTATTATCCAAAACCCTTGATTTTATTTTGAAAGCTTTTAGAATATCTAGCACGAGTCATGACACATTTAAGATCCCATAAACCATATGTCTTCCGCGTGATTTAGGGTTCCGTCCAGCTACAGAGCCCTGTTCACCGATCTCCAAATAGTCGTTGAATTGCTCTCCATCGGCATGCTCTTGGCGTTCTATCGTGCGGCCAACGCTAATATCTACCGAGAATACGTGATAATGGGACCCAACTCAATTAATTGTGGTAGGATCTAGCGTTAGTGGTATGTCATATCAGTTAGAGGAGCGTGTCTCTTTGGTGGGCATCAGCCCCTGAATAATTCAGTGTCACGTACATTTATCCTGTCAATCCATTGTTATCGACAAGTTCCTCTTGCACCTATTTTCATGTCCGCGACGTCTCTAAAATTACCAATGTCTGAGATAAGCAAACTGTTTTATATTTTATCTCACCTTATTATGTTTTATAATATATGAAAAGACATAAATTAAATGAAAGACAATGTAAAACTATATAATTTAAGAAGTAGGTGATAGGGTAATCTCTGTCTTCCTTACTTAATTTCTTTGGCCATTGGTATTGACTTTACAATTCAATAATTTCTTTAAGCCTTCTATTGGATGGTCTTGCAAAACATATGTACAAAGGAACTCAACAAGGGGCAGTACGTCTAAATGAAAACAATTCAAGAAGAAAGCAAGAAGAATCTACCACTTGTTAGCAATATCCTATGTAATAATCGACATGCTTCTATGTTAGAAAATATAGCCTCAAATGAGGCCTTTTACAAGATCATCTTCAATACAAAATTCAGCTTCAAAACTTTATATCTTATGAAACCTAGAAAAGTGCTTCTAGGTTCTTAACAAATTCATTTGGCTAACGAGAGCATGCAGACAATTTCTTCATCCCACTAACTTCCAAGTTGGTCCCGAGATGAACTCAGTCTTCGATCTTTTTTTGTACTCTGCTTATTAGTTTGTACCACTGGAAAAGTAATTGATAAACACCCAATTTATTTCAATTAAGATAATTTGATTAGTTAATTTTGATATCATCGATAATGTTATTTTTATTATTTTCATCTTAAAATAATTTCATCTATTTTTTCATACACTTTCAACAATTTGGCTTTAATATCTAAGATCAATATGGGCAAATTAGAATCTTACAACAGGTATGCCCGTGGTAGCCCGTGGTAGCCCGTGGTAGCCCGTGGTGTCAATGACGCTTGAGATGAAGCACCTGCTAACTTCATTTGCTAAGCAAAAATTAGTTACATTAACTGGAAAAATGTGAAGCGAATTTTTTTTAATACCACTAGCATGTAGATATAGCCAAAAACGTGAACAATTTACATACAAGCAAAGAGTTCCAATCCTAATCAATCTATTTTGAAAAACAAATTGCTTTAGGTCGTATTATCCTTATTCCTTGTGGCTGTGATGAGGTCAGACGTTAGGTGATATGTTGAAGTCCTGCGGATGAAATCTATGTTACCAACCAAATTGCTTTAGGTCGTAATCTGCAAAACTAAAATAATTTTCCCATCACGTGAAATTTTGCAACCCTGTCCAAATTTAAGCATAGCAACTTGTAAAAGTCTTCTAAGGAGTCTTATCATGTTACCTTGGCGGGTAATACACTAGACAATAATTGGACTGCGATCTATTTTCATCCTGCCTACGAGCCATTATCGATGCATTTTTGTCATGGTATTTTCACATCTTCGTTGTCTACAAAATTAGCTCACATAATTTAGAAAAAAAAAAAAAAGGATCTCCTTTAGATTTCAAGGGCCTACATAGACAAGTACATTTTCAAAAGTCTTAAGGTTTTGCTTTAATTTATTTGTCCAGGTAAACGAATCCGATCAATCTTTGGTGTTTGTAAAGATACAAAAAAGGACGATAAAAAAAAAGGTTGTTGGTGTTTCTTCCACATGATCATGGCTCACCAATCTCGTTGAAAAACCCATACTATCCCGATGTATGTATAAACAGCCTATAGTGTTTAAATTCCAGATAAAAATGGATGGATAACCGATTATGTAGCGAAACGTTGCTGCCATATCCCCACTCCTAATGATGTCAAGATCTACTAACTCCCCAACCTGGGATTCAAATATTAGAATTGGAAGCCCTAAAATTTTATGAACATTTAATTTACTGCACGCTTGCGCTCGCTCGTTGCATTGCTAGCCGTATCGATCAATTGTGGTTGTGGTTGGGTCCGGCGATTAGGTAAATGCCAATAGCTGTCAGCAGAGTGCTTGTACAATAGTCCCATCGTGTCACTTTGGTGGGTATCACGCCATTGAATAGTTCAAGGGCCAAGAACACTTACCCTGCCAAACCACTGTAGTCAACACGTTTCTCTCACCCCTATTTCCGTGTAACTTTCATCTTTTTTCTCATTTGATCTTATCTTGATTTTAATATATCTTTGAAACATGTCCGCCAGTTTCTACAAAAATTTGATAGTTTGAAGGATTTTTACCCTAGCAAAATGAGATATGCAAATTAATTTTACTTATAATAGATTCAGAAAACAAGCAATATCTATAAGAAAAATTGGAAAGAAGGGATTACTGAACCCTAAACCTGGTAGACTCATAGGTTAGAGGCCTTTTGGCTTAGTGGTAAGCCAAGGGAACATGCCCAAACCATAATCTTCTTGGGCAGCATGGTTTCGTATTCATAGCAATCATCCAAAGGAGATACAATTATTTTAAGATCCCCCAAAATCCGAAGCCAAAAGAGAAATTACTGATTTTTCCTCTACAACCAATATCAGATCACTCAAGTTTGTAAGCCTCTTTAGCCGAAGCTTGCTCCAATTCCTTCCCAAAAACGACGAGTTTTAGCACAGTTTATAATTATAGAAAGTTATTTCTGTCATTAATTGAAAAAGATATTCTCTTCAATTATTTTTGGTACAAACACGATAAAGAACCTATAATTCATTTACAAAAATTTTATGACTTAATTATTTTAAATTATTTAAGTAATTATTGCCATTTTTCAGTTATTCTAAGGCTAAGAATACTAGAAGAATTGGATAATCCTTCAAACGCAAGCTTTGACCAAAATGCACGAGCAACTCGGACGGTCAAAAAGGAAAAAAAGAAGCAAAATAAATAGACGAGGGTTGAGCTGGTCCTAAAGCTTTGGAGTTCCATTCAACTTTTATAGCTTTCAGTGCTAGCGAACGACTAGTTAAAATCTCTTTGACTCCCTACATAAAAATTCAAGCAAACGTACTAGGGAATAGCGTGTTAGATATCGTGTTAGATATCTTAATTGAGTTATACAAATTTGGTATCCCTTTCCACTTTACTAGCTTTTTGAAAATTTAGTTGTCCATCACTGGTCATAATATGATGTAACATTTAACTCTTATGGTATCAGATTGATGACAATGTTGAGTTGCAATCGCCCAGCTATGTTGGTAGCTGGGGCATCCTAGGACACAATCCCCCTTCCCCTTTACCCGCATAGGCCACTAGACTTTTTCTCATACAGGAACAAACATTTCTTGTGCAAATGCATATCTAAACGTGGAACAAAAATCATCAATACGATAACATGGCAGAAAGGAACCAAACCTTGGTTGGTAGGGACTATTCTTCAGAGAAGAATTGTATCAAATTACAAGAGTTGATGTAACGATCTAGTTGCAAAGTAAGTTAAATTTTTAAGCGAAATGCTTGGGAAAAGAAAGAAAAAGAAAAATTGATGAGAAAGAGGGAGGAATGGTTTCTCTATCACAAACGATTCACACGGTGATGATTTGTATTCATGCTTTGAAAGTTTCAGATCCACTAATGACTCTGTCCAACTGTTTGGTCTTCTCATATCTTTGTCCTTGTCATTTGCGAAACCTCAAAAGTTTGAGATGCGTCGGACGATTCCGCCATCTGCACCATGCCAAACAAATAAAAGTTCAAGAAAGACTAACAACTATTTATCACCCAGAAGGACCATGATAAACTCAGAATTACTACCAACAGAGAAGCCAAAAACAAGTTGTTGCAGTATAGAAAGAACAAACCTCTCCAACATGGGACGCAAATATCAGTATTGGAAAAATTAAAGCTTGACGAAGCATGCTCAAAGTTTAAAATATAAATTCAAAATTTTGATTCCAAGCAGTGTCCAAAGTCTAAAGAACAGCTAAAAGATTGATTTGCTGGTATTTTCGAAAACCGGAAACTAAGCAAAAGACAATTCAATCTTCTGGCTTCCTTGTTTGAGTTATTAGCTGGTCGCATCAAGTTCGCATTCAAAAATTCTATTAAGCCTTCTTGTTAAGATATGGCCAATAAGTTTTACATTTATAAGAAATATATCTAAAAACGTAGTTATAAGATAATGGATTCCTCCAATCATGGAATTAATTTTTAAGTTGGATAATCAGACTTTTAATACTTCAATTGGATGATATTACAAAATTTAAAAGGAAAAGAGCTGAATGATGCATTACACCTAAAGAGCACAAATGTGGCAACTTCGAGGAGAGGTTTCAGCGAAACCCTTTCTCGCCCTCGGATCAATCACGTAAGTTGTGGGAACGAGCAAGCATTTTCAGCCTTTTATTCATAATCCTAGTTAAAGAGGAAATTTGAGTGATCAACACTAGCAATATTAGAATTTTATTGATGTTCATTCTTGTTTCTACTAATGGAATACAACAATACTGTTAGCTTTCTTTAGGAAAGATCCTAAGGTTGAGAGAATTCGTCATACATCAATTAAAAGAATAATCTTACAATGATCTTTTATTAATTTTTTATTTGTAGTTAGTATTTTATGATTTGTACAATTGAATAGATGGCAAATAAATGATTGATTTTCTTTAGTATGATTTTCTGATAAATTAATCTAATATCTAGCATATTTCTTCATTTCAATCTTATTCATGATTCTATAGGCAATTGTGCTCAAGCTGTCAATGAAACTTGAAAATAAAGCACAAGTAATCTTCATTTACCAAGCCAAAACAACATGTAATAACACACCAGCTATGGTGGAAAATGGTGAAGCAAAATTTTTCTAATATCACGATAAAGGGGAGAAGTGAATAAATGCAAGCAATATCTGTAAAAATAAAGAGTTTCAATCCTAGTAAAAATATGATAACTAACAAAATGTGATAAATTAATTACCTTGTCAATGAAGCCACAACTAATGCCGGCAGTTATAATGGATAATGAATTTGCAGAGCGTACATTCGAGGGCCAAGTTTTGAGGTCTATCAAGCCAAAAGTCCCCATCAATAGCAAAAGATTTGTGACAAACATTACATGGAGGTGTGCCTTCAGTGGATTCAACAAAAACGAGAGGATGCTCATGATATAATTTCTCCGTACAAGGTCTTCCGAGTTTAGTGCAAGGATTCTTACCAAGAACACAATGGGAGTGTGCAATAAAATCACATTCTTCACAGTTATAAAAATGAAATCTTGAATCTAATTCTTTTTCACAGATCAGACAATAATCTTCATTGGAATCCTTATCATGTCTTAAGGTAAGCCTTAAGAGATGATCATCATGGCTATGCTGAGCAACAAGTGGAAGAGTGACACATCTAAAACAAAGGTTGAACTTGCATTCAGTGCATTTGAACTTGTTACCCAAACTTGAGTAGGGAAAGTCACAGCCATCGCAAGTTGTGGTATCATCTAATGCGGCAAGGAAGATGGTGTGTTGATGAAGTTGATGTTCAAGACGTTCAGGGATTAATAAACACTGAACATCAATTTGGTAATTCTCACACTCACCACACTTGTAGGCAAAGCCTTGGCGATCACGGCAGCAATAATCACATTTAAAAAATTCGTTACTAGACAATTTATTGTACAATTGTTGTGAGAGAAGTACGAGTGAATGATTATGAAATAGCCCCCGCTTTACGATTTGAGGAATTTTGGCACATTTACAATGCAGGAAGAACCTACATTGTTCACATCCATAAAATGGGGCGATGATTATAGGTTGTATACACACCTCACAATGTTTGTCATCCCTCAGCTCTGCATAGCTAATGATCAAGTCATGCTCTGGGTGACTAAAATGTGGGATTTGCTGAGGGCCAGCACTTTTGTCATCTGCGGCATTTGTCCCCTCCACCAAGTAAACAAAATCACTAGCAGGGTTATCAAGATCACGACTTTGCGATTCAAAATGATATGCACATCTCAGGTGAATAATGTATTCGCAATCTTGACAATAATAAGCTCCATAATCTAAATTTACCTTGTAACGGCAAATGTTGCAGAATATCTTTTTCTGCTCTTTGACTTGATAAACGGAATAGGTGCGAATAAGAAAATGATTGTGTGCTTCAATTTTGATGGTTTGCTCAAATGTAACACACTTCTTGTGAGTCAAGAGTTGACAAACGCTACAAAGGTAGGCTGTATCCTGACTTTTCTCACCACACCCTTCGCAAGTGAATAGAATCGGCCTCTTAGTGGGGTTGACCACGTGTTCGTGGCAGTCATCAGCATTTGTTCGCCATCGGTGAAGGCATTCCATGTGCATGTCAAAATCGCGAAGGGAATTATGGTAAAACAGCAATTTGCTGCACGTTTTCCGGCAACCATCACATCTGTAGGAGTCTGATGGTTCTCGGAGAGTAAGGAGGTCATTTGGGAGCATGGGGTGTTGTACTGCTAGAGGTAGCTGGGCACATGAATTATGAAGTAGAAAAGGGCATTTCGAAATGGAGCATTTATACATAGGAGCAGATGATTCCTCACATCCCCTGCAAGCAACTTCCTCCTCGCCATTATCTTCCATCTCTTTTATAGAGATCAAATGATGCCTGTCCTCCAAAGAATGCCTGGATTTCCCCTTTCTTGCCTTTGTTGGCTCAGGACATGATTGATGCTGGATGAAATCGCATTCCAAGCATTTGTAGACAGGTCCCAACACCTGTTTATGACACACCCAGCAAACAGAGTTGTTGCCAAGATCAACTGCCAGTTCTTCCACAAAGATCAAGTGATGCCATGGACTGTAATCTTCAAACTTGATATCCGTCTCCATCTCTAATGCACACAAGCAATTGATTCAGGCAAAGATGATTAGTATTCAGACTTGTAAAGGATTTGAATATGGCTAGTAACTGGCCAGTCTTCAAATCTAGTGGCTAGCAGTTTATGCTTGTTAGTCTTTGATGCTCAAAAGATTTGAGATGGTTCAAGGACTCAGCTAGCTTACCATGCACTAGAAGTAATAAATTAAAGACTAATAGCTAAAATTCACTCTGTAGGGCCAACTCTCAAGTTCTTTTGACCAAGTTCCGTGACGTAGGATTACAAATGGACTAAATTTCTGAAATTTTTTTAATTGATTGCAAATGCATATGTGCTTTTGCTTTCTAGTATAACCATTATTTCGAAGTTATGAACGTAAATGCGTCATCAAGTTGTCGATTAATCATGCATCAAAACTTGTGATGCAATAAACTCAATTTTTTTGCTTTTCAGATTTTTGGAGCACAAACTAAAATTTATTTATTTATTATTTATTGGTTTGTCACATTGGATAAATAACTTATAAACAATCACTTTTTTTACCAAAAAAGAAAAGAAAATTAATTGGATGAGTTATCTTTGTACTTGTTGATATAATCATTGTTGTGTATTATCTTCCTTATCTTTTGAGTATTTGGCTAAAGTCAAAAATTTTGAACTACAAAATAATTTAAAGGATCACTATTATGTATAACTTACGTCAAAAGTATAAGCCCTTAGTAAAAAATAATTTTAACTTTTTGATTCACAAATATACATGAATTAGAGATACAATGAAAAAATTTTAACCAATGAAAAAAAAAAACTTGCATGAAATAGTACAAATTATGTGATACAAATGTTTTTCATTTGTTTATTATATTGTTATTATTAAAACTTTAAACATCATTATTATTAGGACTACAAATTTAATATTTACCAAGTTGTTTTAGTATGTAATCTAACAGAAGGGACCCTAGTGTTTGAACTTCAAGTACAGTTTTTTAAACTTTTATCTTTTATTTTATTTTATATGTCTCTATAAAACAAGAAAAAACATAAATAAAAAATAAATAAATGTTGTCCCTGGCATTTGGACCATCTTTATTAATTTACTTTTTGAATAGAGTACTTTATTCTTGTGAATATATTGCTTTATCTTTATTCCACCTGACTTGTGCTTTAATTTACTTGTCAAGGTCAAAAAGCCAAAGATTATTCCACCTTATTCTCGAAGTCGAATTGATTTGCTGGTCTTTATAAAACAACGAAAAAAACATGAAGAAAAAGGTTGTCTTTGGCATTTGTGCTGTCATTACTTTACTTTTGAATAAATTACTTTCTGCGGATATTGTTTATCTTTTCTTCTACATGACCATGAGGCTTTTGCTTTAGTTAATTGTCATGATTGTTCCATCGGTTCTGGTCTTGGAACCATTTTTTCTTTCTTGTAAAGACCAGCAAATCAATTCGACTTCGAGAATAAGGTGGAATAATCTTTGGCTTTTTGACCTTGACAAGTAAATTAAAGCACAAGTCAGGTGGAATAAAGATAAAGCAATATATTCACAAGAATAAAGTACTCTATTCAAAAACAGAAATGAAGCGGATCAATCTTTTGTGTTTCTGAAGCTACACAAGACAACAGGAAAGAATTGTCTATTTTCTCCTCTCTCTTTTTTTTCCCTTTTTTTTTTTTTTTTTGGGTTCCCTCACATGATCACATATGTTGTTCGTAAGCCTAATAGCTGACCACATGATCAATTGTTTGTGTTTCCGTGTGCATGATTTATGGGTGCCTAGGGAGTGGAGTAGATATTCCACTTATCACCTAAGTTTTTTTTTTCTTTCTTTCTTTGGAATACCAAATTTCCAGGAGATGAATTCAATGCATACAGATAAATATTCAAATAGAAACTATGAATAGATTGCTTGAATTTGGGATGATTTGGCATTAGATATCAAGTGACCAATTAAGATTATACTTTCATTAAATGCCTTTAGTACAATTGGAAAATTCAAAGTGTACATCTTTTTCTTGGAGTATGCATTTTTATTTATACATATTTCTATTGACCATTTGTATTTTTAAAAGACTGTTGGTAATAATCTTTTTAAATAAGATTGGAGATCTGAAACAAACCCTAAGATATTTTAACGTATTTTCTATTAATGAACATTGGCGCTCTTTATTGTTTTAAGCATTGGTCTGCCTCAATTACTTTGCTTGTGGTTTGTGGTAACCAAAATTATTGATGTGATGTGTTTGTTTTAGCCTATACTCTTCCTTTGAAAGATAAATAATACATGATTTTATCTAAAAACTCTATTAACCCAAGCCAAATTTCTCCCAAAACTAAATTCTATGTATAAATTTTTATTGCTCAAAGAATCACTATTCTTTAAACTATATTCTCCATGAAATAACATAAAAATTCTATTAATCTAAGCCAAATTCCCCCAAAATCTGAATTCAATATATAACTTTTTACTGCTCAAAGAATCACTATCTTTTTAACTATATTATCCAAGAAACTCTATAATGGCTATTGGGTCAGTCGTTATAATGCTGCCATCACCTTGCAATCTAGTGGTTAAAAAGGCCATTAACTCTAGTCCATTAAGAAGCTTCCACGCAATTCTAACTGAAATAGAGGAGTGGAGGCTAGGCTGTAAAGTACATGTACGATCAAACGACTGTGCTACAGGATAGCACAGTACGTATGCCTGCACCTCTCTGGCTTGCCATCAGTAGTTTTGGAGATCGACGTCACACAAACCCAATGGGATGACTGGAAAACTGGGTAACTCTTTGGCTCTGAGCGACTCTATTATCACCATTGTGCTCACATGACCAAAATTTTTTCTAATATCGCTGGCAAGTGGACACAACAATAAGCACCGATAATATATATATATGAAGCAAAAGTTACAATCGCAATACACTGTGAACGAATATGAAATACAATGAGATAATTGCAAAATAAAATAAGGAACTACATCTTTTTCTTTTAACTTGATTTACTAAACATTTTAGTTTGACATCTTTTGTGTATTAAAAATTTAGTTATAATATTCAAAAAAAATAAAACTCTTCCCTTTCTTAGCACATACTTATAATTTAGACCTTACCTAAGAGTAACGCTACCTTTTTGGGTAATTCAAGATCGTCATAATCTTTTCTGTAGCCTTCTTATATCAAGAAGGTTTTAACACGTACAGCTTGCCTTCTTAAGAACTTCATCTAGAATGTGTGGATTGATTGTTTTCTGAGAGTCGGACAACGCCGACAACAACTCCAAGCTGGACTTTCACGGTCCAACGGTCCTTGATGTCGGCTGCCCATTAACTTCTACTTCCTGGGCAGTATCTTTTTATCCCATCCGAGGTTGAAACTTCCCGCATCCAAGTGCTTAAAATATTACTTGTAAGACCATCTTTCGATCTTTACTTCACCGGTGGGTGACGCTGAAGTAGCTTATCTTTGTCGTAGGATCTTGTCAGACTAATATAGATGTAACAATACAAGAACTTGTCATTGAATCGTTAAGCCAGAAAGAAAGGTAGCCATAGGAACTTCGTCGCGTACCTTTCAGCTTCTATTTTGTCTTAGTTTTTGTCAAAGAATAACTTCTTTTTTCTTTTTCACTAGATGCCAACATGCTTTGTACATAAACGCCATTTTCTCTCAATTTATCGTAATGACACATTATTCCCTGACACTGTTATGGGCCATTGTCAGATGCAGGGAAGGTAAACGTGCAGTGAAAGATGAAGTACTATGTCTGTGTTTTGAGTATTAATCACGTTACCTGCTAGAGATAATGTGAAGTTGCAAGAAATGGTTAGAGGCAGACAATCAGGGAGGGTATGGGAGAACCTGGTATCTTGTGTAAGCATCTAGAATACTCAATGAGGTTTAGGCGTGGGAATGTCAGTATTTTGTAGTTGAGTAAACAATCTATGGACACTCAACGTCAGTAGGTAGCAGGAAGTGCATAATATATGTATGAGGGAATGTATGAATGAAGGCATTAAAAAACTTTCCTCAACTAAGACTCTTTGAGTTTGGAGGTTAATCTCCCTTAAAGAGATTGTTGTGTCCAAGATAGCTAAAAAGAAGAAGTTCGCAGAGCTGTTCCTCACGGATCAGCCTGTTAACAAACCAGTTACTCGTTCTCAATCATTGGCCCATAACAATTTGGTATCACAAAGCCAGGTTATGGCTAATGCTCAGGTTGAAAGGTTAGAAAAGGAGATGGAAAAGCGGTACAAGGAAGTGACGGAAACAATGCAGAAGATGCTGGAAAGTGTTTTACAGAAGATGGAAACCTTGACAAGCTCATCAAGGATTGAAACGGGTGAGGATCCTGCAACAAGAAAGAAGGCTCTACAGGAAAAAATGGGGAAGGTGTGCAGTAGGATGCAAAGGCCCGAATGATGAGAATGGACTTTCCCAAGTTTTGCGGGGAAGAGGATCCAACTAGTTGGATCTATCGCTCAAAGCAGTTTTTTGAGTTCCATCATGTCACTGATGAAGATAAGGTACAAATGGCTTCATGGAACTTGGAAGGGGATCCTCAAATGTGGTTCTAGCTATTTAAAAAAGGGTTTGAAGATGTAGTAATTCCATAGGAAGCACTCACGAAAGAAATCCAAGAGAGGTATGGTGAAGTTGATAACCGTGGCAAATATGGGGAACTCACAAAGCTAAAGCAAACAGGCACAATGGCAGAGTACCAAGCTCAACACACCAAACTACTTCTTGGTGCTGGATCACTAAGCGTGGAGCAACAGATAGAAGGCTTCATCAGTGGTCTAAAGAATAGCATCAAAGGGGAAGTTGACTTCAAGGAACCTCAAACACTATCTTCAGCTGTGAATTTAGCTAAAAGAGCTAAGAAGAGGATTGTGGTTGCTCGTACCAGTGTAGCACACATTCAAAAGAAAAGCCTAAGCAATCATGTGCAAGCAGAAAAGCCAAAGACTCCTTTCAAAAAACTGTCTGCGGCTGAGATGCAAGAGAGACGTGCTAGGGGCCTTTGTTTCAACTGTGATGACAAGTTTGGGCCGGGTCATGTTTGCAAAAGGTTGTTCTTGTTGGTGGGCAACATTTTAAAAGAGGAGGAAGAAGAGGAAGCAAGCGCAGAGATCGAAGAAGAAAAAATGTAGCCAGCAACAAATACAGAACCTAAAATCTCAATGAATGTTATCTATGGCATTCCATCCCCGCAAGCTATAAGACTAACAGGCTACTTCAAGGGAATTATACAGAGAGTTAACTTCCTGATTGACTTAGGAAGTACTCACAACTTTGTAAGTACAAGGCTGGCCCAAAAAGCAAGGCTCAAGGTTAAATGAGACTAGAAGTTCCGAGTAAGTGTAGCAAATGGAGAGGTCCTGGAGAGTGATGGCATTTGTGAAGGAATGGAATTCAGATCATAGACATTGGTAGATCGAGCTGATTTTTACTTGCTTCAACTTCAAAGGCCAGATGTGGTGTTAGGAGTAGCTTGGCTGAGAACATTAGGGCTCATTTCGTGGGATTTTGAAAGGCTATACATGTCCTTCCTAATCCGTCAAAAAAAGGTGGAATTAAAAGGTAAAAGGAGGCCTTCAAATAAAGTGGTAGGGGAAGCAGAAATTCAAAAGCAAATGAGGAAGAACAAAGGAGGAGTGCTGCTATAGATATCCGACTCTTATTGCTAGTGATGTTGCCGAGCAAAGCAACCATGAAGGAGCAGCACAACAACTGGAGCATGTTATACAACAATATGGAGATGTCTTTGAGGTACCTACAGGGCTGCCACCAGTGAGGAGTTGTGACCACAACATTAAGCTCAAGGATGATAAACCCATTACAGTCAAGCCTTACAGGTATCCATTCTTCCTAAAAAATGAGATTGAAAGCATTATTAGTGACTTGTTGAGCTCAGGAGTTATTAGGCCTAGCCATAGTGCCTTTTCTTCACTTGTTTTACTAGTAAGGAAGAAAGACTCCTCATGGAGAATATGTGTGGACTATAGGGTAGTAAATAAAAATACCATTAGAGATAACTACCCTATACCCACCATAGATGAAGTTTTGGATGAATTGCAAGGGGCTAGGTTGTTTTCTAGGTTGGATTTGAGGTTGGGATATCATCAAATTATAATGAATCCAAGGGATATAGAAAAAACTACCTTTTACTCATAATGGTCACTATGAATTCCTTGTTATGCCTTTTGGCCTTATGAATGCTTCCTCCACATTCTTTAATGAATGATGTCTTTAGGCATTTGTTGAGAAAATCTGTCATGGTTTTTTTTTATGATATATTAGTATATAGTAATGGGTGGGATGACCATATTAAGCATGTTAGGGAGGTGTTGAAAGTGTTAAGAAGTCATAAACTATATGCTAAATTGCCAAAATGTACATTTGGGCAAGTACAAGTTAACTTCTTAGGGCATGTCCTGAGCCAAGGTCAGGTGGCTACTGATGGTGAGAAGATTGAGTAGTAGCAGATTGGCCTAAATCAGGGTTAGTTAAAGCTCTCAGGGGATTTTTGGGGCTGAGTGGCTATTACAAAAGGTTTGTTAAGCATTATAGGGCAATAGCAACTCTTTTGACAAAGCTTCTAAAGAAAAATAGCTTTGTGTGGACAATTGAAGCTGACAAGGCATTTGTTGATTTGAAGCAGGCCCTTACTAGAACTCCAGTTCTAGCCCTACCCAATTTCAAGGAAGGGTTTGTTATTAAATGTGATGCCTCGGGTATAAGGGCAGGGGCTATCCTCACTCAAAAAGGCAGGCTAGTGGCTTATTTTAGTAAGGCATTCATAGGCAAGTAGTTATTGCTATCTACATATGAGAAAGAAATGGAATCCTTGATTATGGCAATGGATAAATTAAGACATTACTTGCTAGGGAAGGAGTTTGTGGTGAGGACTGACCAACGAAGTCTCGAATATTTATGGGAGCAAAAAATTTCAACACCAGCACAACAGAAGTGGTTAAGCAAACTCATGGGATTGGAATTCCAAATAGAATTCAAACTAGGAAGGGAGAATATTGGTGTTGATGCCTTATCACGGAAGGCTAAAAGGGCAATGGTTCTGGCTATCACTCAACCACAACCACTATGGTTGGAGCCTATAAGGCATGAGAACCACACGGTGCCAGAGTTGCAGAAGATTATTCAGAATGTGCAGAATGCAGAGGCTATAAGGCCGTGGGGCTATGAGGATGGAATTCTGTACTACAAGAATAAGATATATCTACTGCTTGAGTCTAAGTTAGTTTCAGCAATTATCAAACAGTTCCATGAAGGAGGTCATGAAGGCAATCATAAGACAGCTCGTAGGATAAAAGAGGTGTTCTACTGGAAAGGCATAAGGGGCATGATCCGAGAGGCAATGCAGGAATGTGCAGTGTGTCAGAAACGCAAGTGGGAAAATGCCAAGCCAGCTAGGTTGCTACAACCATTACTTGTTCCCACAGAAGTTTGGAGTGACATATCAATGGATTTCATTGATGGTCTCCCTCCCTCTAAGGGTAAGACTTCAATCCTTGTAGTGGTTGATAGACTATCTAAATTTGCTCATTTCATACCTATGACTCACCCCTACATAGCCCAAACAATGGCATAAGTTTTCTTTGAAGAAGTATTCAAGCTCTATGGTATGCCAACTAGTGTTGTTTGTGATAGAGAAGCAGTGTTCACCAGTCACTTCTAGGGAGAATTATTCAAGTTGCAAGGAGTACAATTTAGGTTTTCATCTTCTTACCATCCACAAACAAATCGGCAAATCGAGGTGGTCAACCATATCCTTGAAGTGTATTTAAGGTGTTTTACATCTGATTAGCCTAGAGAGTGGGGAAAATGGTTGCCATGGGCAGCATGGTGTTACAACACTAGTATACAAAGTGCTACAAAAAAAAACCCCAGACGAGGTGGTGTATGGTAGAACCCCACCCACCTTATTGACTTATGTCAGTGGCAAATCAAAGGTTGAAGCTATGGACATGGAGCTAAGGCATAGGGATGAGATTCTCAAGGACCTACGCACCCAATTAGTTAGAGCACAACATAGGATGAAGCAATTGCAAGATAAAGGACGGAGGGAGGTTCAGTTTGAAGTAGGGGACCGGGTCTTGCTAAGGTTATAGCCTTACAGACAGACTACTATGGCATTGAGGAAGAGCCATAAGCCTGCTGCCAAATATTATGGTCCCTACGAAATATTGGAGAAGCTGGGGCCTGTAGCATACCGACTCAAATTGCCAGAGGAAGTACAAATTCATAATGTGTTCCATGTGTCTAAGCTTAAGAAGTTTATTGGCAATGAAGGACTGATTAGTCAAGACCTCCCTACTGTGACAAAATCTGAGGGGGTACTCACTGCACAGCCTTGGGCTATCCTTGAAGAAAGAATTTGCAAGAAAGTTCCTGAGATATTAGTGCATTGGCAAGGTCTTTCTCCTAATGATGCTACTTGGGAAAGTAAGCAAGAGATGGAGCTGTGTTTTCCTTGGCTGGACCTCAAGGATGAGGTCAATCTTTAGGAAGGGAGGTAATGTTATGAGCCATTGTCAAATGCAGGGAAGGTAAGCGTGCAATGAGAGATGAAGTACTGTGTCTGTGTTTTGAGTATTAATCACGTTACCTGCTAAAGATAACATGAAGTTGTAGGAAATGGTTAGAGGCAGAGAATTAGGCAAGGCATAGGAGAACCTGGTATTTTGTGTAAGCGTCTAGAATACTCAATGAGGTTTAGGCGTGGGAATGTCAGTATTTTGTAGTTGAGTAAACAGTCTATGGACACTCAACGTCAGTAGGTAGCAAGAAGTGCACAATATATGTATGAGGGAATGTATGAATGAAGGCATTAAAAAACTTTCCTCAACTAAGGCTCTTTGAGTTTGGAGGTTAATCTCCCTCGAAGAGATTGTTGTGTCCAAGATAGCTAAAAAGAAGAAGTTCGCAAAGTTGTTCCTCACGGATCAGCCTATTAACAAACCAGTTACTCGTTCTCAATCATTGGCCCATAACAGACACCTCCTACTTGTTGGGCTACAAGTTCGTCATCATCAAGATTCAATGGTGATACGATAGGCGTTAGTTCCATCCAATTTCGACATCGTGGGTTTTAGGAAGATCTTAAAGGTATAATGTACCTACGATGATCATCTTGCATATCCAATGGGCTTGTTGATCTCCTGACTTAGTGGACCATTTTTTATGGGTCTGTTCAATGAGATGGTTAAGATTTAATGTTATTGTTTCGTGGTTAAGATATAGGACAAGCCCGTGAACTCAAGGCTATTGGTTTAATGTATTTCTGAACCAACAGGGTGTTAGGACAAG
The DNA here is from genome assembly GCA_028551395.1 of Casuarina glauca. Classification (NCBI taxonomy): domain Eukaryota; kingdom Viridiplantae; phylum Streptophyta; class Magnoliopsida; order Fagales; family Casuarinaceae; genus Casuarina; species Casuarina glauca. The sequence goes on along the minus strand of CM052351.1, from coordinate 29,271,032 downwards.
TCCATTCGTGCGAACAATTGCAATGAAAAGGCAGCCCTAACGTGGAAATTTTTTTAAATTTACGAGACGGTCGTAGTCGTTTTTACGATTGTCATTGAACTGTTTTTTATTGGGTTCGTCAAAGTAACAGTGGGTTAAATTGTTAATTTGCTAGTAACTCAACAAAGTTAAAAAGATCCAAAGCCTTTTTTGTCTAAGGGGCACTAAGTTTCATTATACTTTCACAATTGATTTTGACACAAAGTGAACGGCAAAGAGAAAAGGACATGGGAAAGTTTTTGTATTCACTGAAAAGTATGTAAACCTAGAATAATGTAGGTCTACTTATAATACAATAATTTGTACATATAAAAGGAAAACTATAATGACAAATAATAATTCCTATTTGTACAATTTCTACTTTCCCAAAATATAGGTCCTGCCTATTGTGTGAGAATATTTTCCTTAACCACAGATCTCCAACACTCCCCCTCAAGCTGGAGGCCTATAAATATCTAAGGCACCAAGCTTGCTCAATAGATACATGTGTTGTCTTTGATATAATGGTTTGGTGAAAATGTCTACGGGTTGTTTTGTGGTCTTTATTTCTTTAGGCTTGATAATTCCTTCTTGAATCTTGTCTCTGGTAAAATGGTAGTCGACCTCAATATGTTTTGTTCTTTCATGTAAGATTGGATTTGTTGCAAGTTTGAGTGCTGCTTCATTGTCACAAAATAATGTAGTTGGACCATTTATTCTTAATCTAAGGTCTTGAAGTAAACCTCGCATCCAAAATTACTTCACAGACAATTTTGGCCATTGATCCATATTCAACCTCAGTCGAAGATGACGACACAGTTGACTATTTTTTTGATCTTCCAAGACAGCAAAGAATCTCCCAATTTCACAAAAAGCCAATAATGCATCTCCTAGTCATTGGACAATCAACATAATCAGCATCACAATAAGCTTGTAATTCCAAGTCACATTTCCGAGACAAAAGTATTCCTAGTCCTGGACATCCTTTCAAATACTTGACTACTTTAAGAGTGGCTTCCATATGGGATTGCTTCAGATCTTGCATAAATTAACTTAAAATCTATACAGCATAGCTGATATCCGGTCTAGTCATAGTGAGATAGATAAGCTTTCCCACAAGTCGCTGATAGCTGGATAAATCTTTAAGTAATGGGTCTTCATCCAATGGAGATATTCCCACATCATATTCGACTATCGTCAATTTTGAATTCTGTTCAATGGGAATGACTGTTGATTTACATCATAATAATCCTGCTTTAGAGATAATTTCCATAACAAACTTGCGTTGACTTAGACATATCCATTTCTCAAAGCAAGCTATTTCATTGCCAAAGAAATATTTGGGAGTGCCTAAATCTTTAATATGAAATATGACATGCAAGTAGGTCTTGAAATCATGAATTGCAGTCTCGTTGCTGCCCATGATCAATATGTCATCCACATAAATCAAGAGATAGATGGATGATTTACCTCGCATCTAGGTGAAGAGAGCATAATCATGTCTGGATTGACGAAAGTGTGCAGCAAGGAGGGCCTAAGTGAATTTTGCATACCATTGACAAGAAGCTTGTTTGAGGCCATATAGGGATTTACGGAGGTGACATACTCGATCCTCCCCTTAGCTGCGTAATTCCTGCGAAAGATCCATGTAAATTTCCTCATCCAAATCACCATGGAGAAAGACATTGTTGACGTCCATCTGATAAAGAGACCAATCACGGATGGCAACAAAGGCAAGAAAGGAATGAACAGTGACATATTTCACAACTTGAGAGAAAGTTTCTACATAATCAAAGCTAGGGCGTTGGGTGAAGCCTTCAGCCACTAAGTGAGCTTTGTAACGTTTAACAAATCCATCGGCCCGATATTTGATCTTGTAAACCCATTTGCAGCCAATGGGCTTCTGATGAGGTGGTCGAGGAACGAGCTCCCAAGTGTTGTTCTCAATAAGGGCAAGAATCTCAGCCTCCATGGCTCGTTGCCAACGAGAATCCTTAGCAACCTCAATATAAGAGGAGGGCTCCTGATCTTCAGAAATACGACTAATATAGCAAAAATGACCAAGCGAGAGGTGGGCAAAACTACATAAGTAGTAATGGGATAATGAGTACCAGAAGTACCAGAGCTAGAGCAAATATAATCCTTGGTCTAAGTTGGAGGTCGGGTGGCCCGCCTAGAACGACGAGGAACAACAACCAAGGAATCATCAGAAGGCAACAACGGAGAAAGCTCAGGTGAAGCAACTGAAGGCACCAAGGGTTCAGAAGCTAAAGGAGAAGACCCAGCAGAATACGAGTCCGGAACAGGTGTAGCAGGCAGAGAAACGGCCATGTCAGGCAAAAGGGGAGAGCTGACAGAGGGATGATCTAGAGGCACAGGAAGTGACTCAAGAGAAACCAATGGAGTTGCTGGAAAGGGATCATCATTAGCCAAAAACTAACCCATAGGTAAAGTGAGAGCCGGGGAAGTCGATGTAAGCTAAGTGGCAAAAGGAAAGGTATCCTCATGAAAAACCACATTATGGCTAACAAAGAAATGCCTAGTAGATGGATCCAAAACCCGATAACCCTTCTGAAGAAAAGGATAGCCCATGAAACCACAGAGAATAGCACATGGGCCAAACTTATCCCGAGGGCCTACAATAGTGGCATAACACAAGCAACCAAAGACCCGAAGGTGACTGATATCAGGGGATTGGCCAAAGAGAAGCTCAAAAGGAATCCAGCCATGAAGGAGATGAGTGGGCATCCGATTGATCAGATAGGCAACAGTGACCACGCAATCGCCCCAAGCATTCAAGAATGGAGGCTTGATATTTGAAGGCATGGACAACTTCTAAGAAGTGACGATGTTTACGCTCAAAAACCCCATTTTGTTGAAGGGTGTAAGGGCAGGAGCTCTCATGGAGGATGCCATGAAAGGTGAAAAAGGAAGAACATGCATGGTTAAAAAAATCCCCAGCATTATTAGAACGAATACACTAAATGGAAGTTTGAAATTGAGTTTGCACTAACCGATGAAATTGAGTCAAGATGGATAAAATGCGAGCCTTTGAGGGCATCAAGAAAACCCGAGTGCTACGTGAAAAGTCATCAATAATGGTGAAAAAAAAAGGGAACCATCACGATGGGGGGTGTGATAGGGCCTTTAAACATCGAGATGAATAAGAGAAAAAGGAGAAGTGGCTTGTGAGTGGCTGGAAGGAAACGGGGCACGAGGTTGTTTGGCTAAGGGGAAAATTGGACAATTGGGGTGAGGAAAGAAAGCAATATGACCCAAACATTGGTGCGAAAGAAATTTTTTATTATTATTCAAATGAGCGTTGGCCTAAAAAAGACAAATGTTTGAATCAAAGGTAACTCGACAATTATTGTCAATGCAAACTTTGGAGACAGCAATGAGGTTAAATTGGAAAGCGGGAACGAAAAGGACATTTTGGAGAGTAATGGAAGGACTAAGAGTAACAGTTCCAATTTTGGTGACAAGAGTAACAATTCCATTGGGTAAACGGACAAAAATTGGGGGGTCGGGTGCAGGAAGGATAAAAGTAAGGAAACGTTCATCACAGACGATGTGGTCACTGGCCCTTGAATCAATAATCTAACTATTAGCTAAAAGAGAATTCATCAAGCAAAAGGAGGTACCTACAAAGCTAGCAAAAGGTTCCTAAACTCCAAGCTGATTGATTGTAGACATTATTTTCTGAAATTAAGCACTAGAGAGAGGCTGATGAGGGGAATCAGCAACCAACGACTGAACTTGGTTGGTGGAGGCATCACGATCTTTAGTCTCTTTGTTCCGTGGGCTTACCATGGAGCTTCCAACAGGTCTCTCGAGTATGGTACTTACGCTTGCAATGGTCACAATATTTTCCATTTTAATTACCACGAAAGGAATTAGAAGTAATGGACCTATTGGATGAGGGGGCACCCTGCCGACCATGAGATGATTTGAAGACAAGAGCATATGTGGTAGTCTGAAAGGCGTCTAACATAGGTAGAGAAGGCCGTGGACCGTTAAACCCCAATGGAAGGCCTAACCCGTTGGGTCCGGAAAAGGGGGTTGCCTTATCGGTAGGGTTTGAAAACCCTAAACTCGAAAGAATGGACCTGCCACCAAAAGCTTGAGCTGCGGCAATATGGCGTTGGGTGGGAGTAGCATAAGAGGCAAGGACAACGATATCACCTACACGGAGATATTCCGATAAGGTGAGGCGTTGATTCTCCTCCTGAACAGCTAAAAAGAAAATCCGGCGAAGAGAAGGCTCTGGTTCCATAGCCAAAATCTACGAGCGAAGAGGTAAGTAGGAATCATTCAGAATAAGAAGAAACCTAGTGATCTGGTTGCTTTCTTTGATTCTTTGGTATTGTTGAATGGTGGAGTCGGGCCCTATGAGAGCTTCTTTAGTGGCATCAAGCTTGTTCCATATAGCAAAGAGCCGATTACAGCATGTCGTGACTGAAAGATCCCCTTGCTTGAACTCGCTCTCTGCCTGAAGAAAAGAGAAGCATTTGGCTAGGTCGATTTTGCCATACATCTCAGTAAGATTGTCCCAAATTTACTTAGCATCATCAATCGGAGGAAGGCCGGCAGACACCTCTTTAGTCAAGCAATTTCCAATCCAAGATCAAACAAGATGGTTGCAGCGACACCAATATCTAGCCAAACGTTCAACTGTCGGACATGGGAAGGTCCCGTCAATGAATTAGTCCTTGTCTTTAGTGACAAGGGCTCGACGGAGATCCCATGCCCAGGAGAGATAATCGAACTAGCCAGAAAGAGGTTACGTAACTAGTCGGAATTTTGGTCCGTCGGCGGTGCCGGTGAAAAGGGGGTCGCTGAGCTCTGGGTGAAGGCTAGGTGTGGCAAGGTATCGTGACCCGAATGGGTTGCTAGTTGGGTAGGGATCCGTAATTCCAAAACTCGGTGGAGCAAATCTGGGGTTTAGGTTGGAACCTTGGTAAAACCAACCTAGGATGAAACCCGGAGGAGGGCCCGTAGAGGCAGAAGATCTAGCCCCTTGTTGAACTGGATTCGGAATGGGAAAAATAGGCAGCTGATTCTGTGGTGTAAAAGAATGGGGCCGTGGAAAGGAATGGCCTAAGTCAACATGCGATTCTTCAGTGATGGGCATGTCAGGATCAACAATAGGATTCAACATGTTAAGCTAACGAGAGGAGAAAAGAAAAGGGAAAAAAAGGTAAGGTGTTTTGGGAAAAGGAAAAGGTACGTGTTTCTCTCGATTGGTATTGGGAAAAGACAAATTTCTAGGAAAAAGTGAATTTCACGGCCGGAGATGCCTTTCTCTTGCAGGTTCTCTAAGTGATCCGTGCAAATGAAAGCAAGAAAAGAGAAAAAAAAATGGCCGGAAGGTAAGGAAAAAGAAAGGTTGCGGAAGCTCAGGCCAAAGGAAAGAAAACGGTGGCTCTTGATACCATGACACAGAGTGAACAGCAAAGAGAAAAGGACATGAGAAAGTTTCTGTATTCATTAAAAAGTATGTAAACCTAGAATAATGTAGGTCTACTTATAATACAATAATTTGTACATATAAAAGGAAAACTATAATGACAAATAATAATTCCTATTTGTACAATTCCTACTTTTTCAAAATATAGGTCCTGTCTATTGTGTGAGAATATTTTCCTTAACCATGGATCTCCAACAGATTCAATTCTATAAAATTATACTACGCATTGTAATACTCAATGCCTAACTGATAAATAAACAGTTTCATTTTTGTTATAATTATTTGATAAGTCAATTTTATGTCTGTTGTGTTAGCTAATAATCTTAATAGAGCCCGACAGAAGGTCCACAGAAATTGGATCGAATCCGGATTCAGAAATACTTGGAAGGTCCCAAAGACCCAAAGCCTAGACAAGTCGGATCAGATGCTCAGCGTCTCTTGTGCAACCAGAATTTTCACGCAACGCATGAAGCGGCTTCCTCCACGCGAGTAACTGAAGAATTCTAAAAAATGGATATCCAATTATGTAGTTCAACGCTACTGCCATGTCTTACTCCCAATAACTTCAACATCTTTTAAATTAATGCTTCTAAATTTGTAGTAGTGGAGGATCTTGTCATTTTGCTTTCGGCTGGTTTCACGAGGTTGGGAGGGTGGCTAAGGAAAATGAATTCATTCTCTTGGTCTTTTTTAATTTATTTAATGGTATTTAAGGAAGTTGGAGACTATGCCCTTGTAAATTATAGAGTGGATTTGATTATTTCTGATTTATTTTATTTTTTACTATTTAGCCTGATTTTTGGGTGCCTAGGAAGTGGATTAATTAGCTTTTTTTCGATATTATGGTATCACGTCAGTTTTGTTTATTTGGAATAACAAATTTCCAGGAAAATGAACTAAAGGCATAGAAATAAATTATCAAATGGAAAATGTGGGTGAACCTGAGGTGAAGCACGAAATTGTAAGTAAATAGATTATGTCCTGTATATTCGGACAAATGAAAATGTGTCATATCATAATGAATTATATTATGCCCAATTTTGTGTGCAACTTTGATCAAATTCTTTGAGAGTCAACAACTTTCTTCTTAGTTTTTAAAAGAACTATGCACATAAATCTCCTAGGAATGACATTGACAAAAGAGTGATAGATATCTTCCATTATCTTTGCTTTCCCTTCCACGTACATTGTAGTTGAATCCCTTCTGCAGCACTACGGGGAATACTACATGTTCTCGGCACTGAAGAATAATTCAACAACTTTCTTCACATTTTCAATAGTCTACACAAAAATCTAATGGTCTTATTGATTCTCATCCGAAAAAGCGATTATGAATCAAAAACTATAAATTCACTTATAATAGATACAAGGAAAAGGTAATATATGTGCAAAGGAAACCGATGCCTAGATGATTTACTTAAGTAATATAATTAAAATTTTGCATAAAACATATTACAAAGTGATCTATCTCAAAATTTTATGATTTAGTTATTTTGTGTGGTTTTTATGAGTGAATGCAAAGCAAGGCAAGAACAAGAGTTTTTAGTTATAATTTACAAAATTATTACCCTTTGTCTTCTATTTTCTTTTATTTCTATCATTTTTTTTCCTTTGACATGACCACATAAATCGTATGACTCGTCAATTTCTCTCAAAATACATCATTTTCCTATGTTTAGGATGTCCAAATGGAAATGAACGCATACCCAATATAAAATAAAATACTGGATTAGTTAAATAAAATATGTACATAGGTTTTATTTAGATGGTGTGAAAAGATTAAATTAGACAAGATGGAGCCGATGAAAATAGCATTATCAAAGGTTGGCCAGCCAAAAACATCTACATCCTTAAGTTTGAAGATTTTCTTCCACTTTAGATATGGTTTAGGAAAATTTAAGTCATCTTTATAAGAATAAGTGTCCAAAAATTAGAGTTACAGACAATTCAAGGGGTGGGTGACTTCGAGCAAATGATCGATGGGGTGCCAAGCGATCTTCTGCCTTCCTTGATTCAGTGTTTCAGCCATTGCATCAAATCTTACATATTCCAAAATTCCATCAAAACTTCCATTGGAGGATATTTTAAATTATATGTAGAAAGGTTTTCAATAATGGAAACATATTCAAAGCATATTTATTTGGAAAAAGAAAAAAAGAGATTTCACCAATAGATAAGCAAGATACTATGCAATAATGGTCACTTTTCCTAAATCCAAATTCACTACCTTCACCACTTAAGATTGGAGTATAAAAATTAGATGCATTAAAAGCAACAAAAACATACTACATATGAACGCTTAATACAAAAATTGATTCAAATGAGTATCCAAACTCCAAAGAAACAATACTAAAGATGAACACTTGAACAAAAAAGGTTGATCCTAAGTAGTGTCCAAATTCTAAACAAGCACTGAAAAGGTTGATTTGTTGAGTAAATATATGTTGCAACTCCAATTTTCACTGATTAGCTTTTATCATCTTGATTCATTCCACTTTTAGCCTTTGTTAATTTTTGTTGTGATTGGGTCTGACTTGGGTGATATGTAAATAATTGTTGTTAGTTGACATGTTAATACCAGGCAGGGTATGACTACGGGTAATATGTATCACAAGGGATAGCTGGTGATTCCCTTGCGGCTCATGCAACTAAATACCATTTTGCCATAATTATAAGCCTCTTCTTGACTTATCAAGTAAACACCAACCCTTTGTACTCATTAATTGTACCATGACCCCCTCTATTAATTATGTTATTGTAATAAATTGGAGTTTGGTGATATGTTAATGGTATCAAGTAAAAAAGTCTCATCACATCTGCCCATGTAGGCACCATGTATTAATTCAAGACTCAAATACAGTTTCTCTACCAATCCTCAATTATTTACTAGTTAGACATTGTCAATGTATAATTTGATAGGTTATTTTGTCAAACTTTAGTCCTTCACTCATTTATGGCACATCACATGGCTATAATCAGGCTTGTTAGGCTATTTACCATCACATGACTCTAATCATGTCTATGAAGTAGCAATGTCTAGCACCCTTCTGGCTTTCCGTACTTCCAACCACAGCACATAACCCCAGCAGTTTCTTTAAAACTACTTCTGATATGAAACAAGCTCTCGAGGAAGGGCTACCTATTTAGTATTATAAAAAGCTACGAGAAAGGAAAAGGAGAATTATGAGCCTTTTCTTAACTTATCAAGTAAACACTAACCTTCTGCACTCATTAATTGTACCATGACCCCCTCTATTAATTATGTTGGTCTAATAAGTTGGAGTTTGGTGCTATGTTAATGGCAACAAGTAAAGAAATCCCATCACTTTTGCCCATGCGGGCACCATGCATTAATTCAAAACTCATGTGCAATTTCTCTGCCAATCCTCCATTATTAACTGGTTGGACATTGTCAATGTATAATTTGATAGGCTATTTAGTCAAATTTCAGTCCTTCACTCATTTATGGCACATCACATGGCTACAATCAGGCTTGTCAGGCTATATACCATCACATGGCTCTGACTAGGTCTATGAAGGAGCAATGTTCGACATGCTTCTGGCTTTCTATATTCCCAACCACAACATGTAACCTAACCAGTTTTTTGAAAACTACTTATGATATGAAACAAGCGCTTTCGAAGAAGTTTGTTTGGGTATTACAAAAAGCCACGAGAGAGAAAAAAGGGAATTATGAGCTTCTTCTTAACTTATCAAGTAAACATCAACCATCTGCACTCATTAATTGTATCGTGACCCCTTCTATTAATTATGTTGTTGTAATATGTTGGAGTTTAGTGATATATTAATGATAACAAGTAAAGAAGTCCCACCCCATATGGGCACCATGCATTAATTTAAGACTCACATATAGTTTCTTTGCCAATCCTCCATTATTAATTGGTTAGACATTATCAATGTATAATTTGAAAGGCTATTTTATCAAACTTTAGTCCTTCACTCAACTATGCCACATGACATGGCTACAATCAAGCTTACCAGGCTATGTACCATCACATGGCTCTGACCAGGTCTATGAAAGAGCAATGTCCGGCACCTTTCTAGCTTTCCATATTCCTAACCACGATATGTAACCCAAGCAATTTTTTAAAAACTGCTTCTAATATGAAACAAGCCTTCAAGGAAAGGCTACCTGTTTTGGTATTACAACAAGCCACGAGAGAGGAAAATGAGAATTATGAGCCTCTTCTTGACTTATCAAGTAAATACCAACCTTCTACACTCATTAATTGTACTGTGACCCCCTCTATTAATTATGTTATTGTAATAGGTTGGAGTTTAGTAATATGTTAATGATAACAAATAAAGAAGTCCCATCACATTTGTCCATGTGGGCACCATACATTAATTCAAGACTCACGTATAGTTTGTTTACCAATCATCCATTATTAATTGGTTGGACATTGTCAATATATAATTTGAGAGGCTATTTTGTCAAACTTGAGTCCTTTACTCATTTATGGCACATCACATGGCTACAATCAAGCTTGCCAAACTATGTACCATCACATGGCTCTAACCAGGTCTATGAAGGAGCAATGTCCAGCACCTTTTTAGCTTTCCGTATTCCCAACCATGGCACGTAACCTAAGCAGTTTCTTAAAAACTACTTTTGATATAAAACAAGCTTTCGAGGAAAGGTTGCTTGTTTGGGTATTACAAAAAGCCATTAGAGAGGAATAGGGGAATTATAAGCCTCTTCTTGACTTATCAAGTAAACACCAACCCTCTACACTCATTAATTGTACCATGATCCCTTTATTAATTATGTTGTTATAATCGGTTAGAGTTTGGTGATATGTTAATGATAACAAGTAAAGAAATCCCATCACATTTGCCCATTTAGGCACCATGCATTAATTCAAGACTCACGTATAGTTTTCTGCCAATCTTCCATTATTAACTGGTTGGACATTGTCAATGTATAATTTGAGAGGCTATTTTGTCAAACTTCAGTCATTCACTCATTTATGGGACATCACATGGCTACAATCAAGCTTGCCAGGCTATATACCATTACATGGCTCTAACCAGGTCTATGAATGAGCAATGTCCAGCACTCTTCTGGCTTTCCGTATTCCTAACCACAACACGTAACCCAAGCAATTTCTTGAAAAGTGCTTATGATATGAAACAAGCTCTCGAGGAAGGGCTACCTATTTGGATATTACAAAAAGCCATGAAAGAGGAAAAGGGGAATTATGAGCCTCTTCTTGACTTATCAAGTAAATACCAACCTTCTACACTCATTAATTGTACCGTGACCCCCTCTATTAATTATGTTGTTGTAATAGGTTGGAGTTTAGTAATATGTTAATGATAACAAATAAAGAAGTCTCATCACATTTGCCCATGTGGGTACCATGCATTAATTTAAGACTCATGTACAATTTCTTTGCTAATCCTTCATTTATTAACTAGTTGGACATTGTCAATGTATAATTTAAGAGGCTATTTTGTCAAACTTCAATTCTTCACTCATTTATGGCACATCACATGGCTACAATCAAGCTTGGTAGGCTATATATCATCACATGGCTCTAACCAGGTCTATGAATGAGCAATGTCCGGCACCTTTCTAGCTTTCCGTATTCCTAATCACAACATGTAACCCGAGCAGTTTCTTGAAAACTACTTATGATATGAAACAAGCTCTCGAAGAAAGGTTGCCTATTTGGGTATTACAAAAAGCCACGAAAGAGGAAAAGGGGAATTAGAAGCCTCTTTGTGACTTATCAAGTAAACACCAACCTTCTAGCTACAATCATGCTTGCCAGGCTATGTACCATCACATGGCTCTGACCAGGTCTATGTAGAAGCAATGGCCGGCACCCTTCTGGCTTGTCCTTAATAGTCTTGGGAATGGATGTCGCACAAATCTACGGGATGACTGAAAAGCTATTTTATGATCCTCCCTGATGTCTATATCCATCAGTAGGGCATTCATGCAGTGTCACGTTGGTGGCCAACATGCCAGCAAATAATTCAAGAGCTTTGCATGCCTATTCGCCAACACGCCGGCGAATAATTTAGGAGCTTTACATGCCTATTCGCTAAGCCACTAGCATCTGTAGCTTTCTGCCATAGACATTTTTACGTCTTCCAAGTTTGGAAAATTAGCCAGAAAAGGGTGGTCTGTTTTTCTTCTCAGTGATCAAGACTAAAAACCTATAATGAATTATGTAGTTTAACACTGCTATCATGTTCTGGCTTCTAGTGAAATTAAAATATTCTAACTTAATGCTTTTATTATTTTCAATAGTAGAGAATGTTTGCCACTTTGCATATAGGGACATGAAGGCCAATTGTGGTTGTTATTGAAAATAAATTTTTTAATTTATTTTAAATTTTCTTAATGGTTTTTAAGGATGTGGGAAGTTATGCCCTTCTAAATTGGAGCAAAGATAGTTGCCATTGAAAAAAACGAGAGGAAAAAAGTAACAAAAAATTTTTTTTGAAGTGTTGATGGTAATGATAAACATATTTTCAATGTAACAAAGAATTAAGAGCCAAGATGAGATTAGTGCTTTCAATGCATAGTGCTAGCTATCCATTAAAATATTTTCGTTAATGAAGTTAATTGATGATTAATGCTTATTTTTACAAGACAAACTAAATTACTCTATTTTCTTTTTTATCAATTCCCTATAGTTTAACAACATCCATGATTAATGTTAGAGAAATAGTTAGCTTATTACCATCATTTGTCAGTTCTTTTACAAATATCACAGCTTACCTAAATTGTCCCTACTCTTTATCAAGTTCCAAATTTGAGGTAAGTTTGAAGATACAAGCAACAATATCATGTGTTAGAAAATAAAAATTACAGACCACTGTTAATGATACCTACGAAGGACCAACTCCCCATTCAGGGATTCAGATATTGGAATTGGAAGCCTTAAAATTTGTTGAGCTTTTAAATCATTGCACGCTTCACTTACTCGTTGCAGTCACAACCTCTCTATGTCAATGGCAGTTGGTAGAGTGCTTATATAAAGTTACATCCTATCACTTTGGTGGGCATCATGACAGTGAATCATTTAATCACCACAAAGATATCCTGCCAACTTTTTCCTTTTTAATTTTTTAAAATGTAGTTAAGATGCCGGAGATCATGCCTAGAATTGCAGCAATGATAGTTCAGTATTGACAAAAGTTAAAAGTATAAGAACAAAAGAAAACCTTTTGAAAGGATCGACTTTATAAATCTTGATGATGATGATAAAGTTACACTTGAGCTAATAAAAGATTTAATAGGTGGCATAGAAATTTGTTTTTGAGTTAATTGTGATAGCTATCTATTGGGGCAAGGATAATAGTCTCATTCAACATTTTTTTTTTAAAAGAGAATATATTTCATTATGAAGTACTTTTCACAAAAGAATACTTTATTATAGGCTCTAAGAATAAAATTAATAAGAAAAAATTTCAGAAAAGCATATACAGAACAATTTCACAAGCTATAATTTGTTCATTTTCTTTTAGAATGAGATATAAAAGTGAAACTATGAGTGGCAGATAATTTTTAGTAAATAAAAACGGCATAACCCAATTGGTTGAGTTAAGTGTGACAACTTCATTATATTTTTTGTTGGTAATAAAAGCCCACAGAGTCAGCCGAAAAAAGTGGGCCAGCTTATATAAATCCAGCTTCTGGTTAAGAAGAAGCAACGTCAACCCGGAATCAGCAAACTTGGCCAACCCAGGTTCTCGGGCTGGAAGAACCAGGAGCTCCTTCCGTCTCTCTCACGGGTCCAATTATGGATTCAATGGCTTTCAATCCACTCTCTCAAACAACTATAAAGGATTCGTTTTTTCAAAAAAAAAGAACTCATAATATATATTCCAAATTAAATCAATTTTATCCTATAGTAAATAAATAAAAACAATTTGATTTTAATTGCAGTAATTGAATACAATATTAGTGAAAAGTTGGAACAAGATTTCTTGTAAATGCCTAAGCAGTAGCCAATTTGTTTCTTCGTATGGCAATTTGTTCTGAAATTTACTGAAACAAAATAAAGATCTTGTTTGGTCACCATTCAATGATGGAAACTACATTTACAGTGCATTCTCTAAGTTATACAATTAAATAATTTTTTAGGAGCTATATTAGTCCAACAAAATTACACAATAAAGTGTCATTCTGCATAATAGTAAGAACAATATTTTAGATTTCTTTTTTTTCTTTTTTTTTTTAGAAAATCAGGAAAATCATTTTTTCTATATCATTGCCAAATGTTAATTTGAGACTTATGAGAATATGGTGACACTACCATTGAAGGAATCGATGAGATGGAGCTAAAGACACTGAATTTGGGCTTTCATGAGCTTGTACCTTTTGCAACTATTGATGGGCTTGGTTTGGCAGAATTGATATATCATGTTGGAATATGGAGACGACCAATAAGGCTACGTGAATTAGTCAAGTGCAAATAAAAAAATCCTAGTCCTTTTAAATTAGTCATGTGCAAAGGTCAAAGGGAATATGTCCCAAAATGTGTTGGTTGTTACACGGAGTTTTTGTTGAGAGATTTAGTAGCTGATATGAGGTTTGATTTATGTAATTCTAAATAACTCTTTTTAAATCTTTCTTTGAACAAGGAGATAATCTATTCTGTATAATATCCTGTGAGAAAACTTCTTGCGACGGTACAAACATCCCTATTTAAATCATACAGGATCATGATATGAAAAGACCCAGGCCCAAACATCTCTCGATGTATGTCGTTTTCCTAGACTCAATCCAACATTGTTGTGTCTGCTTAAGATCTAATTCTGTGGTGGGTGGTTGACAAGCGGGACAAGCCCATGAGCTCAAGGTTGCTAATTTTATGCATTTTTGGGACTAAGAAGGTCTTATGATAAGTCCCTGCTTGAGAACGGTTGTAGTGGAAATGCGGCCTCAATGAGTAAGAATGTTTAAAGTTACAGATGGCTGTAGGCCTTTTTAAAGTTGTCGTTGAAAATCATTTTTGATTGGGTCCACCAAAGTAACATTTGTCCAAGAGAGATCCACATATGAATACTAATAGTTGCAAAAAATTTCTTAATACCAATAAAATAAAATTTTTAATTACATAACAACACACATGCCCAAACCCACGGAGGGGACCAAACTCATCAGGCCGTATCACTAGTAATCAACTTCTAACAAACCTGTCACACGTCCCGTCTCACCATACCACGACATCTCTACATCAGCAATTTTTAAAACGAATTAGATAGTGACAGTTGGTGCACAATTGGAACATGTTTTGTAAGAATAAAAAATAAAAAAAAAAACCAATATACCTAATACACCTTTTTTTCACTCTTAATTTCTATTGTCTCTCATTAATCTTACATATGTTTCGATATTTCTTAAGTATTCTCTATACGCAATGTTTTAGTATAGTAAAACACTTCAATTCCCTTTTCCACTTAATATGTATTTGTGTTGTTGTGTTATTTTCATATGAATCTTGTACCTTATTATTTTAAAATGTATTGAATCATTATAAAGCCAGCTTTATTAGTATTTTTGTCGGAGATAAGTTGTCATGTGGCTATTGTCATTTATGATTGTTTACATATAAGCGGATCTTTGTAACTTGAGAAATTAATTTAACTAAATATTTTGTGTTATTTCTGTCCTTTACAAATGTTGTATTATAAATAGGCCTTACATTCTAGGTCTAAGCAAAAAAACACAAACTTTTTCCCCCAACTCTTGTTTGCTTCTTCTTGCTTTTAACTTTCTGTCAATTTCGGATTCTTAAACTTGGAAATGGAACTTGTTATAACAATGAAATCCACCATACTTGTGTGTGTTAATGTGAGCCGTTTTTCCTTATCTTCCTACTTTGTGATGTGAACTTGTACTTGATTTACATTTTGTATTCACCCATTTGTGACAACGTCTACATGGTACCTTGTCCAGAATCTTGATTTGACTAACAGAATAGATGAATGTGACACAATTCTCATGAACTGTAGTTTTAAAGGTGTCTAAAACTCAAGACAATTTTTCTCCATTATGAGTTGGTAGTCGTTGCAGTGGTAGGCAATATCTTTGCTTTCCCTTTCACGGACGCGGCAGTTGAACGCCTTCTGCAACAGTACGGGAAATACTACATGTTCTTGGCAGTAAGGAATAATTCGACACTTTCTTCACATTTGGCTTGGAGGTAAAAACGGCAAGGTCTACAACGGTAAAACGAGGATTCTTCTATTTTGCGGCAAGCTAAGCACATGGTCTGGGGTGTAGTGGATATGCTGCACCGTAAGAGATGGCGCGATGCATGATTTGTGCAGGAGGAAGCGGCATTGAGGGAAGGAGCATCTGTACGTTGTACCAGATACTGCTATTCTCGTCACTATTCTCCGCCTGTTCTTCCTTTGCTTCATTGTTATTCCATCTCTTCTTTCAGGATCAAGTGATGAATTAAATCCCAAATCCGTTGCCTCTCTCCTGGTATTCTTAGATTGGCGCATGATTGATGTTGGAAAAATTTGCATTCCAAGCATTTGTAGACGGGACCCAACGCTTGCTCATCGCACACCTCGCAATAAGCTTCCTTACTGACATCATCTACCAACACTTCTACAAAGATCAAGTAATGCCATGGTTTGAGATCGCTCAACTCCATCTCTGTCCCCATCTCCCACACACACAATCAAACAACTCACTCAGAATATGGTTGGTATTTAGATTTGTGAAGGACGGAATCGATTAGTATCTGTTTGCTGTTCAAATAAAGGAGCTCTAGTTAGCCCTTATCAGTCTTAAAATCCCTAAAATCCTGTAATTATCACTCCGAGGGCCTAACTCCCCAAGTCCTTTTTACCAGGTTCAATGGTACGTGCTTACAAAAGCTTTAAATGACTCAAAACTTTAATGATAAATGTAAAAAAATTAATGAAAACGGCTCAAATAAAATTTCGAATTTTGAGCAAGCATAATAAACTAGCATTATGATTCTTAACTATAAAGTTAATTTTTCTTCTCTCGGATAACCTTTAGATCAAAAATTGCGGAAGTAGATGTGTGCATTAAATCAAGGATTAATAATTCACTGAGACATGTGATGTACTAAAACCAAACTTCTGACTTTTAAGATTTTTGGGAAATGCCAACTAAAATTTATATTTATCATGTGGCTAAATTCTTTTTCATTTTTTATTTATTTGTTTGTAACATTGAATAGATAACTAATAAAGCCCTATTTTTATTTTATAATTTTATAAATTAATTTTAAATGTATTATCAATCATATTATTCTCATATTAGCATAGTTCAATCTTATTTTTAGTACCTTAAACACTTAACTTGGCTTCTAATTCGTCAGAAAAAAATATATATTAGCTCTGTCAATCTTTTATTTTTAACTGGTTGGATATTGTCAATGTATAATTTGAAAGGTTATTTTATCAAACTTCAATTCTTCACTCATTTATGGCACATCACATGACTACAATCAGGCTTGTCAGGCTATGTACCATCACATGGCTTTGCCTAGGTCTATGAAGGAGCAATGTCCAGCACCCTTCTAGCTTTTCGTATTCCCAGCCACGGCACTTAACCAAAGCAGTTTCTTAAAAACCATTTCTAATATGAAACAAGCTCTTGAGAAAAGGCTGCCTATTTGGGTATTACCAAAAGCCACAAGAAAGGAATAGGGGAATTATGAGCCTCTTCTTGACTTATCAAGTAAACATCAACTCTTTGCACTCATTAATTGTACTGTGATTCCCTCTATTAATTATGTTGTTATAATAGGTTGGAGTTTGGTGATATGTTAATGGTAACAAGTAAAGAAGTCCCACCACATTTGCCCATGTGGGCACGATGCATTAATTCAAGACTCACATACAATTTCTATGACAAAAATCCATTATTAACTGGTTGGACATTGTCAATGTATAATTTGAAAGACTATTTTATCAAACTTCAGTCCTTCACTCATTTATGGCGCATCACATGTTTACAATCAAGCTTACTAGGCTATATACCATCACATGGCTCTGACCAAGTCTATGAAGGAGCAATGTCCAGCACCCTTCAGGCTTTCCGTATTCCCAACCACGGCGCATAACCCTAGCAGTTTCTTGAAAACTGCTTTTGATATGAAACAAGCTCTCAAGGAAGGGCTGCTTGTTTGGGTATTACAGAAAGCCATGAGAGAGGAAGAGGGAAATTATGAGCCTCTTCTTGACTTATCAAGTAAACATAAACCCTCTGCATTCATTAATTGTACTGTGACCCCCTCTATTAATTATGTTGTTATAATAGGTTGGAATCTGGTGATATGTTAATGGTAACAAGTAAAGAAATCTCATCACATTTGCCCATATGGGCACCATGCATTAATTCAAGACTCATGTACAGTTTCTCTGCTGATCTTTCATTATTAATTGGTTGGACATTGTCAATGTATAATTTAAAAGGCTATTTTGTCAAACTTTAGTCCTTCACTCATTTATGGCACATCACATGGTTACAATCAGACTTGCCAAGTTATGTACCATCACATGGCTCTGACCAGGTCTATGAAGGAGCAATGTTTGGCACCCTTCTAGCTTGTCCTTAATAGTCTTGGAGACGGACGTGGCACAAATCTACTAGATGATTGAAAAGCTGGTTTCTGATCCTCCCTCATGTTTATATCCAACAGTAAGGCATTCCTGTAGTTTCACGTTGGTGGCCAACACACCAGCAAATAATTCAAGAGCTTCGCATGCCTATTCACCAAGCCACTACCATCCATAGCTTTCTACCATAGGCATTTTCTTGTCTACCAAGTCTGGAAAATCATCCAAAAAAAGGTGGTCTATTTTTCTTCTCAATGATCAAGACTAAAAACTCATAATCAATTATGTAGTTTAACACTGCTATCATGTTCTAGCTTCCAGTGAAATTAAAATATTCTAACTTAATGCTTTTATTATTTATAGGAGTGGACAATGTTTGCCACTTTGCCTTTAGGGGCATGAAGGCCAATTGTGGTTGTTATTGAAAATAAATTTTTTATTTATTTTAAATTTTCTTAATGGTTTTTAAGGATGTAGGAAGTTATGCCCTTTTAAATTGGAGCAAAGATAGTTGGCATTGAAAAAAACGAAAGGAAAAAAATAACAAAAAAAGTCTTTTGAAGTGTTAATGGTAATGATAAACATATTTTCAATGTAACAAAGAATTAAGAGCCGAGATGGGATTAGTGCTTTCAATGCATAGTGCTAGCTATCCATTAAAATATTTTCGTTAATGGAGTTAATTGACCATTAATGCTTATTTTTACAAGACAAACTAAATTACTCTATTTTCTTTTTTATCAATTCCCTATAGTTTAATAACATCCATGATTAATGTTAGAGAAAGAGCTACCTTATTACCATCATTTGTCAATTCTTTTACAAATTCACAACTTACCTAAATTGTCCTTACTCTTTATCAAGTCCCAAAATTTAAGGTAAGTTTGAAGATACAGGCAGCAGTATCATGTGTTAGAAAATAAAAATTACGAACCACTACTAACGATACTTACGAAGGACCAACTCTCCATCCAGGGATTCAGATATTGGAATTGGAAGCCTTAAAATTTGCTGAGTTTTAAATCATTGCACGCTTCACTTGCTCGTTGCACTCTTAACCTTTCTATGTCAATGGCAGTCGATAGAGTGCTTGTATAGAGTTACATCCTGTCACTTTGGTGGGCATCATGACAATGAATCATTCAATCACCACGAAGATTTATCCTACCAACTTTTTCCTTTTTAATTTTTTAAATTTAGTTACGATGCCGGAGATCATGTTGGAGATCATGCTAGAGATCATGCCCAGAACTGCAGCAATGATAGTTCAGTATTGACAAAAGTTAAGAGGATAAGAACAAAAGAAAACCTTTTGAAAGGATCGACTTTATAAATCTTGATGATGATGATAAAGTTACACTTGAGCTAATAAAAGATTTAATAGGTGGCATAGAAATTTGTTTTTGAGTTAATTGTGATAGCTATCGATTGGGGCAAGGATAATAGTCTCATTTAACATTTTTTTTAAAAGAGAATATATTTCATTATGAAGTACTTTTCATAAAAGAATACTTCATTATAGGTTGTAAGAATAAAATTAATAAGAAAAAATTTCAAAAAAGCATATGCAGAACAATTTCACAAGCTATAGTTTGTTCATTTTCTTTTAGAATGAGATATAAAAGTGAAACTATGAGTGGCAGATAATTTTTAATAAATAAAAACGGCATAACTCAATTGGTTGAGTTAAGTGTGACAACTTCATTATATTTTTTGTTGGTGATAAAAGCCCACAGAGTCAGCCGAAAAAAGTGGGCCAGCTATATAAATCCAACTTCTGGTTAAGAAGAAGCAACGTCAACCCGGAATCAGCTAACTTGGCCAAACCAAGTTCTCGGGCTGGAAGAACCAGGAGCTCCTTCCGACTCTCTCACGGGTCCAATTATGGATTCAATGGCTTTCAATCCACTCTCTCAAACAAATATAAAAGATTCGTTTTTATATATAAAAAAAAAGAACTTATAATATATATTCCAAATTAAATCAATTTTATCCTATAGTAGATAAATAAAAACAATTTGATTTTAATTGCAGTAATTGAATACAATATTAGTGAAAAGTTATAACAAGATTTCTTTTAAATGCCTAAGCAGTAGCCAGTTTGTTTCTTCGTGTAGCAATTTGTTCTGAAATTTACTGAAAAAAAATAAAGGTCCTATTTGGTCACCATTAAACGATGGAAACTACCTTTACAGTGCATTCTCTAAGTTATACGATTAAATAATTTTTTAAGAGCTATATTAGTCCAATGAGATTACACAATAAAGTGTCATTCTGCATAACAGTAAGAACAATATCTTAGATCTCCTTTTTTTCTTTTTTTTTTCTTAGAAAATCAGGAAAATCATTTTTTCTATATCATTGCCAAATGTTAATTTGAGAGTTAGGAGAATATGGTGACACTACCTTTGAAGGAATCGATGAGATGGAGGTAAAGATACTGAATTTGGGCTTTCGTGGGCTTGTACCTTTTGCAACTATTAATGAGCTTGGTTTGGCAGAATTGATATATCATGTTGGAATATGGAGACGACCAATAAGGCTACGTGAATTAGTCAAGTGCAAATAAAAAAATCCTAGTCCTTTTAAATTAGTCATGTGCAAAGGTCAAAGGTAATATGTCCCAAAATGTGTTGGTTGTTACACAGAGTTTTTGTTGAGAGATTTAGTAGTTGATTCGAGGTTTGATGTATGTAATTCTAAATAATTCTTTTTAAATCTTTCCTTGAACAAGGAGATAATCTATTCTGTACAACATCTTGTGAGAAAACTTCTTGTGACGGTACAAACGTCCCTATTTAAATCATACAGGAACATGATATGAAAAGACCCAGGCCCAAACACCTTTTGATGTATGTCGTTTTCGTAGCCTCAGTCCAACATTCTTGTGTCTGCTTAAGATCTAATTCTGTGGTGGGTGGTTGACAAGCGGGACAAGCCCATGAGCTCAAGGTTGCAAAGTTTATGCATTTTTGGGACTAAGAAGGTCTTATGATAAATCCCTGCTTGTGGACGGTTGTAGTGGAAGTGCGGCCTCAATGAGTAAGAATGTTTAAAGTTACAGATGGCTGCAGGCCTTTTTGAAGTTGTCGTTGAAAATCATTTTTGATTGGGTCCACCAAAGTAACATTTGTCCAAGAGAGATCCACATATGAATACTAATAGCTGGAAAAAAAATTCTTAATACCAATAAAATAAAATTTTTTGTTTTAAGTAACAACACAAATGACCAAACCCATGAAGGGGACCAAACTCATCAGGCCGTATCACTAGTAATCAACTCCGAACAAACCTGTCACACGTTCCCTCTCACCATACCACTACATCTCTACATCGGCAATTTTCAAAACAAATTAGATAGTGACAGTTGGTGCACAATTGGAACATGTTTTGCAAGAATAAAATTAAAAGAAACTAATATAAATAATACACTTTTTTTTCACTCTTAATTTCTATTTTCCCTCATTAATCTTA
The DNA here is from genome assembly GCA_028551395.1 of Casuarina glauca. NCBI lineage: Eukaryota > Viridiplantae > Streptophyta > Magnoliopsida > Fagales > Casuarinaceae > Casuarina > Casuarina glauca. The sequence goes on along the minus strand of CM052351.1, from coordinate 29,249,476 downwards.
CCTCTATTTTCAATATTTCTTACAGGATTCTCTATACTCAATGCTTTAGTATAATACAACACTTCAATTCCCTTTTCCATATTTTCATATATTTATATGTGTTGTTATGTTATTTTCATATGGATCTTGTACCTTATTATTTTAAAATGTATTAGATCATTATAAAGCTAGCTCTATTATTATTTTTGTCAAAGATAAGTTGTTAATGTGGCTATTGTTATTTATGATTGTTTACATATAAGTGGATCTTTGTAACTTGAGAAATTAATTTAACTAAATATTTTGTGTTATTTCTGTCCTTTACAAATGTTGTATTATAAATAGGCCTTACATTCTAGGTCTAAGCAAAAAAACACAAACTTTTTCCCCCAACTCTTGTTTGCTTCTTCTTGCTTTTTACTTTCTGTCAATTTCGGATTCTTAAACTTGAAAATGGAACTTGTTATAACAATGAAATCCACCATACTTGTGTGTGTTAATGTGAGCCGTTTTTCCTTATCTTCCTACGATGTGATGTGAACTTGTACTTGATTTACATTTTGTATTCACCCATTTGTGACAACGTCTACATGGTACCTTGTCCAGAATCTTGATTTGACTAACAGAATAGATGAATGTGACACAATTCTCATGAACTGTAGTTTTAAAGGTGTCTAAAACTCAGGACAATTTTTCTCCATTATGAGTTGGTAGTTGTTGCAGTGGTAGGCAATATCTTTGCTTTCCCTTCCACGGACGTGGCAGTTGAACCCCTTCTGCAACAGTACGGGAAATACTACATGTTCTTGGCAGTAAGGAATAATTCGACAACTTTCTTCACATTTGGCTTGGAGGTAAAAACGGCAAGGTCTACAACGGTAAAACGAGGATTCTTCTATTTTGCGGCAAGCTAAGCACATGGTCTGGGGTGTAGTGGATATGCTGCACCGTAAGAGATAGCGCGACACATGATTTGTGCAGGAGGAAGCGGCATTGAGGGAAGGAGCATCTGTACGTTGGACCAGATACTGCTATTCTCGTCACTATTCTCCGCCTGTTCTTCCTTTGCTTCATTGCTATTCCATCTCTTCTTTCAGGATCAAGTGATGAATTAAATCCCAAATCCGCTGCCTCTCTCCTGGTATTCTTAGATTGGCGCATGATTGATGTTGGAAAAATTTGCATTCCAAGCATTTGTAGACGGGACCCAACGCTTGCTCATCGCACACCTCGCAATAAGCTTCCTTACTGACATCATCTACCAACACTTCTACAAAGATCAAGTAATGCCATGGTTTGAGATCGCTCAACTCCATCTCTGTCCCCATCTCCCACACACACAATCAAACAAGTCGTTCAGAATATGGTTGGTATTTAGATTTATGAAGGACTGGAATCAATTAGTATCTGTTTGCTGTTCAAATAAAGGAGCTCTAGTCTCTAGTTGGCCCTTATCAGTCTTAAATTCCCTAAAATCCTGTAATTATCACTCCGAGGGCCCAACTCCCCAAGTCCTTTTTACCAGGTTCAACGGTACGTGCTTACAAAAGCTTTAAATGACTCAAAACTTTAATGATAAATGTAACAAAATTGATAAAAACGGCTCAAATAAGATTTCGAATTTTGAGCAAGCATAATAAACTAGCATTATTATTCTTAACTATAAAGTTAATTTTTCTTCTCTTGGATAACCTTTAGATCAAAATTGCAGAAGTAGATGTTTGCATTAAATCAAGGATTAATAATTCACTGAAACATGTGATGTACTAAAATCAAACTTCTGACTTTTAAGATTTTTGAGAAATGTCAACTAAAATTTCTATTTCTCATGTGGCTAGATTCTTTTTCATTTTTTATTTGTTTGTTTGTAACATTGAATACATAACTAATAAAGCCCTATTTTTATTTTATAATTTTATTAATTAATTTTAAATGTATTATCAATCATATTATTCTTATATTATCATAGTTCAGTCTTATTTTTAGTACCTAAAGCACTTAACTTGGCTTCCAATTTTTCAGAATATATATATATATATATATGATTATAATATGCCGATTATAATATGACCGTGTGCACCTGGAGTTTCGTACTCTGATCAGTTATCAAGTAATTAAAATGTTAGTCAAAAGTAAAAATGAGAACAAAATGAATAGATTACTTTGTTTTTAGAAATATATTGCTTTTTCTTTCTTTCCACATGATCATGAGACCTTTGCTTTAATTCATTCGTCAAGATTATTTCATCATATTTTCAAAATAGAGAAGAAAAGGTTATCCTCGACATGTGGGCTGCCATTTTGCTTTCAGCTGGTTTCACCGAGGTTGGAGGGTGGCAAGGACAAACAGGGAAATAGGGGTGCTTAAGGAAAATGAATCCATTTTCTTTTTACTTTTTAATTTTCTCAATGGTGTTAAGGAAGTTGAAGATTGTGCCATCATAAATTATAGCAAAGATAGTTGGCATTGACAAAAATAAAAGGAAAAGTGCTGGGAAGGACTGATTTTATAAATCCTAACGATTATTATAATAATCCTATTTTCTAGGTAATCAAAGAGTTCCAAAAATATTTTCAAATTTAAATTGAAAAATGGCATGAAATAATTTTTATTGTATATCATTTATGGTTAAATCGCATAGCTTATCTCTTTTGCACATCACTTTTGAAATTATGTACGTCTAACACACATAATTGTGGGTAGTTATACATAAGTCAAGCAAAACTTAGGATAATAGTCCCATTTAATCTTTTTTTTTTTAATAGTCCTGTTGGGTCACCTTGATGGAGTGACATATATATTTTCAAGTCCTCAAACTCTAATTAGTCCCCATATTTTATTCCAACGTTATCTTTTATTTTAATTCAAGAGCATAAAGAATAAATATAATTTCCAAGACCTTTATCTTTTACTTCAATTTATGTTATACAATTAAAGAATAAGTACAATTTCCTTATGCATAGGATATGTGGCCCATAGTTCAACTTGAGATAGTCAATTATTGGGCTTAATTTCAACTTTTGTAGATTGTGTTGATAAGGGAAAGTGAGAAAAATGATGATTAACGAAAAAAAAAAAAAAAAATTGTAGAGATCAATTTCGTTTGTTTTTGCTGAAAATCTATGATTTTATTTTGTAAGAATTCAAAGTTAACATTTATTGCCTGATAGATATTATTTTAAATAAGTGACAAATACATCTTTCTTTCAATTTAAATTAAGTAAATATAAATTAATTAATTAATTATTAAAAATTTTATTTTTAATCACTTTTCATACAGTATAAAGAAACATTTAACTCTATAATATTACATAATTAAAAGGAACTTACAAAAGATTAACACTAATGGGAAAAGACATCCATATCCTGTGAACCATTTGCATTGTAACGACGGATACCCACTCAATGCGCCTTTTGTAGCTGCCTGGATCGGCCCATTAGATCTAAAGCCACGGGCCCTTCCATGATTACCCCCCACCGGCCAGGGTCCCAACCTTCATCCTCATTATCAGCCCCCATGAGACCTTCTTCTGCACTCTCTGATACCGACCCGTCGTGGTTAGTAAGGATAAGCTTGCTCCATATTCTACGGCTTCGTTTCTTCTTTTACGCCCTTCAGCTCACGTAAAGATTGCCCTCCTTTGAATGCTCATTTAGATGGTATATTCGAGGATGTAAATGAATAACAAACGCATCCTAAGTACATAAATTTTGAAACAATCTTTGTATTACATCAAAACTGTCTCAAACTTTTACAGTTAAGTTTCCAGATTACATACACAAAAAGAATAATGCATTCTCTAAATCTTCATCCTTTTCTCTAACCAAACACGCATTCAGTTTTTTGCATAAGCATTTTGGCTTTGGCAAATCTTTTTCCCAATGTGCACGTGAAAAACCAGTTTTGCTGACATGGCTGTCTGCATCTCTGTGTCGTTGTTTTGCTGACATGGTTGGATGGTGTGGTTAATGTGATAAGAATCTTGTAGCAATCACACCCTCAAAATAATTGTTGTGATTCAATTATTGTGAAAATTTTCAAAATAAGTGGTTGTGTTGAGGTTTATTTATTTAATACGGGTTCAAAATCGTTTATTTTTAAATTATATGATTCACCATAGTTGCAATACTGTTATGTCACGATTAACTACCATCACCAATTATGTACTAATTATTTCAATTTTTAGCATATTGTATCTTATATTAAATTTACAAAACACTAATGTGATAGAAATCTAGTAATCTAGTTTCAAAAAGTGGTCTGTTTTGAGAAAAATCAAGTGATAGAGGATCTTGAAAATTTTATACAATCATGATTGATGTGACATGTTAATTTTTGGTGGTCATTTCTACTACCTTGATGTTGTATTATTTCATCTAGAATTCCCAAATAAATCTTAACTAAGTGTAACAAGTGGAGCATTGCATGTAATAAAAATAAAAAGAGGATTATGGTAATATGGATTTAGATTATTTTTGACTTTTGTCATTATTATTTTTGTATGGCTTTGGGGTGCCTAAAAAGTGGATTAAGCTTTTTTATTTTATTTTTTCGAATTATAAATTTCTTGAGAAGTGAATTAAAGGTATATAGACAAATGGTTAAATGGAAAATGTGAATAAATTAGGCAAAGCACGAGAAAAAAAAGAGTACATGAGTCTAGGATGACTTGGTATTAGAGACCTATTCCACTATTGGGAAGTGCCTGATTAAGGTTACATCTTTGTGAAATGCCTTTGATACAATTACGTTATAAAGGACTCTATTCATGGGAGAAAATATGATAGGTTAGGTTAATTAGTAAATTTAATTGTAATAGGCCAACAAACATAAAGTGAAACTTGAGTTTAGGAAAAAATTATATTTGATATTCTGACATTTTCCCTCGAGAGATATTCCTAGACATATTCCATGATAGTCCAAAAATAATGCATGAACTTGATTCTTTTTTTCTTCCAATAAAAAAAATGAAAAAACAGAGATTAACCCACGCCAAAGTCCCCTAAAAACTAAGTTCAACATAATAAAATCGTTGAGACGTGATGATCCAAGTGGTTATTAAAAAGCCCATTTAACTCAAGTCCATTAAGAAGCCTCTACGCAAATCTGACTGCACTAGAGGAGAGGAGACCAGACTGTAAAGCAAATGTACAATAAAACGGCTGCGCGACACAGTAGCACGGTACGCATGCCTGCACCTTTCTAGAGTCATCCACAATAACTTGAAAGCTGTGGCTCTAGCTGTTCTACCATTTACGTTCCAAGTTATCTTTCCTTGCCAACTAAAAACAATTTTGATTAATACTCTCATGAACGCTTTCCTAATACCACCAGCAAGTAGACATATCGATAACCACAAATAATAAAAATACAAGCAAAAAGTTACAATTGAATCAATATACATCTCACTCGTCAGAGTCTTGAAGAATAAGAGTCAATCTAAACATGAATACTCATAAGGTTCTTCAAGAATACAATCAGCATGTATAGTAAAATCACATTTCTCACACCAATAAAATAATTTATTTTTCCAAAATAAAGGTTCATAAATTTCTTTTTCACAAATAAGGCAATAGTTCTCTTCTTGATCTTCCTTTGTAAAAGTAACTGTCAAGTGATGTGGATGATACCGGTACCTGACGGTTGGCGGAAAAGCAACGCAGTATCCACATAATCTGAACTCACAATCAGCGCACACATAGCATACACCTTCTCTATCGCAAACGTTGCATCTCTCTTCAGGTCTTTCAGCTTCTCTGACAAGGAAGAGGATGTGCTTGTGAAGCACATGTTCAAGAGATTCTGGAAGTAACCCGCATTGAACATCCACTTCAAACTTAACACACTTGTCACATCTATACCCATAACCCAATCCGCGTTCGTCACACACACGACAAAACCGCAGCGAAGCAGTGAGAGTGAGCGGATGTTCGTGTAATAACCCCCGTCTAATATTTGTCGGTAATTTAGCACATCTTACATGTAAAAAGAAATTACACTCCACGCAACCATAATATGGGGCAAAGAATAAAAAATGCATACAGGCTTTGCATTTTTTGTCATACCCGGGCTCTTCATGGCTCAAGGTTAACTCATGCTGTCGATGATCAAAATGTTTGAACTTTTCATCAACTCTTTCATCCTCTGCTGCTCTTAACCAATCAAGTAAATAAATAGTGTGTTCTTCACAACTCCTAGACTTTGACTCAGTTGTTGAGTCTTTGTCCTCAAATCTTCTGGCACACTTGAGATGAAGAATAAAACCACATTTGACACAATAATAAGCTCCATACCTTGTGTTCACTTGTTTGCTACAGAATCTACAAAGAATCCTGTGTTCCTTATTGATTAGACGAACAGAATGGGTGAAAATGAGGGAAGGACCGTGTAAGGTAGTTTGGATGGAGTGAGGAAAATCAGCACAGTCCCTCTCCATTATGAGTTGGCAGACATTACAAGTATAGGCAAAATCCTTGCATTCCACACCACAAGCCTGGCAAGTGAACCGGTCTACCCTCCGTGCGACGACAACGGTGTGTTTGTGGCAGTCATCAGTACTAAATTGGAAATGCGATAAACATTTGATGTGGAGATAAAAATCGCAGGGATTACAACCGTAAAACAAGGAAGATTTATTGGTTGTGGCACAAGAATTGCAATTTTTACCTTCTATTTGGAAAGGGAAACCGAGGAACAATTCTGTTCGGAGAGTGAGCACGTGGTCTGAGTGCATGGGGTGCACTACCACAAGGGACGATGACTCGGCGCAAGATTCGTGGAGGAGAAAGGTGCATCCAGGTAAGGCGCATTTGTATGCCGGAAAAAATGGTGGTTCCTGGCATCCCCAGCAAACAACTTCCTCTTCGGCTCTATTCTCCACCTCTTCTACCAACATCAAGTGATGCCCCCCCCCATAGTCGTAATGGTTTTTCAACCTGTCTCCCCAGATTCCTAAGGTTGGGTTGTGGCAAGATTTATGTCGGATAAAATCGCATTCCAAGCATTTGTAGATGGGACCCATCGCTCGTTGATTGCACAACCAGCAATTAGCTTTATCGCTGACATCATCTGCAAGCTCTTCTACAAAGATCAAGTGATGCCATGGACTGCAATCTTCTGGCTTAGGCGGCGGCTCCAGCTCCAGCTCCATCTGTGGGGCAGAGCATTTGGGGTGGAGGTAAACGTTGCAATGTTGACAACCGTAATACAAGTATTTGATTAGCTTGTTGCAACCATTACACCTTTTAACTTCTTCCCACGTATCCCTCCTGATGTCTCTTGGTTGAAGAGTAAGCACGTGGTCTGAGTGCTGGGGGTGTAGTACCGCGTGGGATAACTCGGTACAAGATTTGTCCAGGAGAAAGGAGCATCCAGGGCTGGAACATCTGTACGCCGGAAGAGAGGGTGGTTCCTGGCATCCCCAGCAAACAACTTCCTCTTCGGCTCTATTCTCCACCTTTCCTACCAACGTCAAGTGATGCGTCTCAAAGCAGTGGTAAGATGCTCTTGTTTGGTTGGGGCAAGATTTATGTTGGATAAAATCGCATTCCAAGCATTTGTAGATGGGACCCATCGCTTGTTGATTGCACAACCAGCAATTAGCTTTATCGCTGACATCATCTGCAAGCTCTTCTACAAAGATCAAGTGATGCCATGGACTGAGATCTCCGATCTTCATCACTGGCTCCATTTATCTTTCACACACACACACAATCAAAAGGACTCACTGAAAGATGAAAGACGATTAGTATTTGAACTGGTGAAGAATTCGAGCACGCTAAAAACTGATTGGTCGTCAAACAAGTTGGCTGCCTTACTACTTGCATTTGATTCTTACAAGTTTCAAAAACTTGATAAGGAACCGAAAACTCAGCCAGCTGTAAAATATATTGAAAAAAAATAAAAAATAAAAAATAATCAATTGAAAGGACCGGCGCCCAGAGCCTTTTGACCCAGTCACGTAATAATAAATGTATTGAAGTAGTCAAACTTTGTAGATAAATGGAATAGGTTCAATAAAAATAGCTTATCAAATATCTCAGATTTAAAAAATTATAATAAATTACTGTAAAAGATTTAAGTTATAACCTCATTTTTTTCTCTCATTGTAACCTTTAGATCTAAAATCATGAAAATAAATGAGTGCATTGTGAATTAATAATGCATCAAAACATGTGATGCAAATTGTTATAGTATGAAAAGATGATTAAATATATTGAAAATAAATAACTAAATTCTATTGTCTACCGATTCTCTTGGTAATTTTAAACTAATTTGTTACTAATAATGTCACATATTGTCTTTAGGCCAAAAATTTAAGAAATATTTTAAAGTTTATATACTTTAAAACAAAAGTTGAATGCTTGCAATAATGTAACATTGAAAACTGCTTGCATTCGTGAATAGCCTAGTCTAGCCTCGAAAACCAATCAATTTGAGTAGCTGTAGGCAACTGACGTAATTTTTGTCTGTCATTTTCCTTTGTTCTTGTGTGACACCAGTACTTCTACAAAGAATGTGCCAACTTTTTAAGATAAATGATGCAAATTTTCGAGATCTACAATTGTTTAGATCAACAATGCCTTTAAAAATCGAATCAACGAGCGTTTCTCGCTCTCATTTTCCTTTGTCCTTGTGTGACACTAGCACTTCTGCAAAAACTCTACTGGCCTTTTTAGATCATCTATGCAAATTTAAAACCAATTAAACTAAGTAGTTCTTGACTGCCTGCCTTTCTAGTTGTTATCAATGACACTGGCAACTATGAAATATCTAGAGTTTCTTTAAGATCAACTAGGCCAAGTAATTTTCATTGTCACCATTATGGTAAAATTAATTTTAGTCGGTGATTTAAGATCTCTTTCATTCTTAAAAGAAATTGTATTTTATATCTTAAATAATTTAATTTAATTTAATTTCTTACTTGTGAAAATATGTTTATATAATTTCCAGACACAATATTAGATTATAAATTCTAAGTACAATATATCATCCTTGAGAGTTGAATTTTTTTTGACATTCCGATGAAATGATATTTAAAAATAAGAGGTAAGTTCATTTTTTCTTATTATTTCCTATCTTAGTATTCTACTAAAGAATTGCAAAGGAAAATAACAAAATTTTAAAGATCTTAAACCTTACCAAAGAAATTTTTGTTTCTTGACACCAAAGCTCATCTGAATGGCAAAGTTTAATCAACAGAAAATAAATAAAAATTTGCACATTGGACCTTGAGTTATAATGCCAATAGATTCAATTCTCTTCATCGAGTGAAAAATCATATAGTGGAATTTTACAGTTGAAAATAGCATATAGGAAAAGGCTATTATTTTTCACTCCAGTGAATTTATGTTAATAAATGCAAGGTATATTGTTTAATAGAATACTTTAATCAAATTAGTATAAAAATGTAGTTTTAATTATTTCATTTACAATTAATTATATGATTTTGAAGTCTAGATATATATCACATTAAGCACTTTTTATTTTATTCAATTCACCTTCTAAAGTATATAAATAACGTTTTAAAGTAAAAGTCAATGGCATTATAAGCTTTTGAGTTGTAAAGAAAATGAATTTCTGCGGTTAATTGTTTTACTTATATCTATGTGACGGCAAATATAAACAAAATTTAAATTTTGATGTAAATTAGCAATATATAAAAGAGTAATCTCACATTCTTATAAACAAATTTTGAATAAAAAGCTTTACTAATTTTATTGAAATATAGGGTAAAGTTTTATAAGTGTTTTTTTTAAAATAATTCGAGATAGACATTATCCTTCTAATATAAAAGATTGTTAATAATAATAAGACAAAAGGTGAGGTAGACATCTTATGCAAAAATGTTATTAAAATTTCATAAAAGTGTATCCACTTTTGTTGTTGCTTTTTTTATTTGAGCATGAAATAATCTAAGTTTTTAATTGACATCAACATGTTTTCATTAAAGAATTATTGTCATAAGAATCAATCTCAACATCATATTTAACAATAATAAATTTGTTATTGGATTCCATTGATAAGTTAAATTCGAAACTAAACTCTAATATATACGATCTCTAGTTCTACATATTTGCCTTTCTGAAATCTTGCAATCTCGATATCAATTATGTCTCGGTCTAGTACTTTTGTTTTGCAACTAAGGAAAAATAATAATAATGAGGCATCTATACTAATAAAAATGTTCATAATGGTTTGACATAATATTAAACTATATGTTTAGACATAAAAACTTTTTTATAGATCACATACGCTTTCATCAAACAACAAAACCACGTCCAAGTCAACATCAAACGTTTTGATTGACGGAAGACACGCTGTAGGGTTTACCAGGCTTGCCAGGCTATAATTGTACGTACCATCACATGGGTGTGCCAGGTCTACAAGCATTCTACAAACATCGAATGCCTGCACCTTTTTGGCTTGTCATCAACAGTTTAAGAGATGGCCGTGGCGCAAATCCATTGGATGACTAAAAAGCTGGTTTCTGAGCGTTTCTGATGTCTTGTGATGAATGCCTACGGCGATGTCAGCTTTATGCAGCGATGTTTTCGTCAATCAGAACAGGTTTGGAAGACAATGGGTGCCAACGCATTGTAATTCACACGTTCTTGTCAGTGATATTTTCACGTCTTTCGAAGTCTGAAATATTGGCTTCCATCGTTCAGAAAACCCGGTGGCAGTCGTGAAAAGGAAGTGAACACTGTGTCTCTGACGCCTTCTGATGAACACCTACCAGGATTTCAACTCTTTACCCGTTATTTCGATTCTCGCGAGATTCGGTTTTTTCACGGTCCTTAGTAAAGGCGGGGTAATTATGGAAAGAGGAGGAGGCCATTTCTCAAGGACGTTTGGTGTTACCTTTTGTTCAAATCACATCAATATGAATTTTCTTTTTCTTTCTTTTGTTTTTTTAGCTGTTTTCACCTGTCGTTATTTATTAATACTTGGTGGCCCTTTAATTATGCAGTTAATGGTATCATTTGTTGCTTACGTGAAATGCATCAAGCCTCAATGGAGTATCTTCTTTCTCCCTAAATGACAAAAGAGTTCACCATCAACTCAACAAGCACATTAAAATTCATTAGTAAAAATAACAAAGTAAAAGATGAAAAAGTCAGTTTACCTAACAGAAATTTCATGCAAGTGCATCCACTCTTTCTATTATTCTTTTTCTGAGTTAGTAAAAATTTCATTTGATAATGGGTACTCCTTTTTTCTTCTTGTCAATCTTAATTTTGTCAACAAAGTACTTCATTTCTCTCTACATGACCGCATATCTCATCCAATAACTCCATATCACACCAAAAGGCCAATGTCCAATCGTTTTCATATTTGCTCTACAATTGTATATACACTAAAATTACTCATTTTTTTATATATGAAAAGCTATGAAAAAATTAGTTCAAGAAAAATTTAGTGAGGGAGGTATTGAAAGTGATGTCTTTTACATGCACATAACAACCCACATAGTCAGAGGCCCATTTAGGCCCGTGTAACAGTTAATTCTTTATTCTTTTTATCTTGTATAAGAGCTAGCGTAGAAGTTCTTTTTTTGGATGTTCATATGTATGAAACTCATATTCTCTCTCAATGATAAGCTGTTTTAAGGTTTTCAGCTTAGATTGGTTTCTTAACATGGTATTAAGAGCAGGGATGATCTTTCTTGTGCTCTCACACGTTTCCGCCTCTCCTTTCTAGATTTTTTTTTCTTTTTCTCAGTCTTTTTCTCACACTTTTTTTCGTATGTTCCCCACTGGAACATTCTATCGAACACTTGGTGTTCGTCTCCTTATCTCTCCCTTATCCCTTTTTTTTTTTCAAATGTCTTTCGATAACTTTCTTAGCCCGATTCGTGGTCGCCATGAACGTCGTCATCGGCGTCACTCTCCTACCTGACATCGCTCCCGTGGCCGTTCTGGCAACCCCGATGATCCTTCCCAAGTCCAACCCGGCCACCCCCTTTATCTTCATCCCACTGAGAAAACATGCATTTTGATCGTGTCTAAGAAGCTTCTTGGGGTTGAAAATTTCGCTAGTTGGAGCCGCAACATGGACAATGCTCTTATGGGAAAGAATAAGCACGGGATTGTGGATCCCTCTGTCCTTCAACCCATTTCAGACTCACCTCTATATCCTTTATGGAAGCGCTGCAATGGGGTAGTTCTCTCTTGGCTTCTCACTGCTCTAGCCCCAGAGATCTACCACACATTCACCTATGCAACTGATGCTAGGGCTGTCTGGCTTCATCTTCAGAATAAGTTCCAACGAGTGGGTATTCAAGAACTCTGTACTGTCCAACGCGATATGGCCACCATTGCTCAAAATGTTGAACCTGTAGACCATTATTCGTACCGGCTTGAACGTCTCTAGAGCCAGTACGAGAGCTACATTGCTATTCTCTTTCCTGAACTCACAGATGTAACCGCTTTCAGCCGTTTCCAAGATCGCATCAAACTTACCCAGTTCTTGAATGGGTTAGATGAAGATTTCTGCACTGCCCGGTCCCAGATCCACAATACCCGTCCCATTCTGCAGCTCTCTGAAGCTATAGGAATGATTCGCGACGAAGAACGGCGCCTGCATCGTAGTTGTTCACTCGGGACTGGCACTTGGCTGAACTCCATGGTCTTTGCCGTCGACGCCCAGCTCGGGCATCTCCAGCTAGGTGCGCACGGGTTGGATCCTCCAACTCCAGCTCACTCTATTGCGCGGGTCACTCCTAGTGCAGGCCTATTCGCGCCTGGTGCGGGCTCCAGCTAGATTCACTCTCACTGACCCGCGGGCCCAAGCTACTAGGTTCTCTCTTACAGACCCACGCAGCTTCTCCCAGCTCACTCCCGTGAGCTCCTTTGTTACCCAGCCCGCATATCTCTTGCAAGCACACATGGGGTCCGTTGATCAGCAAGCCTTTTCTGAAAATTGCAAGCACTGTGGGCACCGTGGTCACTCCATAGATGAATGTTTCCAACTTCATAAGTGTGCTCACTGTGGCCGTTCTAGGCATTCTCAATCCAAGTGCTTCAAGCTCCATGGTTATCCTCCTCCACCGAAAGGGAAAGGGAAGGCTACTGCTAGACGCTCTGCCCATAATGCCACTGCCACTAACGATGCTTCTGATGATGATACAGTTCTCACTAAAGAGGACCAAAAGGAAATTATTTCCTTTATCCGCAGGCAAAAGCAACCCCTTGCAAACTCCTCTACTGTTGGAAATTCTTCACGGACCACTGCCCATGTAGCAGGTATTTTCCCTAAACACCGTTGTTTCTCTCATTGGCTTGTAGACTCAAGGGCTAGTGACCATATTACGGGTGATTTTCATTGCTTAATTTCTCCTCGGTCATGCATTCATGAATCTCGCACAGTCAAACTTCCCAATGGCAAACATATTCCCATTACCCATATTGGATCTGTCATTCTTCATAATAGATACTTTCTTTATGATGTGCTTTATGCCCCCGCTTTTACTGCCAATTTATTGTCTACCACTAAATATACTCATGAAAATAATTGTGCTATTACCTTGCTTTCCAAATTCTGTGTTTTTCAGGATTTGCGGACTAGGACAGTGATGGGGGTTGGTAAAGTGAAACACGGTCTCTATTTCCTTGTCTTTAATTTTGATGATGATGCATGTAATGATGTAATTCCTTCTTCTATAGTAGATTCTTTTGTATTCAATGAGATAAACAATGTTCATGCTCTTTCCTTATCTACTTGTAACCTCTTACATCAACGACTTGGACACCTTTCTTTTAATGCAATGCGTCATATTTTTGACATTCCCACTTCCTTTATGCATGATATTCAAGCATGTTCCATATGTCCACTTACCAAGCATGCTAGATCATCCTTCCCACATAGGACCACCACTACTACCCAATCTTTTGAATTATTACATGTTGATATATGGGGGCCTTATAAGGCCCCTTCCCACACTGGTGCACGGTATTGTCTCACCATTGTTGATGACCATACACGTGTCACTTGGACCTATCTCATGAAGCATAAGACTGAGACTCTTCACCATCCCAAATCATTTTTTTCTTTGGTATTAACTCAATTTGGGGCATTGATCAAACGTTTTGGTACTGATAATGCTCAAGATTTTTTTAGCACTTCTTGCATCACTTTCTTTGCTTTTCATGGGATTATTCATGAAAGTTCTTGCCCTTATACTCCTTAATAAAACGGAGTAGTTGAGAGGAAACATCGACATCTCTTCAACGTGGCTAGGGCTCTTCGCTTTCAGTCTCATTACCCCATTCGTTTTTGGAGTGAATGTTTGCTTACCGCGATATATTTGATCAATCGCACCCTTAGTTTTGCCCTCAAAGGCCAAACACCATATGAATGCCTTTTTGGAAAATTGCCTAACCTTGATCATCTTCGTGTCTTTAGATGCTTATGTTATGTCGCTAATGTGACCCAGAAGGATAAATTTGGTCACCACTCAGTTTCATCTATCTTTATGGGGTACCCCTTTGGTCAAAAGGGTTACCGTCTACTTGATATTCAAACTGGAAAATTCCTTGTGAGTCGCGATGTTCTATTTCATGAATCCGTGTTTCCTTTTGCCCATGCATCTCATGATACACCCCTTGACATCCCAATCAACCCCACATCGCCCTCTCACATGCATCCATCACCTCCTGACACTACTTTGCAGGACCCTGATTCACTTGCCATTGTCCCCTACACTAGACCACTTCGAGAATCCCCTCCTTTGCCTTCTATTCCGCCTTCCCATCGATTAGGTAGGCTCACTAAACCTCCTATTTGGACTAAGGATTACGTAGGGACTTATATTGCAACCCCTTCCACAACTCACCCTATATGTCATGCCATTTCCCATCATCGCCTCTCTAGCACTTATGATCACTTTATTTGTTCTATTTCTACTATTGTTGAGCCCTCCACATATAATGAAGCTGTTTTTGACCCTCATTGGCGAGATGCTATGACTAAGAAAATTAGGGCTTTAGAATCAAACCATACATGGGAATTGGTCTCTTTGCTTGCAGGTCGCAAAGCAATAGGCAGCAAATGGGTGTACAAAGTTAAGTATAAGGCTGATGGTACCGTTGACCGCTTTAAGGCACACTTGGTAGCTAAAGGATATAGCCAACGGCATGGGATTGACTATGAAGACACTTATGCTCCAGTAGGAAAGCTTGTGACTGTTCGGATTCTCACGACTTTAGCTACCATTCACAATTGGCCTATGCATCAGATGGATGTTCACAATGCCTTCCTGCAAGGGGATTTGGACACTGAAATTTATATGCGTCTTCCAAAAGGATTTCAGTGCAAGGGGGGATCCAAAGTATGCAAATTAAAGAAGTCATTGTATGGGCTCAAGCAGGCTTCTTGACAATGGTACCAGAAATTCACAGATGCTCTTCTTCACGCTGGTTTTCATCACTCACAGTATGATTACTCTCTTTTCTTGAAATCAACACGTAAAGGTCTTCTTATTGTGTTCATATATGTTGATGACATGATCATCACTGGAGGTGATGAAATAAAGATCCAGAACTTAAAGAAATATCTTTGTTCTACCTTTCATATGAAAGATCTAGGGCTAGTGAAATATTTTCTAGGCGTAGAGATGGCACGTTCTTCGATTGGAATTGTTATGAATCAGTGCAAGTACGCTCTTGAATTAATTTCATAGTATGGATTATCTGGTTGCAAGCCTGCTGATACTCCCATGGAGCAGAACGTGGAATACACTAGCCTTGAGTATGATGAGTTCTTGGATAAAGAGGGGAATTCTCCTCTCAAGGATGTCACCAAATACCAACGCTTGGTTGGAAGATTAATTTATCTCACCGTGACTAGACCTGACATATGCTTTGCTGTTCAACTCTTGAGTCAGTTTATGCATGCTCCCAAAGAGTCTCATTTTGATGCAGCCCTTCGGGTCATTAGATATGTTAAGAGATCTCCAGGTCAAAGGTTCTTGATGAAATCTGATAATAGTTTTATACTACATGCATACTGTGATGCCACATATGGATCATGTCCTATGGGACGCCGTTCCACCACTGGTTTTTGCATCATGCTTGGGGATTCACTGATTTCTTGGAAGAGTAAGAAACAATCCACAGTTTCCCGCTCCTCCACCGAATCTGAGTATCGCGCCATGGCCTTCACCACATGCGAGATCATTTGGCTTCTGGGACTTTTTCGAGATCTACAGGTACCTTTACTACCCCCTGTCAACCTATATTGTGACAATGAAGCTGCAATGAAGATTGTTGCGAATCCGGTGTTGTATGAAAAAACCAAGCATATAGAGATTGATCACCATTTCATTAAAAGATTGCTGCACGAGTGATCCGAACGGCTCATATATCCACTCGAAACCAACCTGCAGATTTGTTGACAAAGGCTTTGGGCAAACAACAACATCACTTTCTTCAAAGCAAGCTGGGTGTCTA
This sequence comes from Casuarina glauca, assembly GCA_028551395.1. NCBI lineage: Eukaryota > Viridiplantae > Streptophyta > Magnoliopsida > Fagales > Casuarinaceae > Casuarina > Casuarina glauca. Next base: position 29,233,044 of record CM052351.1, on the reverse strand, counting down.
TAATTTGTATCGCCCACCAGCTTAAGAGGGGATATTGAAAGTGATGTCTTTTACATGCACATAATAGCCCACATAGTCATAGGCCCATTTAGGCCCGTGTAACAGTTAATTCTTTATTCTTGTTATCTTGTATAAGAGCTAGCGTAGAAGTTCTTTTTCTGGATGTTCATATGTATGAAACTCATATTCTCTCTCAATGATAAGCTGTTTTAAGGTTTTCAGCTTAGATTGGTTTCTTAACAGGAGGAAATGATGGAAAGTTCCAAATCAGTGCCCATAGATAAGCCAAAAAAAATTTCTATTTAAGCATTGGAAGATTAATCCTGTCCCGAATAGGATTTAAATATTAGTGCTGGGAGCGTTAAAGTTTGATAAAACATATTAAAATGAACATCAAAATACAAAAATTGATACTATGCAATGTACAAATCCTTAAAAACAGATGAAATATCGATGTGACGGATAAATCTTGTCGAAAAGCCAAATTTCAGCTATACGCCTTCCCTCAGCCATTGCACAGTAAGTCTCTGTTATTCGAGTCCGCCATCTAGGGAAATGTCCATATCTATTAGTAGGGTCCTGCAGCGTCTCATGGGATAAGCAGCGGGGAAAGTTTGGAGAAATGAATGTATGGTCAGTTACGTAGTTTTCCGACTCCCACTAAAATACTCTAACTTAGTGCTTTTGTTATTTTCAGAAGTGGAAAATGTTGCCACTTTGCATTCAAGGACACGAAAGGGAATAACGGTGGTTATCGATTTTTTTTTTTAATTTTAAATTTTCTTAATGGTTATCGAAAATGTTGTTAAGGATGTAGAAATTTATACTTTTGTAAATTGAAGCAAAGATAGTTGATGATGACAAAAATTAGAGGAAAAGAACAAAAGAAAAAGCTTTTTGAGATTATTGTTTTTAGTGCATGGTGATAGCTACCCATTTAAATATTTCAATTAATGGAGTTAATTGATCATTATTGCTGTTTTTTACAAGACAAACTAAGTTATTCTATTTTCTATTTTATCAATATTTTACGGTTAAACATCCATAATTGATGTTGGAGAAAAAGCTACCTTGTTGCTATCATTTATGAGTTCTTCTACAAATTAAAAAAGATCCAAAAATTTAAAACCTTAAAGAAATGTGGAGAGTTCCTTTAGCTTAATAGTAAGCCAGTCCTAACTTGTGAGTCCAATAAGTCAAAAGTTTAATTTTTCCTCTCATTTCTCATGAGTGTATGAATAAAAAAAAAATTATATATATATGTAAACCTATAGACATTTTAAGGGTAGGTGCTTTTGTGCAAATGACTTAATAGGATAATCCTCTAGCTGCCTTGTTTGAATTCCTAAGCAAGTAATGTCAACCTTGCGTTCTAAAATTTCTTTAAGCATTATGTATGTTAAATGATGTTAATGGACATCTAAACACATAAATAAAAGAGAATATTGATCTTGAGCAGTCTACAAATTGTTGACAACTCCTAAAAGATTGGATTTGTCGGGTAAATACGTGGTCCTGTATCGCATGGAATAGAGGCTGATTTATGAAAGAAGAAGGAGCAAGCCGGTTGGCGCATTTACATGTGGGACCAAACGTTGACAAAATACCAACCAACCATAATTGTGAAACTCTTCTTGACATATCAACCAAACACGCATTTACTGTGAATCCCTCTATATTAATTGTTAATTGTGGTTCTGATCGGGGAAGTTGGGTGATACTTCAATAGCAGTACGTAAAGGAGTCCCATCATGTTTGCCTTGGTGGCTACAGGCATTAACTCATGAACCGTGTTCACTTGCCGTTCCGACCTGTCATTATCAACAGGTTTCTTTCACACTGGTTTCAACGTTCATGAAGTCTTCAAAATTAACTACTTCTCGGATGAACATGCCTGGCCCACTTGTGGCCTACCCTTCTACTTCTTTCTTATCAATTTATTGTCCTTACATGACCGCACGTATTTTGAATAAACCTTATGGATTTTTAATTTCGTTAAAGAACCTTTAGTATTTAACTATTTTTCGGATAAGCATACCTATGGCCACTCGTGGCATACCCTTTATCTTCTGTCTTATAAATTTGTTTTTCCTTCCATGACCACATATATTATGCATTACCCTCATGGCTTATTAAGTCTTTTAATATTCCCATTGTTTAGGATAAGCAACCTTCAAATGTCTCACTTGTATTTAACTTAAAATTTGCCCTTTGCCTTCCAATTTCTTTTATCTCTATCATTTTTTTTTTCCTTTGACATGACCACATAGATCGTGTGACTCATCAATTTCTCTGATGAGATGGCAACCCAAGTATTAATTTATACTTTATAACTGATTTCAAATGTGATTGTTTTAATACAAACATGAATAAATTGAGTTGTTATACAAAATATTTATCTTCTGATGTGATTATAGTGAAATAAATTAATTTTTTAATTAATATCGAACATGTTTTCATTAAAAAGATTTTTGTCATATGAATCAATCTCCACATCATATTTAACAATAAATTAGAAACTAAACTCTAATACATTCTCTAGTTCTACATATTTGTGTTTCAAATCTTGCAATCTTGATCTCAATTTTGTCTCGGTCTAGTGCTTTTGTTTTGCAACTAAGGAAAAAAATAATAACAATGAGGCATCCATATTGTAAAAAATGTTCATAATGGTTCGACATATATTAAACTATACTTTTAGGCATAAAAATGTTGTTATAGATCACATACACTGTCATCAAACAACAAAACCATACCCAAGTCAACATCAAACGTTTTGATTGACGGAAGACACCCTGTAGGGTTTACCAGGCTTGCCAGGCTATAATTGTACGTCCCATTACATAGCTCTGTCCAAGTTTACACAGGAGCGATGTACGAATGCCTGCACTTTTTTGGCTTGTCATCAACAGTTTTAGGGATGGGCGTGGCGCAAATCCCTCGAAGGATTTGTTGCATCTCCAGACTCGGTGGTTCCCTTAACTCTTATGTGAGACCGAACTTTCACATCACTTTATGCCGTGAATTTATTGCCACCGTGAAAGGTGGGGATTTTATTGCAACGACGCTTGACAGGTGGGGAATTTGATTCCCACCTACGCTTGATAGGTGGAGGATTTATTGCGGGGAATCAATGCCACCTACGCTTCACAGGTAGTGATTTAATGCCACCTTCACTTGACTTGACAGGTGGGGAATTTAATGCTGAAAATTTAATGCCATCTTGACCGGTGGGGATTTAATGCCACCTACACTTGACAGGTGTAGAATTTAATGTCTGCAACTAATCGAACAAAGAGAATTAAAAAAAAGTGACCAGAACTTGGAATTCACTTATGAATTCCTTCGAGATAAATGATGGATGGAGTGGTGAAAGGGCTTTCTTTTTGGTTAATGCACTTAATATTTACATTCGTCTTTGCAAGAATGAGTAATCGCACACGTAACTGAAGCCCACGTAAAGTTTCGTGCTGTAAAATAGTTCATATTTAACCTCACACTGTTTGTCATCCCTCGGCTCTTCATAGCTAATGATTAAGTCATGCTCTGGGTGGCTAAAATGTGGGATTTGCTGAGGGCCAGCACTTTTGTCCTCTGCGGCATTTGTTCCCTCCACCAAGTAAACAAAATCACTAGTAGGGTTATCAAGATCATGACTTTGCGATTCAAAATAATGTGCACATCTCAGGTGAATAATGTATTCGCAATCTTAACAATAATAAGCTCCATAATCTAAATTTATGTTGTTACGGCAAATGTTGCAGAATATCTTGTTCTGTTCTCTGACTCGATAAACGGAATAGGTGCGAATAAGAAAATGATTTTGTCCTTCAATTTTGATGGTTTGCTCAAATGCAACACACTTCTTGTGAGTCAAGAGTCGGCAAACGCTACAAAGGTAGGCTGTATCCTCACTTTTCTCACCACACCCTTCGCAAGTGAACGGAATCGGCCCCTTAGTGGGGTTGACCACATGTTCGTGGCAGTCATCAGCATTGGTTCGCCAACGGTGAAGGCATTCCATGTGCATGTCAAAGTCGCGAAGGAAATTACGGTAAAACAGCAATTTGCCGCACGTTTTCCGGCAACCATCACATCTATCGGAGTATAATGGTGCTTGGAGAGTAAGGAGGTCATTTGGGAGCATGGGATGTTGTACTGCTAGAGATAGTTGGGTACATGATTTATGTAGTAGAAAAGGGCATTTTGGAATGGAGCATTTATGCATAGGAACATATGATTCCTCGCATCCCCTGCAAGCAACTTCCTCCTTGCCATTATCTTTTATCTCTTCTATAGAGATCAAGTGATGCCTATCCTTTAAAGAATGCCTGGACATCCATTTTCTTGCGTTTGTTGGCTCGGGGCATGATTGATGCTAGATGAAATCGCATTCCAAGCATTTGTAGACAGGACCCAACACCTGTTCATGACACACCCGGCAAACAGAGTTGTTGCCAAGATCAACTGCCAGTTCTTCTACAAAGATCAAGTGATGCCATGGACTGCAATCTTCAAATTTCATATCCATCTCCAACTCTAAATGCACACAATCAAACAATTCACACAAAGATAGTTAGTATTCAGACTTGTAAAGGATTTGAATATGGCTAGTAACTAGCCAGTCTTCAAATCTAGTGGCTCACAGTTTATGCTTGTTAGTCTTTGATGTTCAAAAGATTTGAGATGGTTTGAGGACTCAACCAGCTTACTATGCACTAGAAATAATAAATTAAATACTAACAGCTAAAAATCACTCTATAGGGCCCATTTCTCAAGTTCTTTTGACCAAGTTCCGTGACGTAGGATTACAAATGGACTAAATTTCTGAAATTTTGTAATTGATTGCAAATGCAAATACGCTTTTCCTTTCTAGTATAACCATAATTTTCGAAGTTATGAACGAAAATAAGTCATCAAGTTGTAGATTAATCGTGCATCAAAACTTGTGATGCGATAAACTCAATTTTTTTGACTTTTCAGATTTTTAGAGCACAAACTAGAATTTTTTATTTTTTATTTTTTATTTATTGGTTTGTCACGTTGGATAAATAACTTATGAACAACCATTTTTTTTACCCAAAAAAAATTAATTTGATCAGTTATCTTTGTATTTGTTGATATAATCGTTGTTGTGTATTATTTTCCTTATCTTTTGAGTATTTGGTTAAAGTAAAAAATTTCAAACTACAAAATAATTTAAAAGATCACTATTGTGTATAACTTAGGTCAAAACTATAAGTCCTAAGTCAAAAATAATTTTGAGTTTTTGATTCATAAATATACATGAATTAGAGATACAATGAAAAAAATTTAAGCAATGAAAAAAAAACTTGCATAAAATAATACAAATTAAGTGGTACAAATGTTTCTCATTTGTTTATTATATTGTTATTACTGAAACTTTCAACATCATTATTATTAGTACTACAAATTTCATATTTACCAAGTTGTTTTAGTATGTAATCCAATAGAAGGCACCCTAGCGTTTGAACTTCAAGTACAATTTTTTAAACTTTTATCTTTTGTTTTATTTTATATGTCTCTATAAAACAAGGAAAAACACAAATAAATAAAAATGTTGTCCTTGCCACTTGGACCATCTTTATTAATTTACTTTTGGAACATAGTACTTTATTCTTGTGAATGTATTGCTTTATCTTTATTCCACCTGACTTGTGCTTTAATTTACTTGTCAAGGTCAAAAAGCCAAAGATTTATTCCATCTTATTCTTGAAGTCGAATCAATTTGCTGGTCGTTATAAAACAAAGAAAAAACATAAAGAAAAAGATTGTCTTTGGCATTTGTGCTGTCATTACTTTACTTTTCAAATAAATTACTTTCTGCGGATATTGTTTATCTTTTCTTTTCCATGACCATAAGGCTTTTGCTTAAGTTAATTGTCATGATTGTTCCATCGGTTCTGGTCTTGGGACCATTTTTTTTTTTTTTTGGTAATAATAAACAGAAAGGAAAAGGTTATCTTCGACTTGTGGGCGGTCATATTACTTCTCTTTTTGCATAGATTAGTTCGTTTCCACTTTCTTGCGTCTGGTGGCTGGAGGCATGATTTATGCCAAGCGGATCAATTGTTTGTATTTCTGAAGCTACAAAAAACAACAGGAAAGAGTTGGCTATTTTTCTCCTCTTCATTTTTTTTTCCTCCTTTTTTTTTTTTTTTTTTTAGGTTCCCTCACATGATCACATATGTTGTTCGTAAGCCTAATAGCTCATTATAAGCAGCCTACTTGTCATTCTCTATTATTTTAGTATCATTTTTGGGTGCCTAGGGAGTGGAGAAGACATTCTGCATATCACCTAAGGTTTTTTTTTTTTTTTTTCTCCTTCTTTGGAATAACAGATTTCCAGGAGATGAATTAATATATACAAATAAATATTCAAACAGAAACTATGAATAGATTACTTGAATTTGGGATGATTAGGCATTAGAGATCTATAGTGAAGTGACCAATTAAGATTATATTTTCATTAAATGCATGTAGTTCAATTGGAAAAGTTAAAGTATACTACATCTTTTTCTTGGAGTATGGATTTTGATCTATACATAGTCCTATAGTTCATTTGTATTATTAAAAGATTGCTGATAATAATCTTTTTAAATAAGATTGGAAATCTGGAACAAAACTCAAGATATTTAAATGTATTTTTTATTAGTAAACATTGATGCTCTTTATTGTTTTAAGCATTAATCTGCCTCAATTACTTTGCTTATGGTTTGTGGTGACCAAAATTATCGATGTGATGTGTTTATTTTAGCTTATACTCTTCCTTTGAAAGATAAATAATACATAATTCTATCTAAAAACTCTATTAACCTACACTAAATTCCCCCCAAAACTAAATTCAATAAATAACTTTTTATTGCTTAAATAATCACTATCCTTTAAACTATATTTTTCATGAAATAACATAAATCTAAGCCAAATTCCCCCAAAACTGAATTCAATATATAACTTTTTATTGGTCAAAGAATCAATATCTTTTTAACTATATTCTTCAAGAAACTCTATAATGGCTATTGAGTCCAGTCGTTATAATGCTGTCATCACCTTGCAATCTAGTGGTTAAAAAGGCCATTAACTCCAGTCCATTAAGAAGCTTCTACGCAATTTTGACTGCAATAAAGGAGTGGAGGCTAGGCTGTAAAGTATGTGTACAATCAAACGACTGTGCTACAGGATAGCACCGTACGTATGCCTGCACCTCTCTGACTTGCCATCAGTGGTTTTGGAGATCGACGTCACACAAACTCAATGGGATGACTGGAAAACCGGATAATTCTCTGGCTCTGAGCGACTCTATTATCACCATTGTACTCTCAGGAACAAAAATTTCCAATATCACTGGCAAGTGGACACAACAAAAAGCACCGATAATATATATATATATATGAAGCAAAAAGTCACAATCTCAATACATTGTGAAAAAATATGATATACAATGAGATAATTGCAAAATAAAATAAGGAAGTACATCTTTTTCTTTTAACTTGATTTGCTAAATATTTTAGTTTGACATCTTTTATGTACTAAAAATTTACATATAGGAGGCTCTGTCAGCTGCAGCGGAGGGCGTGTTTGGTTGGCTTTTGTTGGGAACACGTTACCGAAGGGCAATTGAACCGCTGCAAATAGTTGAACTACTGCGGTGCCGAAACAGACAAAGTAAATACAGGAAGGTTCAAACATTTCCAACAACTGGAGCAAGGCATAGGAAAGAGAAACTATCAATAATCCACCCATGTAATTCGGGTAAACTTGAGGAATCCCATCTGACGAGGATTCTTGTTTTTGGGTACACGTCCAAGAGGCTCGGATTTCATGGGAGGTGCTGCATAAAAAAGAGTCAAGTGATAAGGAAAAACATAAAAGAGACTAACTTTGAAACCTATGTATTTTGAATGCTCAAGAATTTGGAAGTACCCCCTGAGATTTTCTGGAATGAAAAATATTAGGGTGCAATTGGTCTTGAAATCATGAAGTTGTATGAACTTGCGAAGCATTATTTTCAACGATTTACTGTGGCTACGTTGATTTGCCGACAAGGGATGCAAGTGACAACTGATTCCTCCATAGATTTTATTACAAACTGCAAAAAAAAAAAAAAAAAAAGCTATCCATTTGTGATATTTTATGCGATCCTATATACTAAAGAATTTCTTTTTTTCTTCTGAAATTAAATTTAAAGATGAAATGAATTTTTTAACATGATATTAAAGCTCATAATTTGCATGAATAAGATCTTGTTGTAACTTATAATTCAAGTATAAGATTCTATGGAGATATTACTCATAATGTTAAAAGGATACTAAATTACCTTACATTGGTTTTAAGTTATTAGGAAATTTATTTTATATAAATTAATTATTTCCTTTCTTACGAGCTAATATGCTTATAGTTGAGACCTTATCTAAGAGTGATATTGCCTTTTTGGGTGATTCAAGATCGTCATAATCTTTTGATTTGCTTATTGTCACTGAAATTGCCTTCTCAAGCAAGTTTTGGAGAAGATTTAGGATTTACAACTACATCCTAAGTCGGAGCAAGAACAACTTCAGTCTCATTTTGATTTGGACTTGGCCTCATTACTTAAGTATGACAAGATTCATTTTGAATGATTTGGATAGAGGGATACCTTACAAGAATCAAAATCTAACTATCTTAGATATTATCAATTTGAGAGTTACATTCTTTTTTAAGTACTCAAACTTCTTTTTTTCAAAAGTCTTTAATTTTTACTTTAATTTATTCGTCAAAGTCAAAAAGTAAAGTTGTTAATTGCATTATGAGATCAAATTTCTTTACTTTACAGTGTCAAAGGTAGTTTAGTTTTCTTCGATGTGATCATTGCCCATCAACTTTCGCTGACAAACCCATAGCATCCCTATGTTTAGGATGAGTAGCCTTAGTGGATAGCTAATTATTAGCCTAACGCTGCCACAATGTCCCAACTCCCACTTCAAGACCTTCAATCTTGGTGCTTTTTATATTTGTGGCGCTGAAGAATGTTGCATTTTTTTGCTTTCATTTGCCTTTCTTTATTTTCAGCCGGTTCTAGCCACCTTGCGAGGGTGGCCAAGGACAAGGATAGGAATAGTGGTGTTGAAGAAAAATAAATCTATTTTATTTTTATTTTCTCAATAGTGGTTAAGTATGTTGGAGATCATGGCCTTGTAAATTGCAGCATAAATAATAGACATTGACAAAAATGAGAGGACAAGAATAAAAGAAAAGCTTTGGAAAGCACCGACTTTATAAATCTTGATGAGTAAGATAAACTAATTTTTCAAGTTAATCAAAGATTTAATAGGCAGAATAGAGTTATTACTTTCTTTGCATAGTAGGCGTTATTCATTTAACTATTCAAGTTAACGAAGTTACCTAATCATTACTATTTATTTTTGCAAGACATACATATATTAAGTGCCCTTGTTTTGTTATTTATTCTTTTGTTTTTTGCAGTTTTCTGATGGCAACGATAAGGAAAGGGACAAACAACAATAGTAAATGTACATACATATATATTGTAAATAATAATTATTACAAAAAATTTGTGCTTATCATTTTCTTTTTAGTTTTTAACAGTAAAAAGGCTACAACAAAATTGGGCCATTTAAAGCCCAAACCCATCATGTCCAACTCTAAGAGGCCTGTATCTGATCCACCAATCAAACTTACCGTCTCCAAATCATGTTGTCTGTGTGGCCGTCTGATAGGATAGTTGCAAATTTCAAAACAAAATATCTGTTTGATAGTTTTAGTTCGTGTGTAAATTTAAAAAAAAAAATTGTCAAAAAAAAATTTTAAAATTATTTGGAACACGTTTAATCTCTTTTTGGAGTCGGTCCAATTTTTTTCATTAATCTTACCCTTTTTTTTCATATTCTATTACAAGAATTTTTCTATGCACTATCGTAGTAATTGGTAATGATATCTTTAGTATATTTTCTATTGATGCACATTCGTACGCACATATCTATTTTATTCTTTTATTTTCATATGAATCTTTACACCTTGTTATTTTATTTTTTATTGTATTATTATAGAGCTAGTTTTCTTGTTGTTACGATTTCCTTATTATGAATATGAAACTTATTGTAACGAAAAAATCAATAATAGCTGGGTGTGCCAATGTATTTTTTTGTTGTCTTGATAGGTTGTATGAACTTGTTCACTCTTTTATAAGGTAGTTCTTTTCAAAAAATTCGTAATAAATGTGAGAACATGAATAAGAAATATATTCCTATATACATTAAAGGTTTTCAAGAGCATAAAATCTTATAAATACGGAGCGATGGTTATAAATTGCCCATAGGCGTTGCTGTAATGCTTGCCATGCCCACGCACCTCATTGCTTAAGATTAAGTCAAGTTCTGCATAACCCAAACTTGGAATCTTTTAAGGTATATATAATTCATTCTTTGGCAGAATCAACTGTTCCACCAAATAAACCAAAAGGGTTGTGAAGTGAAGTTATTGTAATCACAACGGTGAGTTGTTCAGTTGAGTTGCGCAATGTGAACTTGATTGGCTTCAAAGTGCGATAGAACATTGACAGGATTGGCAACAGTGCTTCAAAAGTTTAAAAAAGACTAGAAATTATGAGAACAACGTATTGAATATCTCAACTGAGTTATACAAACTTGGAATCCCCCTTCACTTTACTAGCTTTATGAAAGTTTAGCCTGACAATTGTCCATCACTTATCATTACAAGTATGATGCACCATTTAACTCCATGGTATAAGATTGATGACAATGTTGAGTCCCCATCCATAGGCCACTAGACTTATATACTTGGGGAACAAACATATAATGTGCAAATACATATCTGAATGTGTAACATAATCGTCAATACAATAACATGGCAGAAACAATCCAAAGCTTGGCTGGTAGGGAGCATTCTTCAGAGGAGAATCGTACCAAATTACAGAAGTTGATGTAACAATCTAGTTGTAGAAATAAAAAAGTAAATTTGAAGAGAAACGGGGAGGAACTCTCTTTCTATCACAATCAAACGACTTACACGGTGACGATTAGTATTAATGCTTCTGAAAGTTTCAATCTGCTAATGATTTTGTCTAAAAGTGTGGTCTTCTTATATCTTTGTCCTTCTCATTTCCCAAGTCCCAGAAGTTTGAGATGGGTTGGATGATTCGGTCATCTGTACCACGCCAAACGAATAAGAGTTAAAGACTAACAACTAATTATCATCCAGAAGGACCATGATAAACTCTGAATTAGTACCAATAGAGAAGCCCAAAATAAGTTGCTGCAGTATGGAAGGAACAAACCTCTCCAATATGGGACTCAAATATCAGTATTGGAAAAATTAAAACTTGACGAAACATGCTCGAAGAGTAATATCTAAATACAAAAAATAACTCCAAGTTGTATCCAGATTCTGAAGAACCGCTAAAAGATTGATTTGCTGGTATTTCGAGAATTGAAAACTAAACAAAAGACAATGCAATCTTCTGGCTTCCTTGTCTGAGTCTTACCTAGTAGGATCAAGTTTATATTCAAAAAATCTCTTAGGCCTTTTTGTTAAGATATGACTAGTACGGAAGGTATTAAAAATCCTACCTTAAAAATAATGGGTTGCACAAACGAAATCAACTTTTGAGTTAAATAATGAGTCTTTTAATATTATTATATGATATTAAAAAATTTAAATAGAAAGGAGCTGAACGATGGCATTACATCTAAGGAGCACACATGTAGCAACTTTGAAGAGAGGTTTCAGCAAAACCAGTATTGGCCCTCGGATCAACCACGTAAGTTGTGGGAATGAGCAAACATTTTCAACCTTTTATTTACAATCCTTGTTAAAGTATTTGAGTGGTTCAACACTAGCAACATTCAAATTTTATAGATGTTCATTCTTGTTTCTACTAATGGAATACAAACCAACACTGCTAGCTTTCTTTCGGAAAGATCATAAGGTTGAAAGAATTTGTCATACATCAATTAAAAAAAATAATCCTACAATGATCTTTCATTAATTTTTTATTTGTACTTAGTATTTTATGATTTTTACAGTTAAATAGATAATAATAAATGACTAATTTCTTTTATTATGATAAATTAGTCGAATATCTATCATGTTATTTCATTAGAATCTTATTCATGACTCTATATGCAATTGTGCTCAAGATGTCAATAAAACTTGAAAAAAAAAATCACGAGTAATCTTGATTTGCCAAGCCAAAACAGCATGTAATAACTCTACCAGCAAAGTTGGGAAAAGGTGAAGCAAAAGTTTTCTACTATCACGGTAAGTGAGACATATGAATAAATGCAAGCAGTATATATATATCTAAAGAGTTTCAATCCTAGTAAAATTATGATAACTAACAAAATTTGTCACTTAGTCAAATGAATCAAAATATGATAAATTAATTACCTTATCATAGGACGCCACAAATGATGCCGACAAGTATAATGGATAATGAGTCTGCATTGTGTACATTCAAGGGCCAAGTTTTGAGTTCTATCATGCCAAAAGTGCCCATTAATAGCAAAAGATTTGTGACAAATATTACACGGAGGAGTGTCTTCAGTTGTTTCAACAAAAACAAGAGATGCTTGTGATATAATTTGTCCACACAAGTTCTTCCAAATTTAGTGCATGGATTCTTGCCAAGAACACAATGAGTATGTGCAGGAAAGTCACATTCTTCACAATAGTAAAAAAGGTTTTTCGAATTTAATTCTTTTTCACATATGAAACAATAATCTTCATTAGAATCATTGTCACATCTTAAGTTGAGCTGTAGGAGATGATCATCACAGTGGTGCCGAGCAACCAGTGGAAGAGTGACACATCTAAAACAAAGGTAGAACTTGTAGTCAGTGCACTAGAAAATTCCATCGAGTCTTGCGTAGGGAAAGTCACACGCATCACAATTTGTGGTATCATATGATGAGGCAAGGAAGAGGGTGTGTTCATGAAATTGATGGTCAAGACGATCAGGAATTAAAGAACACTGAACATCAATTTGGAAATTCTCACACTCACCACAGTTGTAGGCGAAGCCCTGGCGATCACGGCAACAAATACGACATTTAAAAAATTCGCATCTAGACAATTCATTGTACGATTGTTGTGAGAGAAGTACGAGTGAATGCTTGTGAAATTGCCCCCGCTTAATGATTTGAGGTATGTTGGCACATTTATAATGCAGGAAGAACCTACATTGTTCACATCCATAAAATGGGGCGATGATTATAGGTTGTATACATGCCTCACAATGTTTGTCATCCCTCGGCTCTTCGTAGCTGATGATTAAGTCATGCTCTGGGTGACTAAAATGTGGAATCTGCTGAGGGCCAACACTTTCATCCTTTGTGGCATTTGTCCCCTCCACCAAATAAACAAGATCACTAGCAGGGTTATCAAGATCATGGCTTTGCGATTCAAAACGACGTGCGCATCTGAAGTGAACAATGTAATTACAATTTTGACAATAATAAGCTCCATAATCAAAATTTACCTTGTTCTGGCAAAGGTTACAGAAATTCTTGTTCTGTAATTTGACTCGATCGACGGAATAGGTGCGAGACAGAAAATGATTGTGTCCTTCAATTTTGATGGTGTGTTCAAATGCAACACACTCCCGATGAGTCAAGAGTTGGCAAATGCTACATAGGTAGGCTATATCTTGACTTTTCTCTCCACAAGCTTCGCAAGTGAATGGAATCGGCTTCCTAGTGGAGATGACCATATGTTCGTAACAGTCGTCAGCACTGACTTGCCAACAATGAAGACATTCCATGTGCATGTCAAAATCGCGAAGAGAATTACGATAAAACAATAATCTGTCACACATTTTTCGGCAAGCATCACAAGTATGGGAATATGATGGTGCATGGAGAGTCAAAAGGTCATTTGGAAGCATGCGATCTCGTACTGCTAAAGATAGCTGGGCACATGATTTATGAAGTAGAAAAGTGCACTTGGGGACGGAGCATTTGTACATAGGAATAGATGATTTTTCACATCCCCTGCAAGCAACTTTCTTCTCGCTATTATCTTCCATCTCTTCTATAGAGATTAAGTGATGCCTGTCCTGTTGGTTTTCTGGTATCTCTCGACAGTAGGAAAAAACACAACCCAACAAAACCAAAAGGTTTGATATTTCGTTATATTTAAATAAAAACTGAAATAGCAATATAAATAGTTAAAAAGCAACATAAACAAAAGCTCTAAGGCTCACAAACACAATAGCTCAATGGCTCACAGACTCGACAGCTCCAAGGTAAAAACAAGAACCTTACAGAGCAATTTGTCTAAACGGAAAACAACCACAAAATATACTAATTTGTTGCTTACATAGAATATCCTACCACCTTACTTATATAACAAACCTATCACCACTACCTTCGGATAATTGCCCATTAAAGACAGTTTTCTTTTTGCACACGATCCTCCACGTTTTGCTCCAACAATCATCACTCTTCACATCTAACCACTCTTCCACGTTTTTCTCCATATAATTACCACTCTTCACGTCTAACCACTCTTCCACATTCTTATCTAACAGTTACCACTCTTCTCATCTAACCACTCTTCCACATTCTTCTCTAACGGTTACCACTCTTCACGTCTAACAATCACGTTCCTGCACTTATCGGAGTGGTGATAATTCCAGCAACTCTCAACACCCTTCCTTAATGGGATTTGTCATCACTCCGATGAGTTCCTTCAATTTCTCATGTTGTGCACGCGGCAAATTCTTTGTAAACAAATCAGCCACCTGATCATTGCTAGGACAAAATTTGAATATAACCTCCTTAGATTCCACAAGCTCCCTCACATAATGGACTTTGATTGCCACATGCTTTGTCTTAGAATGATGACTCGGGTTCTTCGTCATAGATATTGCTGATTTGCTGTCACTAAAAATCACAGTTTCTTGCTTCTGTTCAAAACCTATCTCCATTAGTAATCTTCTCAACCACACGGACTGACATGCTGCTGTTGAAGCTGCAACATACTCCGCTTCGGCAGTAGATAGAGACACTGCATTTTGCTTTTTTGACGACCAGGAAAAAGCTGCCGAACCCAAGCTGAATACATATCCAGTGGTACTTCGTGCATCTTTAACATTCCCACCCCAGTCGCTGTCACTAAATCCTACTAACCCAAAATCATCTATCCGTGTATACAACAAACCGTCGTTCAATGTTCCCTTCAAATACCTGAGTATCCTTTTGAGTTTGCTGAAGTGTAACTTTGTTGGTTTCTGCATAACCCGTGACATAAGTGAGACTAGAAAGAGAATATCCGGTCGTGTAGCTGTCAAGTACAACAAACTTCCAACCAAACTTCGATACGCAGTTCCATCTGTTTCTTCAAATTCATCTTCTAGATTTATCTTATCTCCTGGCATCAACGGTGTAGACACTGGCTTGCATTCTGCCATGTTATGCTTCATCAGCAATGATTTTACAAACTTTGTTTGAGATACAAAGATCCCACTACTCTTCTGCATTACTTCCAAGCCAAGAAAATATTGCATTGAACCCATATCATTCATCTCGAAAGATCTCATCATTTCTGCTTTAAACTCCTTCATTTTTTCTTCATTATTTCCAGTATATATTAGATCATCCACGTAAATGGAGACCAATATAATAGAATCTTCTTCACGAGATATAAAAAGTGTGGGCTCACTAGGACTTTGAATGAAACCAAGTTGGAGAAAATGCTTACTAATTTTTCCAAACCAAGCACGGGGTGCCTGCCGAAGCCCATACAAAGCTTTTCTTAGCTTCAAGACTTTTTCTTCAGATCCACTTTCTTCATATCCTTTAGGTTGCTCTACGTACACTTCTTCATCAAGCTCGCCATTTAGGAACGCTGCTTTCACATCCAACTGCATGATTTTCCATTGGAATTGAGCTGCTATAGCAAGAATCAATCGAATTGTTTCCATTCGAGCCACTGGAGAGAAAGTTTCAGTAAAATCTGTTCCAGGAATCTGAGAGTAGCCTTTTGCCACGAGCCTTGCTTTGTGCCTCACGACTTCTCCTTGTGCATTTGTTTTGAGTTTATACACCCATTTAAGCCCAACTACCTTCTTTCCTTCAGGGAGATCAACTAAGGACCACGTCTTGTTATGCTTTATAGTCTCTATTTCCTCGTCCATCGCCTTTTTCCACTTGGATTCACCAACTGCCTCCTCAAATGAGATTGGCTCTAATGTTGCCAAGTTGCAACTTTCATAAATTTCTTCAAGACATCTTATTCTTACGGGAGACATGTCAGAAAGTTCTCTCTCTGTTCCTGCTTCATGTGAACGTGAAACATCTTCTAGAGGAAAGACATCATGATTGCTGGACATGGGAGTTGTTGGTTTAGAGGACTCTCCACTTGTTTCTTCATGTTGGACGTGTTGATTGATAACTTTATTTTTATAGAGTTATTTAACCTATTTTTAGGCAATAAATAATGCAATTCTTATGAGAAAATATTTGAATTCCTCTTTATTTACCTAAATTTGTCTTGTTTATGTAGCGTA
Source organism: Casuarina glauca (assembly GCA_028551395.1). Taxonomy (NCBI): domain Eukaryota; kingdom Viridiplantae; phylum Streptophyta; class Magnoliopsida; order Fagales; family Casuarinaceae; genus Casuarina; species Casuarina glauca. Next base: position 29,216,498 of record CM052351.1, on the reverse strand, counting down.
AGGAGGCATGGAGAAAAATGATGAATAAGGAGAACCTGATGCTTATTGTGTGGCAAAATCGTAATATCAAGATCAAAAGAGTCATGATGGGCTTGGACTTTAGATTTTCTATTGTTATTAGGTTTTCTATTTATTTAGAAAACCCAATCATGTTAGGAATTCAAATCCTAATTAATTTAGAAGTTCAAAACCCAATTGTTTTAGATCTCTAAAACCCAATTCTACTAGGATAGGAGGTAGGTCTAAACCTAAACCCTATTTAAGAGAAGAGAAGAGACAAAAGAAGGGGAGGAGGAAATTGAGCACAACTCAAGAGAGAGAGGCCAAGAATTCAAGGTTTTCTTAAAGAGAAGACAAAAAGGGTGACAGACTTCTTGTTCTTGGATTCAAGATGCCTTCTTTATTTCTTATTATCATTCTTCCTCATTATTTCTTTATGTTTTAGTTTATTTTTGTTAGAGCTACGATGTAACCTAATTATGATGGTATGAATCTTATGATTATTATGTTTTGCAAGATATTTTGTTTATGTGAAGTTACATATTACGGAGTTTAATGCTTTTAAGTGATTAGCTACCACTTAGATGACTTGATTTGCATGTTAAAGACCGACAGGAAATAACATGCAGTTGCTTCTTGTAATTTGTAACCATAGATTAAATATGGATAGACATATACCATATTGTTTGTGTGGCTTTCGGTGTAAACTGGGAATGTTCATAGATCCTAATGCATTTGGTTTGTTTCAATTCACATATAGAGATATAGTGAATTAATGAACTAAGTAGGTTTGCTATACCTAGACATAGGATAGTAAATAAATTAGGAAATTCTGCCATCACATAGATATTATCCCTCTTGTAAGCATAAATAATCAATATTAATACCTAGTAATTATGGTGAAATCATATGCTCTAACATATTTCTTGTATTTAGTTTTCTTAGACTTAATTAGTTAATCTATCATCTATCAATTTGGTTTGCTAGATAAATTCTAGGAGTTATTCACTGTTGGTAATTAGTTGGTCTAGTAATCACCAATCTCTGTGGGACGATATCTTTCTTATTATTATATTACTTGTTCGACATGTTCACTTGCATTTAGAATTTCACCGAACAAGTTTTTGGCGCCGTTGCCGGGGATTGGTTGTTTTACTACTGATTAATATTAATACCGAATAATTTCTAGGTTTAATCTAGCTTTTATTTTCTTTTCAGAAAAATTGTTTTTTTTTTAATTCTTGAAAAAAAAATCGTTTCTTTTAATTCTTGAAAAAAAAATCGTTTCTTTTAATTCTTGAAAAAAAAATCGTTTCTTTTAATTCTTGAAAAAAAAAATCGTTTCTTTTAATTCTTGAAAAAAAAAATTTCTTTTAATTCTTGAATTTTTTTTTAGTTGTTGAAAAAAAATAGGAAAAAAATCATTTTTTTGTTTTATTTTTATTTTTATTTTTTTCTTAAAAAAAGAAAGAAAAAAAAAAGTCTTTGTTAAGTTGTTATTGTTGAAAGATTAAGAAACAAGGATGGAGAAAAATGATGGTATACATAGACTTATAAAAGACTATGCTGCACCAACATTTTGGAATGCTACATCAAGCATTAAAAGGCCTGAAATTCAAGCAAACAACTTTGAGATCAAGCCAGCACTCATCCAGATGCTTCAAAACTCCTTGCAATTTAGTGGGCTACCAAATGATGATCCAAATGCTCACATTGAAGCCTTCCTTGAAATTTGTGACCTAATCAAATACAATGGAGTCACAGATGATGCTATCAGGTTAAGACTATTTCCATTTTCTCTTAGGGACAAAGCCAAAAATTGGCTTTATTCTCTTCCTACAGGATCAATTACTACATGGAATGATTTGGCTCAGAAATTTCTTCGTAAGTTCTTTCATTTTGCAAAATCTGCAAAAATGCGCAAAGATATTATCACTTTTACACAGATGGATAACGAATCACTATATGAAGCTTGGGAAAGATTCAAGGAACTTTTAAGGAGATGTCCACATCATGGACTACCCATATGGTTACAGGTACAAATTTTTTATGATGGATCTAATACAAATCTTCGTTTCATAATTGATGCAACTGCAGGAGGGTCCTTACACAACAAAACGCCAGAAGAGGCATATGAGCTTTTAGAGGAGATGACATTCAATAGCTATCAATGGTCTACTGAAAGGTTACCAATGCATCAAACAAGTGGAGTCCATGGAATAGATATCTTCACTGCAATGTGTGCACAATTGGAAGTTCTCAATAACAAGATAGACAACCTAAATACTCCAGTTGTGAGACATCAAAGTAGATCATGTGAATTTTATGATGGAGCATATGAGAGCACGAAACGTCAAGTAGGTAACCCTTATGCTCATTATAATGATTATGCTAATTTTGTTGGGATTCCTAACAGGTCACAAAATGATTATTACTCCAACACATACAATTCGGGATGGCACAACCATCAAACCTTTTCATGGAGTAACCCAAATGAGATGAGACCGCAACCAACATTTAGGTAAACAGAGGAGGCGAAGCCTAATTTAGAAGACATGTTTGCTAAGATGATGCAAAATGATGAAGAGAGATTCCAAAGACAAGAAGCATCAATCAAAAGATTAGAGGCACAAATGGGTCAATTGATTAGCATGATCTCAGAGAGACAGGAGGGTCCTTTGCCTAGCGATGTGGAGAAAAGCCCTATAAATATTGCAGAGGCAATAACCCTAACATGTGGCAAGCAAGTGGGAGAAGTTGATGTTGACAAGGAGAGTCTCAAAGATAATGATAAAGATGTCAGCATACAACTTGAGGAGGCACCTAGGAGTAAGCTTGTTCCAGAAAATCCTAAGCCCTTTATGCCTCAAACTGCATCTCCCCCAAGATTCCAGCAATGTGAAAAAGATAAGCAGTTCTTTGAATTCCTTGATATATCTTTAAAACTGCACATTAACATTCCTTTTGCAGATGCTCCAGTTCAATTACCTAGTTGTACAGAATTGTTGAACAAGATACTGGAGAACAAAAGGAAGCTGGAAGTATATGAGACAATTGTGCTTATTGAAGAATGCTCAACAATCAAACGACACAAGCTGTCTCCTAAACTATTGGAGTTTCATCCTCCTTGAGCAACATGTGGAGGATAGTTTGGCTGAAAACTATAAAGCAAGCGCTTCTTGGGAGGCAACCCAAGTATTTTGTTAGCAGTTCGGTTAGAAGGCTATCACCATATGCTCATCACAGCTCCATTTTGACAACTTACAATCAGGGGAGTTTTCTCATTCCTATTTCACCTTTATTTTTTCTTTCATTCCTTTTGCATTGAGGACAATGCTTCATTCAAGTTTGGGGGTAGGGAAAGAACCTTTATGCTAAATTTGATTGCTAAATTTGATTGAAATTTTTTTTATGTCATGATTACATCCCATGTTGTGAATTCTTGGTGATTCTTTGGAAGATATAGATTTTGTTCAAACCTGCAATTGTGGTGGGAGTTAAGTGTGATTTTGATTATGTTGATCCACCTATTGAGCACTAAAAGTCCTTTATTTTTGAAATTGTGTATATCTCTAGAGAACATTCATGTGAAGTATGTGATTTTCTTAGATCTCACATGAATCTTAGAATTTGTTTGATTTTCTCTTGAGGCGAAATCCTAAGCTGCATCTAATTTAGAAAATGATTTAGGCCATTCTTTGGATCGTTTGAGCCTTTCAAGCCAACCCTATTTATTTATCACCAGTCACCCCGCTGAGCCTTGATTCTTATCCATTTTTTTTAATGACACCCACATATATATAGCCATAAGCCTTGAACAACTTATCTTATCGTCCCACGCCCATGAACATGTTGACTTATAGGATGAAAGTTTGTTTGAGATGAATAAAGATTGAAAGGAAGATGGAGCATGGGAAGAAATTGATTACAATGATTAAGTGGGGCATAGTATTTCATTTCTACAAAAAAAAAAAAGAAAAAAAAAGAAAAGAAAAGAAAGGAAGTACAACATTTGCCCAAGAATAGAATCCTCTTATCATTCCTTATCATATTTAAGCCATTCAATGTTTTGAATTAGGCCATTAAGCATAGTAATTGAAATGATTGGCAAGATAAGAGTATAGTGACGACATGTCTAGTACTTTTACTTGTTTTATTGATGCAAGCATGATTATGGCTTTGTGAGTGTTAGAATCCAAGTGAAATCAAGCATTTTTAGATGGAAAAGAATGAGAAAAGTGATGGTAGAAAGTGACAAGAGTTTTTTATGAGATCCTAGAAAGTAATGTGTTCATGGGTGAATTAAGCCTAAATGACTTTCATCTTACCCCTAGCCCAGCCTTACATTACAAGCTTATAAAAGTCCTATTGATTTTTGATTAGATGATTGGCTTACATTAGTGGAGAGAGGAATGAAAAGCAAACATATGAGGTTTGGTAAAAGATTTTGAGAGATTGCATATTAATGTGAATCTATTTGGAGTGCATATAGTTGAAAAGATAAGGACTCACACACACACACACACGTGGTTAACATAGTTAAAAGTTTATCTTATCTCATGAAACAATTGTGGTGTTTGGATGAAAGCTATATTTTTCTTTGAATTGTTAAGTTGAGCAATTATGGGAGAATATCATGAAGGGGTCTTGTCTAAAACGTATATTGTTTATTGCTTTTGCTAGAGGACTAGCAAAATGTTAAGTTTGGGGGTTTTGATAACTTTATTTTTATAGAGTTATTTAACCTATTTTTAGGCAATAAATAATGCAATGCTTATGAGAAAATATTTGAATTCCTCTTTATTTACCTAAATTTGTCTTGTTTATGTAGCGTAAGGAGGCATGGAGAAAAAGGATGAATAAGGAGAACCTGATGCTTATTGTGTGGCAAAATCGTAATATCAAGATCAAAAGATCATGATGGGCTTGGACTTTAGATTTTCTATTGTTATTAGGTTTTCTATTTATTTAGAAAACCCAATCATGTTAGGAATTCAAATCCTAATTAATTTAGAAGTTCAAAACCCAATTGTTTTAGATCTCTAAAACCCAATTCTACTAGGATAGGAGGTAGGTCTAAACCTAAACCCTATTTAAGAGAAGAGAAGAGACAAAAGAAGGGGAGGAGGAAATTGAGCACAACTCAAGAGAGAGAGGCCAAGAATTCAAGGTTTTCTTAAAGAGAAGACAAAAAGGGTGACAGACTTCTTGTTCTTGGATTCAAGATGCCTTCTTTATTTCTTATTATCATTCTTCCTCATTATTTCTTTATGTTTTAGTTTATTTTTGTTAGAGCTACGATGTAACCTAATTATGATGGTATAAATCTTATGATTATTATGTTTTGCAAGATATTTTGTTTATGTGAAGTTACATATTACGGAGTTTAATGCTTTTAAGTGATTAGCTACCACTTAGATGACTTGATTTGCATGTTAAAGACCGACAGGAAATAACATGCAGTTGCTTCTTGTAATTTGTAACCATAGATTAAATATGGATAGACATATACCATATTGTTTGTGTGGCTTTCGGTGTAAACTGGGAATGTTCATAGATCCTAATGCATTTGGTTTGTTTCAATTCACATATAGAGATATAGTGAATTAATGAACTAAGTAGGTTTGCTATACCTAGACATAGGATAGTAAATAAATTAGGAAATTCTGCCATCACATAGATATTATCCCTCTTGTAAGCATAAATAATCAATATTAATACCTAGTAATTATGGTGAAATCATATGCTCTAACATATTTCTTGTATTTAGTTTTCTTAGACTTAATTAGTTAATCTATCATCTATCAATTTGGTTTGCTAGATAAATTCTAGGAGTTATTCACCGTTGGTAATTAGTTGGTCTAGTAATCACCAATCTCTGTGGGACGATATCTTTCTTATCATTATATTACTTGTTCGACATGTTCACTTGCATTTAGAATTTCACCGAGCATTGATCACTTACATCTTCACTGGATACGTGTGAGTGGCCTCCTTTCCCTAACATGCATGGCATGAAAGCATTGTTTTGTTCTCTTTCGTTTTTGCTCAAATTCCATGAGGCATTCTCATCTACTATCACATCTCTACCTATGACAAGCTTCTTTCTGGAGAGATCATACACACGATAAGCTTTAGATAAACAACTATACCCAAGTAAGATACCTGGTTCAACCCGTTTCTCAAGCTTGTGTCGGTGTTGTTCTGAAACATGTACAAAACATAAAGAGCCAAACACTTTGAAGTGTTCAACTGATGGCTTCCTCCCGCTCCATGCTTCAAATGGTGTAACTTCATTTAAGTATTTTGTTGGGCTCCTGTTAAGAATATATACCGCAGTATTCACAGCTTCTCCCCAAAAATCTTTGGGAAGATTTTTTTCTTCAAGCATGCTTCTAGCCATCCCAAGAATGGTTTTATTTTTTCGTTCTGCCACACCATTTTGCTCAGGGGAATAACTGGCAGTGAGTTGGTGTTTAATACCATTGCCTGTGCAAAATTTGTTGAACTCTCCTGAAACATACTCCCCACCTCTATCAGAACGCAACACTTTAAGATTTTGGCCACTTTCTTTTTCTGCTTGTAGCTTGAATTTTATGAATGCTTGAAGGACATCTGACTTTTCCTTAACAAAATTTACCCAACAATAACGTGAAGCATCATCAATAAATAAGACAAAGTACATGTTCCCTTCCTTGGTATGAACTCTCATTGGTCCACAAAGATCGGAATGAACCAATTCAAGTATAGCTGTTTGTTTTTCTTTTCCCTTTACTGGAAACGGTTGTCGTGTACTTTTTCCGAGCTGACAGCCCTTACATATATTCTGTGGCATCTTAACTTGTGGAAGACCAGTTACCATATCTCTATTATGTAATTCTTCAAGAGATTTAAAGTTAAGATGACCATACCTTTGGTGCCATAACCAGCTCTTGTCTTCTGATGCAGTAAGGACGGTTGCCACAACATATTGAAACTTAAGAGGAAAGTTTCTTGTACTCCGCATGTTGACATTTGCCACCTCCACGTCCTTTTCATTAAGTATATTACATACTTTTCCTTTGAATAGCAAGGTATAGCCATTCTCCATCATCTGCCCAACACTAAGCAAGTTACATCCAAGTGCTGGCACCCATAAGACTTCTTGTATTGCTTTGACGCCATCTGCAATTTCCACCAAAACTTCACCCTTTCCAATTATTTCTACAAAACGATCATCACCCAATTTAACACGAGATCTGAAACTCCTATCTAATCGGCTGAAAATGCCTTCATGAGGAGACATGTGATTGGTACACCCACTGTCTATATAACATAAGTTTGGATCGACACAGGTAACGGACAAACTAGCAAAGAACAATGTTGCTTCTCCAGGTTTTTCATCTTGTTCTGCTACATTCACTTGTTGATCTAATTTTGACCTGCAATTTCTTTCTAGATGTCCGAATTTCTGACAGTTTCTGCATTGAACCTTTCCTTTCTGCCAACAAAACTTTTCCAAATGGTTAGTTTTCTTACAAATCTTACATGGTGGATATCTTCCCTTTCCTGAACCCCGTTCATCATTCCCAACAGTTTCGTCATCACCTTTTTTTGTTCCTACAAAAGCTTTACTTTTAAATGCCAATTCCAAGGGCTCTTTTCCTCTCCTTCTATCAAACCTCTTTTCAAATGCTTCTAATGTCCCCATAAGTTCAGAGACTGGCATAATAGTAAAGTCTTTTGTCTCTTCTATAGTGGTGACAGTGGCGTCAAACTTCTCAGTAAGACTAATGAGAAGTTTTTCCACCACACGTGAGTCTGACCATATTTCTCCTAAGCTACGAATCTGACTGACTATGGCATTAACTCTACCATAATAAGCACCAACAGTTTCATCTTCATGCATGCATAGTAATTCAAAATCACGTTTAAGAGATTGAAACCTCACAGCTCGTACCTTTGGAGTTCCAAGATACTCATTCTTGAGTGTGGTCCACACCTCCTGGAGAGTTTCTGCAAAAGAAATCCTAGGAACAATAGGCTCAGTTATCGACATCTGCATCACAAGAAGAGTATTCATTTCCTTGTCAATATTCTTTCGATACTTCTCCTTCTCTGATGGAGTAAGAGTCTCAACATTGTCTACTTTCGAGATGCCACGCTCCACTATCTCCCACATTCCTTGACATTTCAGAAAAGTTGTCATTCGAAGACTCCAGGACTGATAGTTGGTCCCGTCAAAGATAGGCAGCGGAAGCTGAGAATTAGGAATGAGTGGAGCTGGTTGCATAGTAGAACCAGCAGAAGAAGAACCTCCAGTTGGTGTAGATGCCATATTTGGAAAGGTGTTGTAAGCAAAGACAACGTGCAGTGACTATCAAGAACCTGTGAAGGCTCTGATACCACTGTTGGTTTTCTGGTATCTCTCGACAGTAGGAAAAAACACAACCCAACAAAACCAAAAGGTTTGATATTTCGTTATATTTAAATAACAACTGAAATAGCAATATAAATAGTTAAAAAGCAACAGAAACAAAAGCTCTAAGGCTCACAAACACAATAGCTCAATGGCTCACAGACTCGACAGCTCCAAGGTAAAAACAAGAACCTTACAGAGCAATTTGTCTAAACGGAAAACAACCACAAAATATACTAATTTGTTGCTTACATAGAATATCCTACGACCTTACTTATATAACAAACCTATCACCACTACCTTCGGATAATTGCCCACTAAAGACAGTTTTCTTTTTGCACACGATCCTCCACGTTTTGCTCCAACAATCATCACTCTTCACATCTAACCACTCTTCCACGTTTTTCTCCATATAATTACCACTCTTCACGTCTAACCACTCTTCCACATTCTTATCTAACAGTTACCACTCTTCTCATCTAACCACTCTTCCACATTCTTCTCTAACGGTTACCACTCTTCACGTCTAACAATCACGTTCCTACACTTATCGGAGTGGTGATAATTCCAGCAACTCTCAACATGTCCTCCAAAGAATGGATAGACTTCCAGTTTCTTCCATTTGTTGGCTCGGGGCAAGACTGATGCTGGATGAAATCGCATTCCAAGCATTTGTAGAGTGGACCCAACGCTTGTTCACAACACACCAAGCAAATAGCTTTGTTGCTAAGATCAACTGCTAGTGCTTCCACAAAGATCAAGTGATGCCATGGACTGCAGTCTTCAAACTTCATATCCGTCTCCATCTCTAGCGCACACAAGCAAACGATTCACGCAAAGATGGTCAATATTCAGACTTGTAAAGGATTTGAATATGGTAGTAGCTGGCCGGGTCTTCAAATCTAGTGGCCCACAGTTTATGCTTGTTGGTCTTTGATGCTCAAAAGATTTGATTTAGTTCGAGGACTCAACTAGCTTACCATGCACTAGAAATAATAAATTAAATACTAACAGCTAAAAATCACTCTGTAGGGCCAACTCTCAAGTTTTTTGACCAAGTTCCGTGACGTAGGATTACAAATGGACTAAATTTCTGAAATTTTTTTAATTCATTACAAATGCAAATACACTTTTCCTTTCTAGCATAACCATTATTTTCGAAGTTATGAACGAAAATAAGTCATTAAGTTGCAGATTAATCATGCACGAAAACTAGTGATAAGATGAACTCAATTTTTTGACTTTTCAGATTTTTGGAGCACAAACTAGAATTTTTTATTTTTTATTTATAGGTTTGTCACGTTGGATAAATAACTTATAAAAAACCATTTTTTTTTACAAAAAATTAAATAATTGGACGAGTTATCTTTGTACTTGTTGATATAATCGTGGTTGTGTATTATTTTCCTCATCTTTTGAGTATTTGGCTAAAGTGAAAAATTTTGAACTACAAAATAATTTAAATGATCACTGTTGTGTATAACTTATGTCAAAACAATAAGCCCTAAGTAAAAAAAAAAAAAAAAATTGTCTTTTTGATTCATAAATATACATGAATTAAAGATACAATGAAAAAATGTCAACCAATGAAAAAATAATTGCATAAAATAGTACAAATACAAGGTAAAGGTATTTCTCATTTGTTTATTATATTATTATTACTGAAACTTTAAACATCATTATTATTAGTACTACAAATTTCATATTTACCAAGTTGGTTTAGTATGTAATCTAACATAAGGGACACCTAGCGTTTGAACTTCAAGTATAATTTTTTATAATTTTATTTTATATGTCTTTATAAAACAAGAAAAAAATGTAAAGAAAGATGTTGTCCTTGGCATTTGGACCATCTTTATTACTTTACTTTTTGAACATAGTACTTTATTCTTGTGAATATATTACTTTAATTTTATCCCGCCTAACTTGTGCTTTAATTTACTTGTCAAGATCAAAAAGCCAAAGATTGTTCCATCTTATTCTCGAAGTCGAATCAATTTGCTGGTCTTTATAAAACAACGAAAAAACATAAAGAAAAAGATTGTCTTTGGCATTTGTGCTGTCATTACTTTGCCTTTTGAATAAATTACTTTCTGCGGATATTGTTTATCTTTTCTTCTACATGACCATGAGGCTTTTGCTTTAGTTAATTGTCATGATTGTTCCATCGGTTCTGGTCTTGGAACCATTTTTTTTTTTTTTTGTAATAAAAAGCAGAAAGGAAAAGGTTATCTTCGACTTGTGGGCGGTCATATTACTTCTCTTTTTGACTAGATTAGTTTGTTTCCACTTTCTTGCGCCTGGTGGCTGGAGGCATGATTTATGCCAAGCGGATCAATTTTCGTGTTTCTGAAGCTACACAAAACAACAGGAAAGAGTTGGCTATTTTCTCCTCTTTTTTTTCCTTTTTTTTTTTTTTTTTTTTTTTTAGGTTCCCTCACATGATCACATATGTTGTTTGTAAGCCCAATAGCTCATCAATGTCAAATCCATAATATCTCTCTGTTAGAATAATCAGACTACATGTCATTCTCTGTTATTTTATTAGCATGATTTTTGGGTGCCTAGGGAGAGTAGATATTCTGCGTATCACCTTAGTTTTTTTTTTTTTTTCTTTCTTTGGAATAACAGATTTCCAGGAGATGAATTAAATGCAAACAAATAAATATTCAAATAGAAACTATGAATAGATTACTGAATTTGGGATGATTTGGCATTAGAGATTTATAGGAAGTGACCAATTAAGATTATATTTTCATTAAATGCCTTTAGTACAATTGGAAAAGTCAAAGTATACTATATCTTTTTCTTGGAGTATGCATTTTGATCTATACATATTCCTACAATTCATTTGTATTTTTAAAAGATTGCAGGTAATAATCTTTTTAAATAAGATTGAAAATTTGGAACAAAATCTAAGATATTTCAATGTATTTTTTATTAGTGAATATTGGCACTTTTTATTGTTTTAAGCATTGGTCTACCTTAATTGCTTTGCTTATGGTTTGTTGTTACCAAAGTTATTGATGTGATGTATTTGTTTTAGCTTATACTCTTTTTCTAAAAGATAAATAATGTATGATTCTATCCAAAAACTTTATCAATCCAAGCCAAATTCTCTCAAAAACTGAATTCAATATATAATTTTTTATTGCTCAAAGAATGACTATCCGTTAAACTATATTCTCCATGAAATAATGTAAAAAAAATCTATTAATCTAAACTAAATTTCCCCAAAAACTGAATTCATTATGTAACTTTTTATTGCTCAAAGAATCACTATCTTTTTAATTATATTCTCCAAGAAACTCTATAATGGCTACTGGGTCCAATCGTTATAATGCTGTCATCACCTTGCAATCCAGTGGTTAAAATGGCCATTAACTCCAGTCCATTAAGAAGCTTCTACCCAATTCTGACTGCAATAAGGGAGTGGGGGCCAGGCTGTAAAGTATATGTACAATCAAACGGCTGGTGCTACAGCGTAGCACCGTACGCATGCCTGCACCTCTCTGGCTTGTCATCAGTAGTTTTGTAGATCGACGTCACACAAACTCAGTGGGATGACTGGAAAAGTGGGTAACTCTCTGGCTCTAAGCGACTCTATTATCACCATTGTGCTCCCATGAACAAAAATTTTTCTAATATCACTGGCAAGCGGACACTACAACAAGCACCGATAATATATTGTGGACAAGCACCAACCAAACACGCCCCTCTCCTCTGCTGTAGCTGGCAAAGCCTCTGTATGATATATAATGAGATAATTGCAAAATAAAACAAGTACATATTTTTCTTTTAACTTGATTTACTAAACATTTTAATTTGACATCTTTTGTGTATTCAAAATTTACATACAGGAGGCTTTGTCAACTGCAGCAGAGGAGAGGGGCGTGTTTGGTTGGCTTTTCTTGGGAACACGTTACCGAAGGACAATTGAACTGCTGCAAATAACTGAATACTACCGCGGTGGGGAAACAGACTAAGTAAATACAGGAAGGTTCACAACATTTCCAACAATTGGAGCAATGACATAGGAAAGAGAAACCACCAATAAACGACCCATATAATTCGGGTAAACTCGAGGAATCCCATTCGACGACGGATTCTTGTTTTTGGGTACACGTCGAAGAGGCTCGGATTTCATGGGAGGTGCTTCGTAAAAAAGAGTCAAGTGATAAGGAAAAACATAAAAAGAGACTGACTAACTTTGGAGGCTATGTATTTGAAATGCTCAAGAATTTTAAAGTATCCCCTGAGATTTTCTGGAACGAAAAATATCAGGATACAATTGGTCTCGAAATCATGCTGTATGAATTTGGGAAGCATTATTTTCTGCGGCTACGTTGATTTGCCTACAAGGGATGCAAGACAACTGATTTCTCCATAAATTTTATTATAAACCACAAAAAAAAAGTGCTATCCATTTGTGATATTTTATGAGAACTTCTATATGCTAAAAAATTTCTTTTTTTTCTTCTGAAATTAGATTTAAAGATTAAATGAATTTTTTGACATAATATTAAAGTTCATAATTTGCATAAATAAAATCTTATTGTAATTGATAATTCAAGTATAAGACTCTATGGAAGTATTACTCATAATGTTAAAAGGATACTAAATTGCCTTACATTGTTTTTAAGTTATTATGAAATCTATTTTATATGAATTAGCTATTCTCTTTCTTACGAGCTAATATGCTTATAGTTTAGATCTTATCTAAGAGTAATACTACCATTTTGGGTAATTCAAGATCCTCATAATTTTTTCGGTAACCTTCTTTAGGTAATTCAAGGTTTTAACTCGTACAACATGCCTTCTTAAGCACTTCATCTAAAATGTGTGGATTGATTGTTTTCTTAGAGTCCGACAACGCCGACAACAACTCTAAGCTGGACTTTCATGGTCTAAGGGTCCTTAATGTCGGTTGCCTCTTAACTTCTACTTCCTGGGCAATATCTTTTTATCCCATCTGAGCTTGAAACTTACCGCATCAAAGTGCTTAAAATATTACTTGTAAGACCATCTTTCGATCTTTACTTCGCCGGTGGGTGACGCTGAAGTAGCTTATCTTGGTCGTAGGATCTTGTCAGACTAATATAGATGTAACAATACAAGAACTTGTCATTGAATCGTTAAGCCAGGAAGAAAGGTAGCCGTAGGAACTTCGTCGCGTACCTTTCAGCTTCTATTTTGTCTTAATTTTTGTGAACGAATAACTTCTTTTTTCTTTTTCACTAGATGCCAACATGCTTTGTACATAAACGCCATTTTCTCTCAATTTATCGTAATGACACATTGTTCCCTGACACCCCCTGCTAGTTGGGCTACAAGTTCGTCATCATCAAGATTCAATGGTGATACGATAGGTGTTAGTTCCATCCAATTTCGACATCGTGGGTTCTAGGAAGATCTTAGAGGTATAATGGACCTGCGATGATCATCTTGCAGATCTAATGGATCCAATGGGCTTGTTGATTTCCTGACTTAGCGGACCATTTTTTGGTAGGTGTGTTCAATGAGATGGTTAAGATTTAATGTCATGGTTGGTGGGTGAGATATGGGACAAGCCCATGAACTCAAGGTTGTTGGTTTTATGTATTTGTCAACGAACAGGGTATTACGACAAGTCCATTCGTGCGAACAGTTGTAATGAAAAGGCAGCCTCAATGTGGAAAAATTTTTAAATTTACGAGACGGTCGTAGTCGTTTTTACGATTATCATTGAACTGTTTTTTATTGGGTTCGTCAAAGTAAAGTGGATTAAATTGTTAATTTGCTAGTAACTCAACAAAATTATTAATGATCCAAAGCCTTTTTTGTCTAAGGGGGCACTAACTTTGATACCAGTTACAACATTAGTTTTGATTTCTTTTTTTGTATAGTAACTTTTTCTTAAATTTCTTGATTTTATTTGTTGTGCGTATGGGCATTGCTTTCAAATGAGATCTAGACTGTTTTGTTACCCAGGAAGTGGATTTAATTAGCTCTTTTTCCGATATTATGGTATCACGTCAGTGTTGTTTCTTTGGAATAACAAATTTCCTGGAAAATGAATTAAAGGCATAGAAATAAATTATCAAATGAAAAATGTGGGTAACCCTGAGGTGAAGCACGAGATTGGAAGTAAATAAATTATGTCCACTGGTGGTTAAGAAGCTCATAAGAAGCTTGTAAGCAATTCTGACTGCACCAGTAGAAGCAGGCTGTAGGGTGTATATACCATCAAATGGCTCCGATTAGATCTTATCACGGCTGTGTTATACAGGAACACCAGACGCGTGCCTGTAACTCTCTGAAGTGTCATCACTGGTCTTGGAGATCGACGTCACGCTAGCATGACTGGAAAGCTCCAGCCAATATTTTATTTTCCAATTAAAAACAACTTGAATTAATGCTAGGGTGAAGCAAAATAGTTTTAATATCATTAGAAAGTAGATACTTTGATAAGCACAAATAATACAAATGGAAGTAAAAAGTTAAAATCTCAATCAATGTATCATGAATTAATATTATGTACAATGACAACTGTAAACCACAAGAAGAAGAGACGTATTTTTCTTTTAACTTAATTTCCTAAACATTTGAGCTAGACACCGAGTGATGTAAATTGTTACAATATGAAAAGACTATTAAATATATTAAAAACTGTTACAATATGAAAAGATGCATCCTTGTCCTCTTTGTATCTCACGCACCAGAAGTGAAAAACATAATCACATTTCTCGCATTAATAATCTAAGAAGTAAAAAACCTCTAAGAATGCCGAAAATCGAAAGATAAAAGCAAAATCCTCTCTGAAAATCAATCCTTGATTAAAGAAAAAAATCAACCTATTTTGTATAGAAATAGGTTGAAGACGCGACGCATAAACGAGTCGCGCCTTTGGGTCGGGTTGGACAAGCCCAAACCCGGCGCCTAAAAGAAAAATATTTGGGCCGTTTATACGGCCCAAATATAAATTCAACACCCCTCCTCAAGCTGGTGATTTGTACAAATCAAATACACCAAGCTTGTGAAGAAGATAATTATGTTGTCGACTACATAAAGCTTTAGTTAACAGATCTGCCGGTTGCTCGTGAGTGCGAATGCTATGTGTCTGAATCAAACCCCGCTGTTGCTTCTCGCGGATGAAATGACAATCAATCTCAATGTGTTTGGTGCGCTCATGGAAAATAGGATTGTTGGCAATGTGAATAGCAGCTTCATTGTCACAATATAAAGAGATAGGTCGAGGAACGATCACCCATAAGTCGCCAAGTAGCCCAAATAACCAAACAATCTCGCAGACAGCTGTCGCCATAGTACGATATTCAGCCTCAGATGATGATTGAGAAACTGTGGCTTGTTTCTTGCTTTTCCAAGAAATCAAAGAACTGCCCAGCTTGACTCAAAAACCTGTGAGAGAACGGCGAGACATGGGACAAACCGCCCAATCAGAGTCACAAAAACCAGTCAACTGAAAGTCCTTGGTGGAGGACATGAACAACCCTAAGCCGGGAGTGCCCTTCAAGTACTTAACAATCTTTAGAGCCATATCCATGTGAGAGGCTTTGGGAGAATGCATGAACTGACTGAGTATATGAACTGGATAGTTAATATCAGGTCGAGTATGTGTGAGATAGATCAACCGCCCAAGAAGTCGCTGATACGGAGCAAGGTCAGCTAAGGGAGGATCATTAATAGGAACGGGAGCACTGGCATCGTAGTCCAAAGAGGTAAGCTTCAAAGTCTGATCCATGGGAATCTTACATGGGCGTGCACCAAAGAGACCAGCTTCAGAAACTAACTCCAATGCGTATTTGTACTAGCTAAGGCAAATACCACGTGCTGAACGAGCAATTTCGATCTCAAGAAAAAATTTAGCTTGTCCTAAATCTTTCATGTGAAATCGAGAGCTAAGATGAGCCTTGACCTGGGCGATAGCCGCCTCACTATTACCAGTGATAAGCATATCGTCAACGTAGAGCAGAACAACAACAACAATAGAACCATGACGAATTGTAAACAGCGCGTAATCATGCCAAGATTGCTTAAAACCAGCGTCAAGGAGAGCAAAAGTAAATTTGGCGTACCACTGACGAGAAGCCTACTTGAGTCCATAAATGGACTTGAGAAGACAACAAACTTTCGGCGGAGCGGGGGAGGAATGCCGAATCCCAAGGGGTAAAGACATGTACACCTCCTCATGCAAATCGCCATGAAGGAAAGCATTATGAACATCCATCTGATGAAGCGGCCAACGAAACATAGAGGCCATGGCCATGACACACCTGACAGTCACCATCTTAGCCACAGGAGAGAAAGTCTCCTCATAATCAATGCCATAACGCTGAGTGAAGCCTTTGGCTACAAGCCAAGCTTTATAGCGCTCAAAGGAACCATCCGCACGATACTTTACCTTGTAAACCCACTTACATCCAATTGGCTTATGACCTGGGGACAAGTCCACTAATTGCCACGTATGATTTGCCTGTAATGCATGAAGTTCACTAGACATAGCATCGACCCACTTAGGATCCCTAACAGCCTCATAATAGTAGGTTGGCTTTCGAATGGCGGATATAGAAGCAATAAATGCTCGATGTGGGGGAGATAAATTACCAAGAGTCACAAATTGGGAAATGGAATATGGAATGTCATGGGGACTTATGGAACGAGATCCATGAGAAAGGGAGACTACAACGTTACAATGATAATCTTGGGTCCAAATGGGTGGTTTGGATGCACGTTGAGAACGTCGGACAGGTGAAATAGGAACGACAGGCAACACTGGAGAAGAAGAGTCTATAGGATGTGACGCCACAGTGGGTGACACCACAGTGGGTGACGCTACAGTGGGTGATGCCACAGTGGGTGACGCCTCAGTGGATGACATCGTAGGAGGCGACGCAGCAGGGGTTGACATCGCAGTAGGCAATGTCGCAGTGGATGGCGCCGCAAGGGTCGACGCCACAGTGAGTGACGCTGTAATGGGTGACTCCACAGTGGGTGGGGTCACAAGAGGAGAACTCACAGTGGGTGAATCCAAAGGTGCAACAACAGGTGCTGGAGGAGGAGGAGAATCGGTGTCGCATGGAACAATATAGGGATCAGGATCCAAAGCGATAAAAGAGGAGTCAATATTAAATGAAGGGATAGACGAGAGTGACTGAGACTGAGCAAAAGGAAAAACAGACTCATGAAACACGACATCGCGGGCAACAGAAAAAGTGTGGGTGGTAAGGTCAAAAACACGATAGCCCTTTTGTGAAAAAGGATATCCCATGAAAATGCAAGGGCGAACACGTGATGCAAATTTGTCCCCACGCGGAATGACTGTAACATAACATAAGCATCCAAAAACCCTAAGGTGCGAGACACATGGTGCTTTACCAAAGAGGATGGAAAAAGGAGTTTTCCCATCAATTACCGGGAAAGGAAGATGATTGACAATGTGAGTAGCAGTCAAGACAAACTCTCCCCAATAACGATTAGGAAGGTCAGCCTGAAAACATAAGGCGCGCGCAACATTGAGAATGTGTCGATGTTTACGTTCGACTACCCCATTTTGTTGGGGTGTATGGACAAAAGAGCTTTCATGGTGAACACCACGAAGTTGGAGGAAAGAGACACACTCATGGCTAAAAAACTCTGACCCATTGTCAGAGCGTAACCGACGAACGCGAGTGTGAAACTGTGTTTCTACCATAAGGAAGAAAGAACTCAAAAAATGCAAAGCTTGACCCTTGGATCTCATGAGATACACCCAAGTACCACGGGAGAAATCATCAACAATGGTAAGAAAATAACGTGAACCATCATGATTAGGGTGCCTATGTGGACCCCATATGTCAATATGAACCAACTCAAAGATAGATTCTGTCTTTGAAGTTCGAGAAGAAAAGGGAAGACGCGTATGCTTTGCTAAAGGACAAACCGGACAAAAAACTTCAGGAGAAGTATAACAAGAAGAATGATCAAAACGGCAATGCCATAGCGTTTGTTTATTACTCAAAATATTGTTCTTAAACATAGTGTTACTACAAACATTGGCCCTTTTAGGAGCACTAAATTCAAAAGATTTAACAAGTTTGGAAAAAATATCCGCGGTGGCAGCCGTTGGAGACACTAGATAATATAGACGACGGTCAACCCTGCCCAGTCCCAGTACCGTCCCAGTCATACGGTCTTGGAAGAAACAAAAATGGGAGTAAAAAATGACCTGACAAGACCTATCATAGGTAAATTTGGCAACAGACAAAAGTTTGCATTTAAAGGTAGGCACATATAAGACGTCATAAAGTATGACAGAAGGAGAAATACGAATAGTCCCAATGTGGGTGACGGTCACACTACTATTATCAGGCAGTTTGACCCAAATAGGGTTGGATGTGTAAGACCTAATGTTATCCATGCATGAGAGGTCACACGTAATGTGGTCACTTGCTCTTGACTCAATTAACCAATCAGATAAAGACGAAGTTTGTAAGGAAGAAACAGTACCTGCAAAGTTTGCCATGGGCTCAATAGGCCTAAAGTGGCTAAGGAGCTAAACCACCTGTTGATACTGCTCAGGTGTGAGATTCTGGCCAGAAGGAGCAATGTGTGCACCGGGGTAGTAGTACTCACAACAGGTGAGGGTTTCTCTCCAGAATCAGCACTCACGGCATGTGCTGAACTACGAGTGCCGCCTTTCTTTTTCGGAGCTCTAGAGCGATTAGGTTGATTAGGATATCCAACCAACTGAAAACATTTGTCTTTGGTGTGACCCGAACGCTGACAATGATCACAAAAAAATGACTTGGACCCCCGTTGACCAGATCCAACACCAGAGGAAGATCGCGAATGACCAGCCATAGAAGACTGACTATCAGGTCGACTAGTCCCAAACCCCCCTCCAAGTGATATAGGACTTTGTACTGTAAAGGCAAATAAGTCAGGTTTGCCATTATCAACGTGCAAGCTATGTTGATGTTCTTCATCAGTGATTAACAAAAAAACCTCATCCAGAGATGGTATAGTAGTATGAGAAGTGAGATTACTGCGCACAGTGGTATAGATAGGCTGAAGACCCAAAAGAAAGCGAACAACTCGTCCAGATTCTCGCTCGGCAATCAGTAATGCCGAAAAATCGCAAGTGCATTTGTTACACTTGCATTTGATCGTTGGGAGACATTTATCCAATTCAGCCCAAAGATCACTAAGGCGAGAAAAATAGGTAGCAACAGGTTCATCCGGTTGTTGCTTGACTTCGCTAATACGTTGTTCTAAATCATAACGACGAGTGCTCGTAATTTTACAATAACGAGTCTCCAACATCTTTCAAGCAGCACTAGCAGTCCGGTGCATAGAAATCGAGTTTGCAATCTCAGGAGAAGACGAGTGCATCAACCAAGATAGCACAATCAAGTTGCATTTATCCCAAAGAGCAGCGCGGGGGTCATCATCAGTAGGCTTGGGTAGCTTGCCATTCAAGAAAGCAAGTTTATCGCGAAAGCCAAGGGCAATGAGCATCTTACGCTTCCAAGGGAAGTAATCCAGATCCCGTGAGAAGTTGGGGAACCAAAACAGCGGTAGAGACATCGCCAGCAGCAAGATGAAAGGGATCTGAAGTTTCGGCTGAATTGCCATGCTTGGAAGGCTCAGATCTGGAACTCATGGCTGTAAAAACGGGCAATGGAGAAAACAGCTGCAAAAAATGACCAAAAAAAAAAATTTTCGGCGACGGCGAACGGTGGCGGTCAACGGCAGACGGCGGCAGTCAACGGCGGATGGCGGCGGTTAACGGCGGACGGTGGCGGTCAACGACGGACAGCGGCGGTCAACGACGGACGGCGGCGGTTCTGATAGGGTGGAGTTGGGTGATACGTCAATAGCAGTACGTAAAGGAGTCCCATCATGTTTGCCTTGGTGGCTACAGGCATTAATTCATGAACGATGTTCATTTGCCCTGCCAACCCCCCATTATCAACACTTTCTTTCACACTGGTTTCAGCGTTCCTAAAGTCTTCAGAATTAACTATTTCTCGGGTAAGCATGCCCGTGGCCACTTGTGGCATACCCTTCACCTTCTTTCCCATCAATTTATTTTCCTTCCGTGACCACACATTATGAATAACCCTTATGGGTTTTTAATAAAGTTGAAGAAACTTTAATATTTAATTATTTTCGGATAAGCATACCTATTGCCATTCGTGGCATACCCTTTATCTTCTGTCTTATCAATTTGTTTTCCTTCCATGACCACATATATTATGCAACCTTCAAAAGTTTCACATGTATTTAGCTTAAAATTTGTTTCCAGAAAGAATAAGCCTTCTGTTTATCAAACTTGCTCCTAATTTCAGGCTGCAGCGTCTAAAGTTTTGAACCAATTTTCTAGGATTGTCCTTAGAAATAAAGTCTTATTTTCTCATATCTATGAAAACTGTCCATCGGTTTCAATAGTCTACACAAAAATCTGATGGTCTTATGGATTCTCATCCGAAAAAGCGATTAGGAGTCAAAAACTATAAATTCACTTATAATAGATACAAGGAAAAGGTAATATATGTGCAAAGGAAACCGATGCCTAGATGATTTACTTAAGTAATATAATTAAAACTTTGCATAAAACATATTACAAAGTGATCTAATACAAAATTTTATGATTTAGTTATTTTGTGTGGTTTTTATGAGTGAATGCAAGGCGAGGTAAGAACAAAAGTTTTTAGTTATAATTTACAAAATTATTACCCTTCGTCTTCTATTTTCTTTTATCTTTATCATTTTTTTTCCTTTAAGATGACCACATAAATCGTATGACTCATCAATTTCTCTGAAAACACATCATTTTCCTATGTTTAGGAAGTCCAAATGGAAATGAACCCATACCCAGTATAAAATAAAATACTGGATTAGTTAAATAAAATATGTACATGGGTTTTATTTAGATAGTGTGAAAAGGTTAAATTAGACAAAATGGAGACGATGAAAATAGCATTATCAAAGGCTGGCAAGCCAAAAACATCGGCATCCTTAAGTTTGAAGATTTCTTTCACTTTACATGTAGTTTAGGAAAATTTAAGTCATCTCCATAAGAATAAGTGTCCAAAAATCAAAGTTATAGACAAATCAAGGGATGGGTGACTTCGAGCAAATGATCGATGGGATGCCAAGTGATCTTCTGCCTTCCTTGATTTAGCGTTTTAGCCATTGCATCAAATCTTACATATTCTAAAATTCCTTCAAAACTTCCGTTGGAGGATATTATAAATTATATGTAGAAAAGTTTTCAATAATGGAAACATATTCAAAGCATATTTAGTTGGGAAAAAAAAAAAAAAAGAGAGATTTCACCGATAGATGAGCAAGATACTATGCAATAATGGTCATCTTGACTTATCAACCAAACACTTATTTACCGTGAATCCCTCCATTAATTGCGTTCTGATAGGGTGGAGTTGGGTGATACGTCAATAGCAGGACGTTGGGGAGTCCCATCATGTTTGCCTCGGTGGCTACTGGCATTAATTCATGAATCCCGCCAACCCGCCGTTACCAACGCGTTTCTTTCATGCTTGTTTCAACGTTCATGAAGTCTTCAAAATTAACTGTTTCTCGGATAAGCATGCCTATAGCCACTTATGGCATACCCTTCACTCTCTTTCTTATCCATTTGTTTTCCTTCAACGACCGCATATATTATGCATAACTCCTATGGGTTAATAAATTTTTTTTATAAAAAGATAAATTTATAGTAATAAAAAAATTTAGTTTACAAAAATATAAAAATATATCTCAATATTACGAAAGTTATAAAAAAATAGAAGTTGCAGGAACAGTGGCATACCCTTCAGCTTCTTTCTTATCAATTTATTTTCCTTCCATTACCACACATATTACGAATAACCCTTATGGGTTTTTAATTTGGTTAAAGAAACTTTAATATTTAACTATTTTTTGGATAAGCATACCCATGGCCAGTCGTGGCACACCCTTTATCTTCTGTCTTATCAATTTGTTTTCCTTGCATGACCACATATATTATGCATTACCCTCATGGCTTATTAAGTTCGTTGAATGACCTTTAATATTCCCATTGTTTAGGATAAGCAACCTTCAAAAGTCTCACTTTTATTTAACTTAAAATTTATTTCCAGAAATAATAAGCCTTTTGTTTGTCAAACTTGTTCCTAATTTCAAGCTGCAACCTCTGAAGTTTTGAACCAATTTTCTACGATTGTCCCTAGAAATAAAGCCTTATTTTCACATATTTATGAAAATTGACCATCATTTTCAATTGTCTACACAAAGATCTGATGGTCTTATGGATTCTCATCCGAAAAAGCAATCAGGAATCATAAACTATAAATTCACTTATAATAGATACAAAAAAAACGTAATATATGCGCAAAGGAAAGTGATGCCTAGATGATTTACTTAAGTAATATAATTAAAATTTTGCATAAAACATATTACAAAGCGATCTAATACAAAATTTTATGATTTGGTTATTTTGTGTGGTTTTTATGAGTGAATGCAAGGCAAGGCAAGAACAATAGGTTTTAGTTATAATTTACAAAATTGTTACCCTTTGTCTTCTATTTCCTTTTATCTCTATCATTTTATTTTTTTTACTTTGACATGACCACATGAATGATATGACTCATCAATTTCTCTAAAAACACATAATTTTCCTATGTTTAGGAAGTTCAAATGCAAATGAATGTAGACCATGTATTGAGTTTTTAAAGGACTTTGATGGGTTAGCTAAATAAAAATACGTATGTGGGTTTTATCTAGATGGTGTGAAAAGGTTAAATTAGACAAAATGGAGACAATGAAAATCGCATTATTAGAGGTTGGCCGGGCAAAAATATCCGCATCCTTAGGTTTGAAGATTTCTTCGGCTTTAGATGTGGGTTAGGAAAATTTAAGTCATCTCCATAAGAATAAACATCCAAAAATCAAACTTATAGATAATTCAAGGGGTGGGTGACTTCGAGCAAATGATCAATGGGATGCCACGTGATCTTCTGCCTTCCTTGATTCAGTGTTTTAGCCATGGCATCAAATCTTATACATTCTAAAATTCCTTCAAAACTTCCGTTGGAGGATATTATAAATTATATGTAGCAAGGTTTTCAATAATGGAATCATATTCAAAAGCATATTTATCTGGAAAAAAAAAAAGGATTTCACTAATAGATGAGCAAGATACTATGCAATAATGGTTAGGCTTCCTAAATCCAAATTCACTACCTTCAAAACTTAAGATAGAAGTATAAAAATTGGATGCATTTAAATCAACAAAAACATACTACACGTGAACACTTATTACAAAAACTAATTCAAATCATGTCCAAACTCTAAAGAAACAATACTAAAGCTGAGCACTTGAACCCAAAAAATTGATCCTAAGCAGTGTCCAAATTCTAAACAATCACTGAAAAGGTTGATTTGTTGAATAAATATATGTTGCAACTCCTATATTCACTTATTGGTTTTGATCATCCTGATTCATTGCACTTTTAGCCTCTATTAATTGTCATTGTGATTGGGTCTGATGTTGGGTGATACGTAAATAATTGTTGTTACGTGACATGTCAATGGTAGGTATGGTATGACTATAGGTAATATGTATCAAGATGGATAGCTAGCTATTCCCTTGTGGCTCACGCAATTAAATATCAATATGCCATAATTATAAGCCTTTTCTTGAATTATCAAGTAAACACCAACCCTCTGCACTCATTAATTGTACTGTGACCCCTCTATTAATTATGTTGTTGTAATATGTTGAAGTTTGGTGATATGTTGATGGTAGCAAGTAAAGAAGTCCCATCACATTTGCTCATGTGGGTACCATGCATTAATTCAAGATTCATGTATAGTTTCTCTGTCAATCCTCCATTATTAACTGGTTGGACATTGTTAATGTATAATTTGAGAGGTTATTTTGTTAAACTTTAGTCCTTCACTCATTCATGGCGCTTTTAAAAAAATCTCTTAAGATTTGAAAGAATTATATAAAACAGAAGTCTTCATCAATCATGTAAGTTTTCTCTTAATTTGTAAAGGTTAAAATGCAAGATTGTTCCATCATATTCTAGCAATTGGACCAAGTGCAAAAGCATTTTCAATTTTTATGGAAATCTTAGTAACCTTTTTGTTGTATCTGAGTGGTTTGGAACTGAACGTCTATAATTTTGTCCTGTCAGCAACATTGTTGGGCTTAACATTGCAAGCACCAAGTGAAGTCCGATTTGTTTTGCTTTCCACAGCTACCACGGGAGAAAAGATCGACCCATACCTTAGTTTAAGAATGCAACCCCAAATCCACTAATGGAAGGGTAACGGATGAAACTCCAGTTGAAAATCCGATAATGAAATTTTAAAGCTTCGCACGCCCATTCACTAAGCCACTACCATCCATACCTTTCTACCATAGACATTTTCACATCTTCCAAGTCTAGAAAATCAGCCAGAAAAGGGTGGTCTGTTTTACTACTCAGTGATCAAGACTTAGAAACCTATAATCAATTATGTAGTTTAACACTGTTGTGATGTTTCAGTTCCTAGTGACATTAAAATATTCTAACTTAGTGCTTTTATTATTTTCAGGAGTGGACAATGTTTGCTACTTTGCGTTCAGCGACATGAAGGCCAATAATGGTTGTTATTGAAAATAAATCTTTTTTATTCATTTCAAATTTTCTTAATGGTTGTTAAGGATGTGGGAAGTTATGCCCTTCTAAATTGAAGCAAAGATAGTTGGTATTAACAAAAATAAGAGGAAAAAAATAAAAGAAAAAGCTTTTTTAAAGTGTTGATGGTAATGATAAACATAGTTTCAATGTAAGAAAGAATTAAGAGCCCGGATGGGATTAGTGCTTTCAATGCATAGTGCTAGCTATCCATTAAAATATTTTCGTTAATGGAGTTAATTGATCATTAGTGCTCATTTTTACAAGACAAACTAAATTACTCTATTTTCTTATTTATCAGTGCCCTATAATTTAACAACATCCATGATTAATGTTAGAGAAAGAGCTACCTCATTGCCACCATTTGTTAGTTCTTCTACAAAAATAACAACTTATCTAGATTGTCCTTACTATTTATCAAGTCCCAAAATTTGAGGCAGCAGTACCATGTGTTAGAAATAAAATATTACACACCACTGCTAATGATACCTACAAAGGACCAACTCCCCATCCAGGGATTCAGATATTAGAATTGGAAGCCTTACAATTTGTTGAGCTTTTAAATCACTGCACACTTTGCTTACTCGTTGCACTCCCAACCTGTATCAACTGGGTCATGGTAGGGGTCGACAATAAGCAATATGTCAATAGCAGTCGATAGAGTGCTTGTATTTACATGTGTCACTTTGGTGGGATCATGATAGTGAATCATTCAATCACCATGACACTTATACTGCTAACTTTTTCCTTTTTAATTTTTTAAATGGTGGTTAAGATGCCGGAAATCATGTCCTGAACTACAGCAATGATAGTTTAGTAATGGACAAAAGTTAAGAGGATAAGAACAAAAGAAAACCTTTTGAAAGGATCGACTTTATAAATCTTGATGATCATGATAAATTATACTTGAGCTAATAAAAGATTTAATTGGTGGCATAGAAATTTGTTTTTGAGTTAATTGTGATAGCTATGTATTGGGGCAAGGATAATAGGCTCATTTAACATTTTTTTTAAAAGAGAATATACTTCATTGTGAAGTACTTTTCACAAAAGAATACTTCATTATAGGTTGTAAGAACAAAATTAATAAGAAAAAATTTCAGAAAAGCGTATGCAGAACAATTTCACAAGCTATAATTTGTTCAGTTTCTTTTAGAATGAGATATAAAAGTGAAACTATGAGTGGCAAATAAGTTTTAATAAATAAAAACGGCATAACCCGATTGGTTCGAGTTAAGTGTGACAACTTCACTATATTTTTTGTTGGTAATAAAAGCCCAAAGAGTCAGCCCAAAACAGGGGGCAAGCTTATATAGATCCAGCTTCCGGTTAAGAAGAAATAGTGTCAACCTGGAATCAGCAAACTGGGCCAACCCAGGTTTTGGGGCTGGAAGAACCAGGAGCTCCTTCCGTCTGTCTCGCGGGTCCAATTATGGATTCAATGGCTTTCAATCCACGCTCTCAAACAAACTATAAAGGATTCGTTTTTTAAAAAAAATTTTAAAAAAAAAAATTATAATATTTTTTCCAAATTAAATCATTTTTATCCTATATTAGATAAATAAAAAAAATTGAGTTTAATTGGAGTAATTGAATACAATATTAGTGAAAAGTTATAACAAGATTTCTTGTAAATACCTAAGTTTGTTTCTTCGTATGGCAATTTGTTCTGAAATTTACTGAAAAAAATAAAGATCTTGTTTGGTCACCGTTCAACGATGGAAACAACATCTACAAGTGCATTCTCTAAGTTATACGATTAAATAATTGCTTAGGAGCTATATTAGTCCAATGAGATTGCACAAAGTGTCATTCTGCATAAGAGTATGAACAATATCTTAGATCTCCTTTTTTATTTTTTTATTGCAAATCAAGAAAATCTTTTTTTATATATATTGCCTAATGTTAAGTCGAGACTTATGAGAATGTGGTAATACTACCCCCGAAGGAATCGATGAGATGGAGCTAAAGATACCAAACTTGGGCTTTCATGGGCTTGTATCTTTTGCAATTGTTAATGGGCTTAGGTTGGCAGAATTGACATATCATGTTGGAATATGGAGACGACCAATAAGGTTAAGTAAATTAGTCAAGTGCAAATAAAAAAATCCTAGTCCTTTTAAATTAGTCATGTGTAAAGGTCACAGCTAATATGTCCCAAAATGTGTTGGTTGTTACACGGAGTTCTTATCAAGAGATTTAGTAGTTGATTCGAGGTTTGATGTATGTAATTCTAAATAACTCTTCTTAACTCTTTCTTTGAACAAGGAGATAATCTACTAAGACTGTACAAACATCCCAATTTAAATTATACAGGATCATGATATGAAAAGACCTAGGCCTAAACATCTTTTGATGTATGTCGTTTTCCTAGACTCAGCCCAACATTGTTTTGCGTCTGGTTAAGATCTAATACTGTGGTGGGTGGTTGACAAGCGGGACAAGCCCATGAGCTCAAGGTTGTTAATTTCATGCATTTTTGGGACTAAGAAGGTCTTATGATAAGTCCCTGCTTGTGAACGGTTGTAGTGAAAATGCGGCCTCAATGAGTAAGAATGTTTAAAGTTACAGATGGCTGTAGGCCTTTTTAAAGTTTTCGTTGAAAATCATTTTTGATTGGGTCCACCAAAGTAACACTTGTCCAAGAGAGATCCACATATGAATACTAATAGTTGCAAAAAATTTCTTAATACCAATAAAATAAAATTTTTAATTAAATAACAACACACATGCCCAAACCCACGAAGGAGACCAAACTCATCAGGCCGTATCACTAGTAATCAACTTCTAACAAACCTGTCACACGTCCCGTCTCACCATACCACGACATCTCTACATCAGCAATTTTTAAAACGAATTAGATAGTGACAGTTGGTGCACAATTGGAACATGTTTTGCAAGAATAAAATTAAAAAAAAAAACCAATATACCTAATACACATTTTTTTCACTCTTAATTTCTATTGTCTCTCATTAATCTTACATATGTTTCGATATTTCTTAAGTATTCTCTATACGCAATGTTTTAGTATAATAAAACACTTCAATTCCCTTTTCCACTTACACACATTTTTATATATGTATTTGTGTTGTTGTGTTATTTTCATATGAATCTTGTACCTTATTATTTTAAAATGTATTGAATCATTATAAAGCCAGCTTTATTAGTATTTTTGTCGGAGATAAGTTGTCATGTGGCTATTGTCATTTATGATTGTTTACATATAAGCGGATCTTTGTAACTTGAGAAATTAATTTAACTAAATATTTTGTGTTATTTCTATCGTTTACAAATGTTGTATTATAAATAGGCCTTACATTCTAGGTCTAAGCAAAAAAACACAAACTTTTTCCCCCAACTCTTGTTTGCTTCTTCTTGCTTTTAACTTTCTGTCAATTTCGGATTCTTAAACTTGGAAATGGAACTTGTTATAACAATGAAATCCACCATACTTGTGTGTGTTAATGTGAGCCGTTTTTCCTTATCTTCCTACGTTGTGATGTGAACTTGTACTTGATTTACATTTTGTATTCAACCATTTGTGACAACGTCTACATGGTACCTTGTCCAGAATCTTGATTTGACTAACAGAATAGATGAATGTGACACAATTCTCATGAACTGTAGTTTTAAAGGTGTCTAAAACTCAAGACAATTTTTCTCCATTATGAGTTGGTAGTCGTTGCAGTGGTAGGCAATATCTTTGCTTTCCCTTTCACGGACGCGGCAGTTGAACGCCTTCTGCAACAGTACGGGAAATACTACATGTTCTTGGCAGTAAGGAATAATTCGACACTTTCTTCACATTTGGCTTGGAGGTAAAAACGGCAAGGTCTACAACGGTAAAACGAGGATTCTTCTATTTTGCGGCAAGCTAGGCACATGGTCTGGGGTGTAGTGGATATGCTGCACCGTAAGAGATGGCGCGATGCATGATTTGTGCAGGAGGAAGCGGCATTGAGGGAAGGAGCATCTGTACGTTGTACCAGATACTGCTATTCTCGTCACTATTCTCCGCCTGTTCTTCCTTTGCTTCATTGTTATTCCATCTCTTCTTTCAGGATCAAGTGATGAATTAAATCCCAAATCCGTTGCCTCTCTCCTGGTATTCTTAGATTGGCGCATGATTGATGTTGGAAAAATTTGCATTCCAAGCATTTGTAGACGGGACCCAACGCTTGCTCATCGCACATCTCGCAATAAGCTTCCTTACTGACATCATCTACCAACACTTCTACAAAGATCAAGTAATGCCATGGTTTGGGATCGCTCAACTCCATCTCTGTCCCCATCTCCCACACACACAATCAAACAACTCACTCAGAATATGGTTGGTATTTAGATTTGTGAAGGACGGAATCGATTAGTATCTGTTTGCTGTTCAAATAAAGGAGCTCTAGTTAGCCCTTATCAGTCTTAAAATCCCTAAAATCCTGTAATTATCACTCCGAGGGCCTAACTCCCCAAGTCCTTTTTACCAGGTTCAATGGTACGTGCTTACAAAAGCTTTAAATGACTCAAAACTTTAATGATAAATGTAAAAAAATTGATAAAAACGGCTCAAATAAAATTTCGAATTTTGAGCAAGCATAATAAACTAGCATTATGATTCTTAACTATAAAGTTAATTTTTCTTCTCTCGGATAACCTTTAGAGCAAAAATTGCAGAAGTAGATGTGTGCATTAAATCAAGGATTAATAATTCACTGAGACATGTGATGTACTAAAACCAAACTTCTGACTTTTAAGATTTTTGGGAAATGCCAACTAAAATTTATATTTATCATGTGGCTAAATTCTTTTTCATTTTTTATTTATTTGTTTGTAACATTGAATAGATAACTAATAAAGCCCTATTTTTATTTTATAATTTTATAAATTAATTTTAAATGTATTATCAATCATATTATTCTCATATTAGCATAGTTCAATCTTATTTTTAGTACCTTAAACACTTAACTTGGCTTCTAATTCGTCAGAAAAAAAAATATATTAGCTCTCTGATTATAATAAAACCGTGTGCACCTGCAGTTTAGTATTCTAACTAATTGGCAAGTAATTAAAAGGTTAGAAAAAAATAAAAATGAAAACAAAATGAATAGATTACTTTGTTTTTAGAAATATATTGCTTTTTCTTTCTTTCCTCATGATCATGAGACCTTTGCTTTAATTCATTCGTCAAGATTGTTTCATCGGATTCTCAAAATAGAGAAGAAAAGGTTATCCTCACATGTGGGCTGCCATTTTGCTTTCAGCTGGTTCCACCGAGGTTGGAGGGTGGCAAGGACAAACAGGGAAAAAGGGGTGCTTAAGGAAAATGAATCCATTTTCTTTTTCCTTTTTAATTTTCTCAATGGTGTTAAGGAAGTTGAAGATTGTGCCATCTTAAATTATAGCAAAGATAGTTGGCATTGACAAAAATAAAAGGAAAAGTGTTCGGAAGGACTGATTTTATAAATCCTAATGATTATTATAATAATCCTATTTTCTAGGAAATCAAAGAGTTCTAAAAATATTTTCAAATTTAAATTGAAAAATGGCATGAAATAATTTTTTTTATTGTATATCATTTATGGCTAAATCGCATAGCTTATCTCTTTTGCACATCACTTTTGAAATTATGTACGTCTAACACACATAATTGTGGGTAGTTACACATAAGTCAAGCAAAACTTAGGATAATAGTCTCATTTAAGCTTTTTTTTAGTATTCTTGTTGGGTCAGCTTGATGGAGTGACATATATATTTTCACGTCCTCAAACTCTAATTAGTCCCCATATTTTATTCCAATGTTATCTTTTATTTTAATTCAAGAGCATAAAGAATGAATATAATTTCCAAAAGTGATGTGCAAAAGAGATAAGCTATGCGAAAAATGGTGATTAACAAAAAAAAAAAAAATTGTAGAGATCAATTTCGTTTGCTTTTTCTGAAAATCTATGAGTTTATTTTGTAAGAATTCAAAGTTAACATTTATTGCCTGATAAATATTATTTTAAATAAGTGACAAATATATCTTTCTTTCAATTCTAAATTAAGTAAATATAAATTAATTAATTATTAACATTTTTATTTTTAATCACTTGTCATACAGTATAATGAAACATTTAACTCTATAATATTACATAATTAAAAGAAACTTATAAAAGATTAACACTCATAGGAAAAGACATCCATATCGTGTGAACCATTTGCATTGTACCGATGGATGCCCACTCAATGCGCCTTATGTAGCTGCCTGGATCGGCCCATTAGATCTAAAGCCACGCGCCCTTCCATGATTACCCCTCCCACGGCCACGGTCCCAGCCTTCATCCTCATAATCAGCCTCCATGAGACCTTCTTCTGCACTCTCTGATACCGACCCATCGTGGTTAGTAAGGATAAGTTTGCTTCATATTCTACGGCTTTGTTTCTTCTTTTACGCCCTCCAGCTCACGTAAAGATTGCCCTCCTTTGAGTGCTCATTTAGATGGTATATTCGAGGATGTAGATGAATAACAAACGCATCTTAAGTACAGAAATTTTGAAACAATCTTTTTATCACATCAAAACTGTCTCAAACTTTTACACTTATGTTTCCAGATTACATACACAAAAAGAATAATGCATTCTCTAAATCTTCATCCTTTTCTCTAAGCAAACATGCTGTTCAATATTTTGCATAAGCATTTTGGCTTTGGCAAATCTTTCTCCCAATGTGCACAAGGAAGACAAGTTTTGTTGACATGGTTCTCTGCATCTCTGTGTCCTTGTTTTGCTGACATGGCTGAATGGTGTGGTTAATGTGATAAGAATCTTGTAGCAATCATACCCTTAAAATAATTGTTGTGCTTCAATTATTGTGAAAATTTTCAAAATAAGTGGTTGTGTTGAGGTTTATTTATTTAATACGGGTTCAAAATCGTTTATTTTTAAATTATATGATTCACCATAGTTGCAATACTGCTATGTCATGATTAACTACCGTCACCAATTATGTACTAATTATTGCAATTTTTAGCATATTGTATCTTATATTAAATTTACAAAACACTAATGTGATAGAAATCTAGTAATCTAGTTTCAGAAAGTGGTTTGTTTTGAGAAAAATCAAGTAATAGAGGATCTTGAAAATTTTATACAATCATGATTGATGTGACATGTTAATTTTTGGTGGTCATCTCTACTAGCTTAATGTTGTAATATTTCATCTAGAATTTCCAAATAAATCGTAACTAAGTGTAACAAGTGGAGTATTGCATGAAATGAAATTACATAACAAGTGCAACAACACAACAACTAATGAATATAATTATTGAACCCAAACCTTAATGATTTGAAGTTCATCCTATATCCCTTAATATACATATCAAGATGGTTCATTGTTTATTTATCAAACATGTAGATTACAATTATTTATCAATTATAAGGAAATAAAAAGAGGATTATGGTAATATGGATTTAGATTATTTTTTACTTTTGTCATTATTTTTTTTTTATGGCTTTGGGGTGCCTAAAAAGTAGATTAAGCTTTTTTATTTTATTTTTTGGAATTAGAAATTTCTTAAGAAGTGAATTAAAGGTATATAGACAAATGGTTAAATGGAAAATGTGAATAAATTAGCCAAAGCACGAGAAAAAAGAGAAAAAAAAAAAAAGAGTACATGAGTCTAGGATGACTTGGTATTAGAGATCTATTCTACTATTGGGAAGTGCCTGATTAAGGTTATATCTTTGTGAAATGCCTTTGATACAATTACGTTATAGAGGACTCTATTCATGGGGAAAAATATGGTAGGTGAGGTTAATTAGTAAATTTAATTGTAATAGGCCAACAAACATAAAGTGAAACTTGAGTTTGGGAAAAAATTATATTTGATATTCGGACATTTCTCCTCAAGAGATATTCCTAGACATATTCCATGATAGTCCAAAAATAATGCATGAACTTGATTCTTTTTTTCTTCCAATATAAAAAAAACAGAGATCCACGCCAAAGTCCCCTAAAAACTAATTTCAACATAATAAAATGGTTGAGACGTAATGATCTAAGTGGTTATTAAAAAGCCCATTTAACTCAAGTCCATTAAGAAGCCTCTAAGCAAATCTGACTGCACAAGTGGAGAGGAGACCAGGCTGTAAAGCAAATGTACAATAAAACAGCTGCGCGACACAGTAGCACGGTACGCATGCCTGCACCTTTCTAGACAGTCATCGGTAGTTTTGTAGATCAACATTACACAGACCTGCTGAGATAACTTGAAAGCTGTGGCTCTAGCTGTTCTACCATTTACGTTCCTATCTTTCTTTGCCAACTAAAAACAATTCTGATTAATACTCTCATGAACACTATTTTAATATCACCAGCAAGTAGACATAGCGATGACCACAAATAATAAAAACACAAGCAAAAAGTTACAATTGAATTAGTATACATCTCACTCATCAGAATTTAAAGAGTCAGAATCTAAAATGTCAGAATATGAAGTCATAAGGGTCTTCGAAAATACAATCAAAATGTACAGTAAAATTACATTTTTCACACCAATAAAATAATTTTTTTATAAT
Source organism: Casuarina glauca (assembly GCA_028551395.1). NCBI lineage: Eukaryota > Viridiplantae > Streptophyta > Magnoliopsida > Fagales > Casuarinaceae > Casuarina > Casuarina glauca. The sequence continues at coordinate 29,182,880 of CM052351.1, read as the reverse complement.
TTTTTTTTCACAGATAAGGCAATAGTTCTCTTCTTGATCTTCATTTGTAAAAGTAACTGTCAAGTGATGTGGATGATACCGGTATCTGACCGTTGGCGAAAAAGCAACGCAGCATCCACATAATCTGAACTCACAATCAGTGCACACGTAGCATACACCTCTTTCTACCGCAAACGTTGCATCTCTCTTTACGTCTTTCAAATTTTCTGACAAGGAAGAGGATACGCTCGTGAAGCACATGTTCAAGAGATTCTGGAAGTAACCCGCATTTAACATCCACTTTAAACTCATCATACTCGTCACATCTATACCCATAACCCCCTCGAATTTGGTAACACGCATAACACCCCTATGACGAAGCAGTGAGAGTGAGCGGATGTTCGTGTAATAACCCCCGTCTAATATTTGTCGGTAATTTAGCATATCTTACATGTAAAAAGAAATCACACTCCACGCAACCATAATATGGGGCAAAGAATACAAAATGCGAACAGGCTTTGCATTTTTTATGATACCCGGGCTCTTTATGGCTTAAGGTTAACTCATGCTGTGGATGATTAAAATGTTTGAACTTTTCAAGTTCATCAACTCTTTCATCCTCCGCTGCTCTTAACCAATCAAATAAATAAATAGTGTGCTCCTCACAACTCCTAGACTCTGCCTCAGTTGTTGAGTTTTTGTCCTCATATCTTCTCGCACACTTGAGATGAATAATATAACCACATTTTTTTATACAATAATAAGCTCCATACCTTGTGTTCACTTGTTTCCCATGAACATATTAACTTTTGGTGTACAGATATTGAGCATAAGAGAAGTCGATGGGAAGGATGTAATATAGGAAGAAATTGATTGCAATGATTACGTAGCATAATATGTTGCTTTTGCAAATGCCAAAAAAAAAAAAAAAAAAAAAAGAAAGAAAGAAAGAAAGAAGGACATCATTTGCTTTAGAATGGAATGATCTTATTATTCCTTATCAAATTCAAGCCACTCAATGTTCTGAATCAGGCCGTTAAGCATAGTAATTGAAATGATTGGCAAGACAAGAGTGTGGTGATTGCATGTTTAGTACTTTTACTTGTTTTATTGATGCAATCATGATTGTGGTGGCTTTATGAATGTTAGAATCCAAGTGAAATCAAGCATTTTTAGGCAGAAAGAATGAGAAAAGTGATGGTAGAAAGTGACAAGAAGTTTTTGATGAGATCCTAGAAAGTAATATGTTCATGGGTTATTTAAGCCTAAATGACTTTCATCTTACCCTTAGCCTAACCTTACATTACAAGTTTATAAAAGCCTTATTGATTTTTTGTTAGATGATTGGCCTATATTAGTGGAGAGAGGAATGAAAACCAAACTTATGAAGTTTGGTTATAGATTTTGAGAGATTGCATATTAATGTGAATTTATTTGGAGTGCATATAGTTGAAAAGATAATGACTCATACACACACACATGGTCAATATAGTTAAGAGTCTATCTTATCTTATGAAACAATTGTGGCGTTTGGATTAAAGTTATGTTTTTCTTTGAATTGTTAAGTTTGAGCAATTATAAAATAATTTCATGAAGGGGTTTTGTCTAAAATATATATTGTTTATTGTTTTTGCTAAAGGACTAGGAAAAATGTTAAGTTTGGGGGTTTTGATAACTCCATTTTTATAGAGTTATTTTAACTATTTTTAGGCAATAAATAATACAATGCTTATGAGAAAAATACTTGAATTCCTCTTTATTTACTTGAATTTGTCTTGTTTTTGTAGCATAAGGAGGCATGAAGAAAAATAATAAATATGGAAAACCTGATGTTTATTATATAGTAAAATGTGCTCAAAATATCAAGATCAAGAAAATCAAGATGGGCTTAGACTTTAGATTTTTCATTGTTATTAGGTTTTCTAAATAATTAGAAAACCTAGTCATATTAGGAGTTAAAAGCCTAATTATTATAAGAGTTCAAGACCCAATTGTCTTTGGTCTCCAAAACCCACTTCTACTAGAACAAGAGATAGGTTTAAACCTAAACCCTATTTAAAAGAAGAGAAGAGGCAAAAGAGGGGGATGAGGAAATTGAAGACAACTTAAGGTTTTCTTAAAGAAAAGACAAAAAGGGTGACAGATTTCTTATTCTTAGACTCAAGATGCCTTCTTTATTTCTTATTATTGTTCTTCCTTATTATTTCTTTATGTATTAGTTTACTTTTGTTAGAGTTACGATGTAACCTAATTATGATGGTATGACGTTATGATTATTATGTTTTGCAATATATTTGTTTATGTGAAGTTGTATATTACTATGTTTAAGGCTTTTAAGTTATTAGCTACCATTTAAATGATTTGATTTGCATGTTTGAAACCGACAGGAGATGATATGCAATTGCTTCTTGTAATATGTAACCATAAATTAAATATGGATAGACATATACCATATTGTTTGTGTGGCTTTCAGTGTAAATTAGGAATGTTCATAGATCCTAATGCATTTGGTTTGTTTCAATTCACATATAGAGATATAGTGAATTAATGAACTAAGTAGGTTTGCTATACCAAGACATAGGATAGTAAATAAATTAAGAGATTCCGCCATCACATAAATATTATCCCTCTTGCAAGCATACATAATTTACATTAGTACCTTATAGTTATGATGAAATCAAACACTCTAACATGTTTTGCGTATTTAGTTTTATTAAATTTAGTTAATCTATCATCTATCAATTTGGTTTGCTAGATAAATTATAGGAGTTGTTCACCGTTAGTAATTAGTTGGCTTAGTAATCACCAATTTCTATAGGACGATACTTTTCTTATCATTATATTACTTGTTCGACATGTTCGCTTGCATTTAAATTTCATCGAACACTCTCCATTATGATTCGACAGACACTGCACATATAGGCAAGATCCTTGCATTCCTTGCCACAAGCTTGGCAAGTGAACCGGTCCACCCTCAGTGCAACGATGACTGTGTGTTCGTGGAAGTCATCGGCACTAAATCGACAATGCGACAAACATTTGATGTGGAGGTAGAAATCGCAAGGAACACAACCATAAAACAAGGAAGATTTCTTGGTTTTGATACAAGCATTGCATTTTTTATCTCCTGCTTGGAAAGGGAAATGCAAGAGCCCTTCGTTTTGGAGAATAAGCACGTGATCTAAGTGCAGAGGGTGCAGTACTGCGAGGGATAACTCGGTACAAGATTTGTGCTGGAGAAAGGAGCATCCAGGTAAGGCGCATTTGTACGCGGGAAGATATGGTGGTTCCTGGCATCCTCAACAAACAACTTCCTCTTCGGTTCTATTCTCCTCCTCTTCTACCAACATCAAGTGATGCCTCTGCTGGGAGTAATGGTATTTCATCCTCTCTTTCGAATCTCCCCTCACCTTTTTCTTTTTTTCTTTTTTTTCTTATTAAGAGAAAGGTATCTTAGCTCGAGGAACAAAAAAGTGTTGTCGGGTTCTTATTCATCTTCAAATCCAACAATCACACAATGGTTATTGCATGTGTAAACTGTTGAGACAAGAAGCCACCCATCACGGATATAAACACTAAACAACGAACTAAGAACAAGAATAGAGGTAAGAATGAGACATTTGTTTAGAGTGGTTCAGCAAACCGCCTACGTCCACTGTCACCGGAGGAGATTCCGGCACCTTCTCCTTTTATTAAACTGGGAATCAAGTTACATGGCTGCTAACTTGCCGGAGCTCCAATGAAACCAGCCAGGGAGAGCCTCCTGCACAAAGCACCTCACGGTCCTCTCTCCTCTCGGGTTCCACTCATCCACCGCTCACTCTCAGGCTCACTGTGCTGCTTTTTACAAAACATTCTTGTCGGTGCTCTAAACACACACATGACACCTCATAACAGCACACACCCACCTACTATACACGTGGGTCTAGGGAGCTAAGGACATATTTGTCCTTATAATTTTACAAATACCCAACAAATCTTCCCCTATTTGTAAAATTAGTGCAACAACCCTGCACCATAGGTATCATAAATTGCATATAAAACTTAATAAGTCTTCTGGTGCAATCTGAACTCTCAAGCAGCCACAACTGAGTCACCAAAAGGAGAAGACATCACTCCACCACTATCCACATCTCATGGCGTATCCTCTAACATTAGGTACCACACCATTCCAAGCTCCCCCTCAATATGAACTCATTCCAGGAAAAACTTTTCTTCTGTGAACATTTTGTAGAGCAATAAACTTGAACTAAATCCACTGCTTATGCCAAACCTTGAGGTATTTTAGCTTCTCAATCAGCTCCCCCTCAACTAACACTAACTCCAAGTGTCCATGTCACAAGCAGTCTCACTCAGCCAATTATAAACAAACTAGCCAATCTAAATACGCAATGTTTCCTCTATTTTTGAATCTCCATAAATCGAAATTTAAATTCAAAAATACCATCAAACACTACTCGAAAAACAGCCCAAGATTGGCCAAAAAAGTACTTGAGAATTTCTATCCCGCGCGTGGAAATCACGCGCCAAATTCTCTGTCCGCGCGTGGGCTTCACGCCCCCCCCCCCCCCCCCCCCCCGCGCGCGTGCACATCACTCGCCATGCGCAGTCACGCGCGTGCATCTCACGCGCCCGACGCTGTACCCGCAGTTTAACCCACATCGCGACCCGACGCCATTTCCACCGTCTTTCGCCGCTAACTCGACCGCTTTCTGCACCTAACCGGTCCCTCATCGACCTATGAACCAGCCGCCGCCTTCAGATCGTTTGATCCACCGTCATTCACCGGATTTTTGCTGCAACCCGCGACGTTCACAACCCGACCTGATGCTATCGGCCGCACGCTGCCGCCTACGGCCACGATCATTCCATGATTGTCACTGCAATCCGCCGTAGATCATCCCGGTAATGTTGTCTTGGTCATAAACACTCCCGATTGGAACCGATCTTCAAAAACACGTCTCAACTGTCCATCTATCATCAACCCGTCTTCAGATGGGTTCGGGTAAAAAATGAACCGTTCTTGCAATCCAGCCCGACTCCAGCGGCCCTGGGCCAGATTTGGCCTAGTTAACTCGGCCCGCTTCTCGGTCTGCTCTTGGCCCGGCTCATCTTCCGTGGACCAAACCAACCTAGTGTCTCAGCCCGACTTAGCAACCCAACTTCAGCGAACTTGGGCCTATGCCCGACCCAATTACACAACCCGCTCCATTGCCCACTCCTCAACCCGATCCATCTATATTGAGCTCAGCCCAGCCCAATATATCAGCCCGTTTTAGTTGGTTCAGCCCAACCTATAGGCCCACGTAACCGGTCCAACAGCTTACTTGGTCCAGCCCATTTCCGAATCAACCCGACTCGATCCAACAGACTCCACCCGACTCGCCCGCACTGGATCCGCACCCAACATCTGCACTCGACCTGATGTACCGGCTCGATTCTCACGATCCGACCACAGCCCAAATCCGCATCCAACTGCACTCGATCCGACCTACGATCCAGCAGCCCACGCCTAGGTCCGCACTGATCTACACCCGACCCCCTCTGCAGGCGCGACCCGTTTGACTGTCCGAGTCCCAAACTGGGTAAAGACGACCCGATTTACAGTTCGCCGGCGCCGATTCCGCCGTCTCCAACCATCTTCCGGCAACTTTCCGGCGACCATTTTTCGCCCTTTTTAGGCGAAAAACTCCAAAATTGAAGATTTAGTAGCCCTGATTCCTAATCTAGCCTCCTTTTCTCCAAAAATAGCCGTTTTTCGCTGTTTTTGAGCTTGAAAAGATTAAAATGGGTTTCCTCCAACCCACTCAAAACAGCTCGAAAAACCTCGATTTCTGCATGTTTCAGGCCATTCTTTGCTTGAAAAACACCAAGGAGAAGTCATTTACCTTTTTAGGAGTGAAAAACTGCTCGATTTCAGCTTTTCAAGCTCTTCAAGCTCCAAATTTGAAACTTTCAAGATTAAACCTGTGCATGCTTCTAGCTTCACTTCAAGCTCACGAACCTGAGCTCCGATACCAGTGTGTTGGGATAAGAAGCTACCCATCACGGATATAAACACTAAACAACGAGCTAAGAACAAGAACAGAGGTAAGAATGAGACATTTGTTTAGAGTGGTTCGGCAAACCGCCTACGTCCACTGTCACCGGAGGAGATTTCGGCCCCTTCTCCTTTTATTAAACTGGGAATCAAGTTACATGGCTACTAACTTGCTGGAGCTCCAGTGAAACCAGCCAGGGAGAGCCTCCCGCACAAAGCACCTCACGGTCCTCTCTCCTCTCGGGTTCCACTCATCCGCCGCTCACTCTCGGGCTCACTGTGCTGCTTTTTACAAAACATTCCTGTTGGTGCTCTAAACACACACACGACACCTCATAACAGCACACACCCACTTACTATACACGTGGGTCTAGGGAGCTAAGGACATATTTGCCCTTATAATTTTACAAATACCAAACATAAACCATGAAAGTCGTTGTGATGGCTTACATGGATTTGAAAGTCGTTGGACAAATGTAAGCCATCACAACGATTCAAATGCCAATCACGCACAGAGTTTTCAAGTTTTTATTCGTCTACAATTCCAATGATCATGCAATGGTTATTGCATGCGTCTAGTTGAGAAATGAGAGCCATCTTAAGGATTCAATGGTCACACAACAAATTTCAGTTGCATCCAATTCCTGCGTGGTGATTATGGGAAAGAGCAAATGGCGACACAACACATTTACTGTCAAGGACATTTTAACTTCTAAACTTGCTTTGAAAGGGACACCTTCTAGAATGCATTGCATGGACTGGTGGTTTCTTCAAAGTTTTTATGCTATGCAATAGTGAAATTTCATGGTAAGGCGGTCCTGAATGTCAATGCTCCCTACCTTTTCTCTAGTGTAATAACTTTTTATGCCATGCAATAGTGCAATATCTCACATCAAATGGTTTAAAATATTGCTTCTAACAATTCGCCGTAAAGTCATGTGAATGTTCAAGTCCAAGTGTCGATTCTACTCAATGAACAAGTCTCCAGACCAGGAAAAAGTTTTCTCTCTGCGATGGAGGGGGATGAAGGGAAAGGATTTCTTCTGCATTGTAACAAGCGCCACTTGTCAATGCATATGAAAGTAATTAGTGTCCTTTTTTAACACTGAAGTGGAGAAGGAGGATTCTCCTTTGGAGGACCTTTTTATGACTACTGTAGTAGCAATAGGTTTGAAAAGTTTATGGTATTTTTCCGGTTAGTCAATGTTAATTATTTGGAGGAGGCCTCATCATATTTGGTGTCAAATTCGAAAAGCCCACTTACGGCTTCCCAGATCTCCAGATAATATGTCAATAATGGTCAATAAAATTCTTCTAAAGGATCCTGTTTTGTCACCGGAAACATACGTGACTTATTCAAGAATTATGTGCATAAATCTTCTTTGAATGACACTGACAGGATTGACAGCTATTTCTCATCTTCTTTTGGACTGTATATTACGCTAACCTCCAAAAGATGCTTAGACAAAGGTGGTTCACATATATTTTTTCTTTTTTTTTTCTTTTTTTTGGAAAAAAAAACGATTTCCTTAAGATTTGAAGGGATTACCAAAATTTGATGGTAAAAAATCTTCATCGTTTGCTTCAATTAATTTGTCAAGGTTAAGAAGTTAAGGTTGTTCCATCATACTGTGACAATTGATTAATAAGTTATAGAAATGCAAAAACATTTTCAACTTTTATAATAACCTTAGGAAGCCTTGTATTATATTTGAGTATTCTATGATGTTTGAATTTCATAAATGCATTTGTTCTTTCAGGTGATAATACTAACGGCAATATAACTTTTAATTAGCGTCATTTTTTTTATACTTAATAGAGGAATTTACTAGTTACTTTTAGAATAATTATTATAATGGCAAGTTTTTGTTGTCTATAGTAAGGATTTATCAATAATTGAAGAATATCAATGATGGATAATTGAAAATGCTGGGGCCAAAGAGGTGATGGAGATTAAGGGTGCTTATTGAAGAAGAAGCTAAAATGCAGTGAATCCAGTTAAAACACCATCTATAAAAGACACCGATGGAGTGATGTGTTCACAATTGTTAACTAAATGTTTTACAGGTCTTACAGCTGTACGTTTCTTGTATGAATGAAAAGAAAGGACTTGTTCAATGACTAACGGCCCAATAAAAGTAAAGAATAAAGATAATGACCCACAACACCACATTTTACAACAGTGCTGATCTTATGCCAATGTGTTCAAATAAAAGCCACAGGAACTTTGCCATTGTCTTCTCAAGATAGTATATAAATGTGCTCGTAAATGTTTCCATGCCATAACCGATGGCAGTTGTCTACTAAAAATTCTGCTAATGTCCATACAATCAAAAATAGCTGAAGACATAAAATATATGATTTGTGGACTCACTATCATCTCAGTTTAAATCGCAGTAAATTGAGAATTCATTGCAATGAAGGACATGACATAGGAGACGTGCTCCTTATTTCCCTTACTACAATTCCTTATGGGGCTTCATATTTGGCGTCACTAAATTCTTAGTCTCCTAGAAAAATGTGCAATAACCTATGGCATTAAACAATGCTTGCATCTCAAAATTAAACAACAAGGATTGAACTAATTCGATAGAGCGGTTCTAACATTGTTCAAATGTCTCGTAAGAATTAATCCAGATCAAGAGCCAAAAGTGTCCCGTGCACATGATGTGGTTGCACCGTATTGGAGAGACGTTAAATGGCTGAAAGAGTTACACAAAATGGTAAGAGAGGTGGCTTTTGTTTGTTTCCACCAAGTGCTATATCAATTTGGAAATGGAGGCTTCAAAAGAAAGAACGCGGCTGTTAGCCCTCGTGCTGATTTTGGAAGAACGTAGGCTGAATACTGAAGTAGACGACCACGAAAATCTCAGAAGATAAGTTTTGCTTTTCAATCTCATTTGTTGCATTTTTGACTTTTTGTGTGTATTTTAAGTAGGTCGTAGGTTGTTGGTATGGAGTCATGTAATCCTTGAATATCTTCTGTAATCTTTTGATCCAATCTTGTGTTTGTGAATCAATGTTGCTGGTGAAACCTTTTGTGGTGCAACTGTAAGTTTTGGAGGGTCTATGTAAGCCCTGCTTTGTCAGTCTTTTGGTTGACCATAAACTCTGTTTTGTTTTATAAAGTAATTGTGTTGAATAGGACAAGCTCGGTTATCCTATTTTATGTTTTAACAATTTTACATTGAGTTCTCAACTATGTTTAGATTCTCAAAACAAAATATTTAATGGTGGTATCAGAGCTCTGTTTCCACCTTTTACTAGGGACTCTATTCTATTTACTTAGGACTTTGAAATAGCGTCCTCTTCGACAAAAATCTAACTTTTGTTTGCTTATGTTTGCTAGAGAAAATTACCATTTCTATCTCTCAAAATGATTACTTACTTTGAGTATTTAGGGCTTTGGGAACTGGTTGAAAATGGTATGCAAAAGCCTGCGTAATGTGGATGCTTTGACCGTAGGAGAAAAGGCAAAATGAATGATCATGAGAAGGAATTCGTAGGGTCAGAAGCTGTATTTCGAAGGCTGGCCTACATCAAAACTGCAGAGGCATGGTTAAGTCAGAAAAAACAAGTTTCAAGGAAGTGCCAAGGTAAAAGCTGTAAATCTTCAAATCTATAGAAGACAATTGGAGACATGTAGAATGAATGATTATGACCATGTTGTGTCTTTTTTATTCTCATTTGAATGGAAGCAATTTGACTCCGGATTTCTCCTATTGGACCTTCTCCATTTCTGCAGTTTTAATGAGTTCTAGAATTACTCAAGCATGTCTTGGCTCTTTACTCGGACATTCCAAATGACTTGTGAATATTAGTTTGCATTATTGGCATTGTGATGGCTTATGCAAATACGAGCTTTGATCGCCATTCATATTTTTAGGTACTAAGCCAGATTTTTTTGAAAGTGGCCTTATTAGTACTACGGCAGATGTTAAAATTGGATGTTGAATACGTTTGAAAAGAAGGGGAATCTTCTTAATTGGATAGGAGTTCTGTGGAATTCTGTGAAACGTTAGACATTGGAACTGTTAATGGAAACACTGCAACGAAATCCAATTTTGCAGATCGAGGGAATTGCTGTGACACTGGATTTCAGTAAATGCCATTACGCAGAGGCCCATGCAAACTTCTCTCTAACCATGTTTTGGGACTAAAATGGTTCGGTTAATCTTGATGCTCTTCTATCACAACAAAAATCTTTATGGTTTTACTCAATCATAACTAAATCTGTAATAGTTTCAATGGCTATGGATATTTTTACTACCAGCTGCAATATAGCTCTAGTCTATGCTTAACATTTAACCAAAAACATAAATCAAAATAGGAATACACAATCACATTAGCACAGAATCTTATTACAGTTGAAAGATATGGCGACAATATCTTGCTGATATCCTATAGAAATTGAATGGCTATGAAATGGCATGCATACAAGAGAGAGGAGAAGGCGTCCACAAGTATGATAATGATATGTTAAAAGCCCAATAGGCCTATGATGATAAGCCTCATTATTACAAATGTGATTTTTGCTATTAATTTTATGTGCAACTTTGATCAAATTCTTTGAGAGTCAACAACTTTCTTCTTAGTTTTCAAAAGAACTATGTACATAGATCCCTAGGAAGGACATTGACAAAGGCGTGATAGATATCTTCCATTATCTTTGCTTTCCCTTCCACAAACGTTGCAGTAGAATCCATTCTGCGGCACTGCAGGAAATACTACATGTTCTCGGCACTGAAGAATAATTCGACAACTTTCTTAACATTTGGTTGGCGCATGATTGCTGTTGGAAAAATTTGCATTCCAAGCATTTATAGACGGGACCCGACGCTTGCTCATCGCACACTTAGCAATGAGCTTTCTTACTGACATCATCTACCAATTCTTCCACAAGGATCAAGCGATGCCATGATTTGAGATCGCTCAATTCTATCTCTGTCCCCATCTCCCACCCACATAATCAAACAATTCACTCATAATATGGTTGGTAGTTAGATTTGTGAAGGACTGGAATCGATTGGTATCAAGTTTGGTCTTCAAATAAAGGAGCTCCTAGTTAGCCCTTATCATTCTTAAAATCGCAAAAATCCCGTCATGACTAGGTTCAATGGCACGTGCTTACAAATGCATTAAATGACTCAAAAGTTTAATGACAAATGTAATGAAAATTGATAAAAACGCCTTAACTAGATTTCTAAATTTGAGCAAGCATAATAAACTACTGTTAATTTTTCTTCTCTTAGTAACCTTTAGATCAAAAATTGCCAAAGTAGATGTGTGCGGTTAACTCATGGATTAATAATTCACTTAAACATGTGTTGTAATAAAACCAAAATTTTGTCTTTTACTATCTTTTGGGAATGTCAACCGAAATTTCTATTTCCCATGTGGCTAGATTCCTTTTTATTTATATTTGTTTGTTCGTAACATTTTATAGATAACTAATAGAACACTATTTTTTATTTCGTAAATTAATTTTAAATGTATTATCAATCAAATTATTCTCATATTATCATATTTTGGTCTTACTTTTGCTTTCTATTCTTCCAAAAAAAAAATATGTTAGTTATGCTTATTATAAATGACCGTGTGCACCTACAGTTTAGTATTTTAACCAATTGCCAAGTAATTAAAAGGTTAGACAAAAGTAAAAATGAAAACAAAATGAATGATCACTTTGTTTTTACAAATATATTGCTTTTTCTTCCATTCCACATGATCATGAGACTTTTGCTTTAATTCATTCGTCAAGATTGTTTCATCGGATTCTCAAAATAGAGAAGAAAAGGTGTGCCCTGTTTTGAGTGCTCATTTAGATGGCATTTTCGAGCATGTAAATCAATAACAAAAGCATCTTAAGTGCAGAAATTTTGAAACAATCTTTGTATTACATCAAAATTGTCTCAAACTTTTATGCTTATGTTTCCATATTACATATGCGACAAACATAATGCATACTCTTAATCTTCATCATTTTCTCTAATCAAACATGTTGTTCAGTTTTTTGCGTTAGCATTTTGGCTTTGGCAAATCTTTCTCCCAATGTGCAAAAGGAAGACCAATTTTTCTGGCAGCTAAAATGATGTGGCTACTATAATAAGAATCTTGCAACAATCACACGCTCAAAATAATTATTATGCTTTAATCATTGTGAAATTATCAAAATAAGTGGTTGTATTGAGTTTTATTTGTTTAATACGGGTTCAAAATCTTTTGTTTTTAAATTAGATGGTTCACAAGAGTTGCAATACTACTTTATCGATTATGTACTAACTATTTCAATTTTTAGCATATTGTTTCTTATATTAAATTTACAAAACACTTATATGATAGAAATTTAGTAAATCTAGTTTCAGAAAATGGTTTGATTTGAGAAAAATTAAATGATAGAAGATCCTAAAAATTTCATAAGATCATGATTGATGTGACATGTTGATTTTTGGTGGTCATTTCTACTAGCTATAGTATTACATCTAGAATTCCTAAATAAATTATAATAAGTGTAATGGTGGAGCATTGCATGTAATGAAATTACATAAGAAGCACAACAACATAACAAATAATAAATAAAATTATTGAATCTAAATATTAATGATTTTAGGTTTATCTTATATCTCCCAACATACACATATCATGATAGTTTGTTGTTTATCTCTCAAACATGTAGATAGCCATTATTTATCAATTATGGGTTTGGTTATATAATAAATAAAAAGAAGATTCTAGCAACAGGGATTTGGATTATTTTTTGCTTATGTTATTCTCTATTATTTTAGTGTGGCTTTTGGGTGCCTAGAAAGTAGATTAAGGTTTTTTTTTTGAATTAAAAAATTTCTTGAAAAATGAATTAAAGGTATAGAAACAAATTATTAAATGAAAACTGTGAATACATTAATGAAACACCAAAAAAAAAAAAGTATGATTTTGGGATGATTTGACATTAGAGATCTAATCCAATAATAGGAAGTGTCTAATTAAGCTTATATCTTTGATAAATGCCTTTGATAGAATTACATTATAGAGGACTCTATTTATAAGGGAAAATGTGACAGTTGAGGCCAATTAGTAAATTTATTTGTAATAGACCAACAAACATAAGGTGAAACTTGAGTTTGGGAAAAAAAAAATTGATATTCTCACATTTTCCCTTGAGAGATATTCCTAGAGATGTTCCATGACAGTCCAAAAATAATGTATGAACTTGATTCTTTTTTTTTTCTTCCAATGAAAAAAAAAAAACAGATATTAACCCAAGCCAAATTCCTTCAAAAACTCAGTTCAATATATTAAGAAGCTACTATGCAAATCTGCACTTCTCTACTTATCATCAATAGTTCTATAGATCAACGTCACACAAACCTGCTGAAATGATTGAAAAGCTATGGCTCTGAGCTATTCTACCATTTATGTTCCAAGTTATCTTTGCTTGCCACCTAAAAACAATTTTGATTAATACTCTCATGAAGGCTTTTCTAATACCACCAGCAAGTAGACATAGCGATAACCATAAGTAATAAAAATATAAACAAAAAGTTACAATTGAATCAATATATTGTGAGCAAAAGTTAAATACAATTGAGTAATTGCAAACTATAACATGAAAAGATATCTTCATATTTTAACTTAATTTGCTATACATCCTACTCTAGTCCTAATAAAAAAGACTTCAAAGAATACATTCAAAATGTACAGTAAAATCACATTTTTCACACCAATAAAATATTTCTTTTTTATAAATATTTTTTTCACAAATAAAACAATAATTATTTTCTTGATTTTCACTTATAAGGGTAACTATCAAGTATGTGGATGATACCGGTACCTGACCGTTGCCGGAAAAGCAACGCAGCGTCCACATAATCTGAACTCACAATCAGTGCACACGTAGCATACACCTTTTCCACCGCAAACGTTGCATTGCTCATCAGAGCTTTCAGATTTTCTCACAAGGAAGAGGGTATGCTCGTGGAGCACATGTTCAAGAGATTCTGGAAGTAACCCGCATTTAACATCCACTTCAAACTTATCACACTTGTCACATCTATAACCATAACCCCCTCGATCTTCTTCACAGACATGACACCACAGCAACAAAGCAGTAAAAGTCAACAGATGTTTGTGTAATAACCCCCGTCTGATATTTGTCGGTAATTTAGCACATCTTACATGTAAAAGGAAATTACATTTCATGCAACCATAATACGGGGCAAAGAATAAAAAATGCTTACAGGCTTTGTATTTTTTATCATACCCGGGCTCTTCATCGCTCAAGGTTAACTCATGCTGTGGATGATCAAAATGTTTGAATTTTTCAAGTTCATCAACTCTTTCATCCTCCGCTGCTCCTAACCAATCAAGTAAATAAATAGTGTGCTCCTCACAACTCCTAGACTCCGACTCAGTTGTTGAGTCTTTGTCCTCAAATCTTCTCGCACACTTGAGATGAAGAATATAGCCACATTTTTTGATACAGTTATAAGCTTCATACCTTGTGCTCACTTGTTTGCGCCAGAACCTACAAAGAGCCCTATGTTCCTTATTGATTAGACGAACAGAATGGATGAAAATGAGGGAAGGACCGTGTAAGGTAGTTCGGATGGAGTGAGGAAAATCAGCACAGTCCCTCTCCATTATGAGTCGGCAGATATTACAAATATAGACAAGATCCTTGCATTCCTCGCCACAAGCTTGGCAAGTGAACGGGTCCACCCTCAGTGCGACGACGACAGTGTGCTCGTGGAAGTCATCAGCACTAAATTAACAATGCGATAAACATTTGATGTGGAGGTGAAAATTGAAAGGATCACAACCGTAAAATAAGGAAGATTTCATGGTTATCGTTTTGGCACAAGCAATGCATTGTCTATTTTTTTATGGTAAAGCATAACGGAAGACAGTTTCTGTTTGGACAGTGAGCAGGTGGCCTGAGTGCAGGGGACTCAATACTGCGTGGAATACCTCAGAGCAAGATCTATGTAGGACAAAGGTGCATCCAGGGAAGGCGCATTTGTATGCCAGAAAAGATGGGGTGCCTCACAACCCCAGCAAACAACTGCCTCTTCATCTCTATTCTCCACTTCTTCTACCAACATCAAGTGATCCTTCCACCGATGATGAACTTCTTCTACCCTTTTTTTCCAATCTCTTTCGGTTGTCTTGGGGCAAGATTTATGTGTAATAAAGACGCATCCTAGTTCCAAACATTTGTCGACGGTACCCACCGCTTGTACCTCGCACAGCTGGCACTCATTTTTGTCTGCAAGCTCTTCTACAAAGATCAAGTGATGCCATGGACTGCGATCTTTCGACTCTGGCTGCGGCTCCAGCTCTGTCTCTAGGGCGAAGCATTTGGGGTGGAGGTAAACGTTGCAACGTCGACAACCGTAATACAAGTATTTGATGAGTTTGTTGCAAGCATTACATCTTTTGTCTTTTCCACGGCTATCCATCGTGAGGTTTATTGCCTGAAGAGGAAGCACATGGTTTGAGTTCTGGGGGTGTAGTACTGCGTAGGATAACTCGGCGCAAGATTTGTGCAGGAGAAAGGTCCATTTGTATGTCAGAAGAGACGGTGGTTCCTGGCATACCGAGCAGACAACTTCCTCTTCGGCTCTATTCTCTACCTCTTCTACCAACATCAAGTGATGCTTCCAATAGTGAAAACTTAGGGGTTGCTTGGGGCAAGATTTATGTTGGATAAAATCACATTCCAAGCATTTGTAGACTGTACCCACTACTTGTTCCCAGCATACCTTGCACGTCGTTTTGTCCCTGTCATCATCTACAAGCTCTTCTACAAAGATCAAGTGATGCCATGGACTGAGATATCCGATCTTGATCTCTGGTATCATTTATCTTTCAGACACACAATCAAAGGGCTCACTCAAAGATGAAAGAGAAAGATAAAAAATGATTAGTATTCGAACTGGTGAAGAATTTGAACACGCTAATAACTGCTTGCTCCTCAAACAAGTTGGTTGGCTCGCTACTTGCCCTTTTTATTCTTAGAAGAAATTTCAAAAACTTGTTAAGGATCCGAGAAGTTGGCCAGCTGTAACATAAATTGGAAAAAAAAATAAAAAATAAAACTAATCAGTTGAAAGGGCCGGCGCCCAAATCCTTTTGACCCGGTTCAAAGGCACGTAATAATAAATGTATTAAATTAGTTAAACTTTATAGATAAATGCAATAGGCTTAATAAATAGCTTATCAAATATCTCGAATTTGATGGGTGAGGCACCAATGACTTTTACTTTGAAGGACGATTGTCCTACCAACCCATTATTTTCCATTCCATCCTTGGAGTCTGCAGAATTAGTCCACATCTTTTAGGAAAGAAGGATCCTCGCAAGATTTGAGGGACCTCCATAAATAGGTAGAGGTTTTGAAAGTCTTTTCAACTTTGGTTTTAATTTATTCATCAACGTTAAAGAGTGAAGTCATTCATTGCAATCTTCCAATCGGATTAACTTTATGTGTTTATAAACCTAAAAAAAAAAAAAAAAGACAAGAAAAAGATCTTTTCTTTTTCTTCCACCTAATCAGGTTAAAACCTTATGTTCAGGATAAGTAACATGCAGAATTTAGTAACAAAGATATTTAATCGTAATCCATTTCTTGCGAAAAGGATTCCAGGAAATGAGGATCTTTGTTTCTCGCTCTCTCCGAGACATCAGTAAAGTTCTTTTATTCTCTTTTAATTTGGTTCTGCAAAACGTCCTAGCACACCCACAGCATTCTCATTCCCATGTTCAACATCATCTGTCCTCGTTATTAAATATGTAATGACCACAAGTAACCGCCGTTCAGACTTCTAATGTTATTATCTCACGGGGCATCCATGATTAAAAGGTTGGCCAAAGGCCTTGAAGCTTATCGTATTATTCTACCAACTCATTATTGATCACACATCATTAATATATTTCGTCTTTAATTTTTTTGTCAACATCGATAAATGTAGATCGGTCATTGCATTCTGCCAATCACATCAACCTTTGCTTTTATAAAACTAGAAAAGACAAAGCAAAAGGTAGTTGTTTTTCTTTAACGTGATCATGCTCATCAATTTCGCTAAAAACCAATAGAACCCGAAGCATCCAAGATTGATGTCGAATAGTCTCCAACAAGAACTTCATGTAGAATGCATGGAGTGTTAATTTTTTTCATACTTTTGTTAATGAGATACTATCCTTTTTCTAGAATGAATAAGGAAACTTTTCACATCATATTACTTAAAAAACTAATGGTATTTATTTGTTGTTTACAAGAAGTGCGTGAAGCATCTCTTTTCTTTGTGATTGACAAAAGATTTCATCATCAAGTCAACAAATACATAAAGAGTTGTTAACAATAATAACAACAAGATAAGGTGAGCATTAGAAACTTTATTTAAATTTCATGCAAACATATCCATATTTTCCATCACTTTGTTTGTTTGTTTTTTTTTTTTTGGAGAATGTCTATTATGGCTTTGGAGTTTTGTTTCTTTAATCAATTTTCTAATTGTTCATTATGGGTTTGGTTTGGAGTTTGGCTATCGAATACAAAGACATGTTGTGCGTAAGCCTCATGTGAAAAGCCTGTCAAACGTCCTGTTTCACCCAGCCACGGCATCTCTGCCCCAGCCAACTGAAATAACCAAGGATAGCTGCCATTTTCCCAAAAAAAAAAAAAAAAAAACACGCACATTCGATTGAAAATAGAACACTCAAACCATATGTGTAGCCATCATTGTTTCA
The DNA here is from genome assembly GCA_028551395.1 of Casuarina glauca. Classification (NCBI taxonomy): domain Eukaryota; kingdom Viridiplantae; phylum Streptophyta; class Magnoliopsida; order Fagales; family Casuarinaceae; genus Casuarina; species Casuarina glauca. The sequence continues at coordinate 29,165,114 of CM052351.1, read as the reverse complement.
AAAAAGGGTCGAGCTTTAGGGCGTTCAAGCAATAAAATTAACAATCACAATTTCAAGCATGGAGATGTTAATCTAGGATGTCTAGAGCGCCCTTTTCCTCCATCACAACTTACTCGATCTAGTCAATGTTGCTATTAGATTTCTACAAAGATAGAACTAAAGTATTTAAAACTCACCCAATAGAGGAGGAAATAGTAGTATAAAAAAATTTTAAAAAAATAAAACGGAAAACCTCATAAGTCCAATTATTGCTTAACACCAACTTCAAGAGAACACTTCAGGTTAAAGATAATTTAATTATTAAATTATACTATTATTTTGAATTTCATATTTTTTCCTTCTTTTTTTTTTGGTTCCCTCACGTGATCACATATGTTGTTCGTAAGCCTAATAGCTCATCAATTTTACTGCCAAATCCATAATATCTCTCTGTTAGTATAAGTAGCCTGCTTGTCATTCTCTATTATTTTAGCATGATTTTTGGGTGCCTAATGAGTGGAGTAATTAGATCTTCTGTGTATCATCTAAGTTTCTTTTTTCTTTTCTTTAGGATAACAAAATTTCAGGAGATGAATTAAATGCTTACAAATAAATATTCAAATAGATTACAAGAATTTGGGAAGATTTGGCATTAGAGATCTATTTTAGTATGAAGAAGTGACCAATTAAGATTATATCTTCATTAAATGCCTTTAGTACAATTAGAAAAGTCAAAGTGTTCTACAACCTTTTTTTGGAGTATACATTTTGATCTATACATATTCCTACAGTTCAATTATATTTTTAAAATATTATTGGTAATAATCTTTTTAAATAAGATTGGGGATCTAGAACAAAACCTAAGATATTCTAATGTATTTTCTATTAGTGAACATTGGTGCTCTTTATTGTTTGAAGTACTAGCTTACCTCAATTACTTTGCTTGTGGTTTGTGGTGACAAAAGTTATTTAAGTGATGTGTTTGTTCTAGTTTATACTCTTCTTTTGAAAGATAATTAATGCATGATTTTATTTAAAAACTCTATTAACCCAAGTCAATTTTTTTCAAAACCCCAACTCAATATATAACTTTTTATTGCTCAAAGAATCACTATCTTTTTAACTATATTCTCCAAGAAACTCTATAATGGCTATTGGGTCCAATCGTTATAATGCTGTCATCACTTTGCAATCCGGTGGTTAAAATGGCCATTAACTCCAGTCCATTAAGAAGCTTCTATGCAATTCTGACTGCAGTAAAGGAGTGGGGGCCAGGCTGTAAAGTATATGTACAATCAAGCGGCTGGTGCTCCAAGGTAGCACCGTACGCATGCCTGCACCTCTCTGGCTTGTCATCAGTAGTTTTGTAGATCGACGTCACACAAACCCAATGGGATGACTGGAAAACTGGGTAACTCTCTGGCTCTAAGCGACTCTATTATCACCGTTGTGCTCCCATGAACAAAAATTTTTCTAATATCACTGGCAAGCGGACACAACAAGAAGCACCGATAATATATATATATGAAACAAAAGTTACAAACTCAATATATTGTGAACAAATATGATATACAATGAGATAATTGCAAAATAAAACAAGTACATATTTTTCTTTTAACTTGATTTAGTAAACATTTTAGTTTGAGATCTTTTATGTATTAAAAATTTAAATACAGGAGGCTTTTGTTAAAGAATTACCACTTGCACACGTAAGACTACAAGTCCAAAAAGGCACTCAACCATGTAGAGAGAAGTGACAAGAGCATCCCACGTTCTCTACAAAAGAGAGACCTCTTGTCAAGTGTAGGACTAGTTTACGTGTACTCTTTGTCTAACCAAATCTGGTTCATGTACTCGGCAAGGCTGCTATAAAATCATGTACTCAACCAAAACAATATAATGAAGTGAAACCTTTGTAAGGAAGAAATATGTTCTCTTCTGAGTAGCTCGTAGCAGGGCCGAATGGCTCTGCGTCCATGGATTTTCAAATCGGCTTTCTTGCGTCTCTTTTTCTCGTTTCTAGCTTTCACTTGTTTCTGTATTTTCTAAGATGTTAGACCTTTGTGTCTACTGCCTTCAGTCGTGTATGTTTCTTACTTTTATAGATTTTCTTCAGCTTTGTCAGCTACAGCAGAGGAGAGGGGCGTGTTTGGTTGGTTTTTCTTGGGAACACGTTACCGAAGGGCAATTGAACTGCTGCAAATAGCTGAATACTACCGCGGTGGGGAAACAGACTGAGTAAATACAGGAAGGTTCACAACATTTCCAACAATTGGAGCAATGGCATAGGAAAGAGAAACCACCAATAAACGACTCATATAATTCGGTAAACTCGAGGGATCCCATTGATGAGGGATTCTTGTTCTTGGGTACACGTCGAAGAGGCTCGGATTTCATGGGAGTTGCTTCGTAAAAAAGAGTCAAGTGATAAGGAAAAACATAAAAAGAGACTGACTAACTTTGGAGCCTATGTATTTGAAATGCGCAAGAATTTTAAAGTATCCCCTGAGATTTTCTGGAACGAAAAATATCAAAGTGCAATTGGTCTTGAAATCATGCTGTATGAATTTGGGAAGCATTATTTTCTGCGGCTACGTTGATTTGCCTACAAGGGATGCAAGACAACTGATTTCTCCATAAATTTTATTATAAACCACAAAAAAAAAGTGCTATCCATTTGTGATATTTTATGAGAACTTCTATATGCTAAAAAATTTCTTTTTTTTCTTCTGAAATTAGATTTAAAGATTAAATGAATTTTTTGACATAATATTAAAGTTCATAATTTGCATAAATAAAATCTTATTGTAATTTATAATTCAAGTATAAGACTCTATGGAGGTATTACTCATAATGTTAAAAGGATACCAAATTGCCTTACATTGTTTTAAGTTATTATGAAATCTATTTTATATGAATCAGCTATTCCCTTTCTTACAAGTTAATATGCTTATAGTTTAGATCCTATCTAAGAGTAACACTACCATTTTGGGTAATTCAAGATCCTCATAATCTTTTCGGTAACCTTCTTTGGGTAATTCAAGGTTTTAACTCGGACAACATGCCTTCTTAAGCACTTCATCTAGAATGTGTGGATTGATTGTTTTCTTAGAGTCCGACAACACCGAGAACAACTCCAAGCTGGACTTTCATGGTCTAAGGGTCCTTAATGTCGGTTGCCTCTTAACTTCTACTTCCTGGGAAATATCTTTTTATCCCATCTGAGGTTGAAGCTTCCCGCATCAAAGTGCTTAAAATATTACTTGTAAACCCATCTTTCGATCTTTACTTCGCCGGTGGGTGACGCTGAAGTAGCTTATCTTGGTCGTAGGATCTTGTCAGACTAATATATATGTAGCAATACAAGAACTTGTCATTGAATCGTTAAGCCAGAAAGAAAGGTAGCCGTGGGAACTTCGTCGAGTACCTTTCAGTTTCTATTTTGTCTTAATTTTTGTCAACGAATAACTTCTTTTTTCTTTTTCACTAGATGCCAACCTGCTTTGTGCCATTGTCCCTCAATTTATCGTAATGACACATTGTTCCCTGACACCCCTACTTGTTACGCTAAACCACATACAGGCTCGTCATCATCAAGATTCAATGGTGATACGATAGGCGTTAGTTCCATCCAATTTCGACATCGTGGGTTTTAGGAAGATCTTAAAGGTATAATGTACCTGCGATGATCATCTTGCAGATCCAATGGGCTTGTTGATCTCCTGACTTAGCGGACCATTTTTTGTGGGTCTGTTCAATGAGATGGTTAAGATTTAATGTGATAGTTGGTGGTTGAGATATGGGACAAGCCCATGAACTCAAGGCTATTGGTTTAATGTATTGTGAACCAACAGGGTGTTAGGACAAGTCCATTCGTGGGAACAGTTGCAATGAAAAGACAGCCCTAACGTGGAAATTTTGTTAAATTTACGAGACGGTCGTAGACGTTTTTACGATTGTCCTTGAGCTGTTTTTTATTGGGTTCGTCAAAGTAACAATGGGTTAAATTGTTAATTTGCTAGTAACTCAACAAAGTTATTAAAGATCCAAAGCCTTTTTTGTCTAAGGGGCACTAACTTTCACAATCGATTCAATTCTATAAAATTATGCTACGCGTTGTAATACTCAATGCCTAACTGATAAATAAAAAACAGTTTCGTTTTTGTTATAATTATTTGATAAGTCAATTTTATGTCTGTTATATTAGCTAATAATCTTAATAGAGCCCGACAGAAGGTCCACAGAAATTGGATCAAATCCGGATTCAGATATACTTGGAAGGTCCCAAAGACCCAAAGCCCAGACAAGTCGGATCAGATGCCTCGCGTCTCTTTTGCAACCAGAATTTTCACGCAACGCATGAAGCGGCTTTCCTCCACGCGAGTAACTGAAGAATTGTAAAAAATGGATATCCAATTATGTAGTTCAACGCTACTGCCATGTCTTACTCCCAATGACTTCAACATCTTCTAAATTAATGCTTCTAAATTTGTAGTAGTGGAGGATCTTGTCATTTTGCTTTCGGCTGGTTTCACCAGGTTGGGAGGGCGGCTAAGGAAAATGAATTCATTCTCTTGGTCTTTTTTAATTTATTTAATGGTATTGAAGGAATTTGGAGACTATGCCCTTGTAAATTACAGCGTGGATTTGATTATTTCTGAGTTCTTTTATTTCTGCTATTTAGCCTGATTTTTGGGTGCCTAGGAAGTGGATTAATTAGCTCTTTTTCGATATTATGGTATCACGTCAGTTTTGGTTATTTGGAATAACAAATTTCCAGGAAAATGAACTAAAGGCATAGAAATAAATTATCAAATGGAAAATGTGGGTAAACCTGAGGTGAAGCACGAAATTGTAAGTAAAGAGATTATGTCCTATATATTCGGACAAATGAAAATGTGTCATATCATAATGAATTATATTATGCCCAATTTTGTGTGCAACTTTGATCAAATTCTTTGAGAGTCAACAACTTTCTTCTTAGTTTTTAAAAGAACTATGTACATAGATCTCCTAGGAATGACATTGACAAAGGAGTGATAGATATCTTCCATTATCTTTGCTTTCCCTTCCACGGACGTTGTAGTTGAATCCCTCCTGCGGCACTACGGGGAATTCTACATGTTCTCGGCACTGAAGAATAATTCGACGACTTTCTTCACATTTTCAATAGTCTACACAAAAATCTGATGGTCTTATTGATTCTCATCCGAAAAAGGCGATTATGAATCACAAACTATATATTCACTTATAATAGATACAAGGAAAAGGTAATATATGTGCAAAGGAAACCGATGCCTAGATGATTTACTTAAGTAATATAATTAAAATTTTGCATAAAACATATTACAAAGTGATCTAACTCAAAATTTTATGATTTAGTTATTTTGTGTGGTTTTTATGAGTGAATGCAAGGCAAGGCAAGGCAAGGCAAGGCAAGAACAAGAGTTTTTAGTTATAATTTATAAAATTATTACCCTTTGTCTTCTATTTTCTTTTATCTCTATCATTTTTTTTCCTTTGACATGACCACATAAATCGTATGACTCATCAATTTCTCTCAAAGTACATCATTTTCCTATGTTTAGGAAGTCTAAATGGAAATGAATGCATACCCAATATAAAATAAAATATTGAATTAGTTAAATAAAATATGTACATAGGTTTTATTTAGATGGTGTGAAAAGGTTAAATTAGACAAGATGGAGACGATGAAAATAGCATTATCAAAGGTTGGCCAGCCAGAAACATCTTCATCCTTAAGTTTGAAGATTTTCTTCCACTTTAGATGTGGTTTAGGAAAATTTAAGTCATCTCCATAAGAATAAGTGTCCAAAAATCAGAGTTACAGAAAATTTAAGAGGTGCGTGAATTTGAGCAAATGATCAATGGGATGCCAAGTGATCTTCTGCCTTCCTTGATTCAGTGTTTCAGCCATTACATCAAATCTTACATATTCCAAAATTCCTTCAAAACTTCTGTTGGAGGAAATTATAAATTATGTGTAGAAAGGTTTTCAATAATGGAAACATATTCAAAGCATATTATTTGGAAAAAGAAAAAAAGAGATTTCACCGATAGATGAGCAAGATACTATGCAATAATGGTCACTCTTCCTAAATCCAAATTCACTACCTTCACCACTTAAGATTGGAGTATAAAAATTGGACACATTAAAATCAACGAAATTATACTAAAGATGAACACTTAATACAAAAATTGATTCAAATTAGTATCCAAACTCCAAAGAAACAATACTAAAGATGAACACTTGAACAAAAAAGTTGATCCTAAGTAGCGTCCAAATTCTAAACAACCACTGAAAAGGTTTTGATCGTCTTGATTCATTCCACTTTTAGCCTTTGTTAATTGTTGTTGTGATTGGGTCTAACGTTGGGTGATATGTAATTAATTGTTGTTCGTTGACATGTCAATAGTAGGTGGGATACGACTATAGGTAATATGTATCACAAGGGATAGCTGGTGATTCCCTTGCAGCTCATGCAACTAAATATCACTCTACCATAATTATGAGCCTCTTCTTGACTTATCAAGTAAACACCAACCCTCTGCACTCATTAATTGTACCGTGACCCCCTCTATTAATTATGTTGTTGTAATAGGTTAGAGTTTGGTAATATGTTAATGGCAACAAATAAAGAAATCCCATCACATTTGCCCATGTTGGCATAGGAAAGAGAACCAATAAACGACCCATATAATTTGGGAAGAGAAACCACCAATAAATGACCCATATAAACCACCAATAAAATCTATGGAGAAATCATGCTGTATGAATTTGGGAAGCATTATTTTCTGCATTGATTTGCCTACAAGGGATGCAAGACAACTGATTTCTCCATAGATTTTATTATAAACCACAAAAAAAAAGCTATCCATTTGTGATATTTTATGAGAACTTCTATATGTTAAAAAATTTATTTATTTTTCTGAAATTAGATTTAAAGATGAAATGAATTTTTTGACATGATATTAAAGTTCATAATTTGCATAAATAAGATCTTGTTGTAATTGATAATTCAAGTATAAGACTCTATGGAGGTATTACTCATAATGTTAAAAGGATACCAAATTGCCTTACATTGTTTTTAAGTTATTATGAAATCTATTTTATATGAATCAGCTATTCCCTTTCTTACAGCTAATATGCTTATAGTTTAGATCTTATCTAAGAGTAACACTACCATTTAGGGTAATTCAAGATCCTCATAATCTTTTCGGTAACCTCCTTTGGGTAATTCAAGGTTTTAACTCGTACAACATGCCTTCTTAAGCACTTCATCTAGAATGTGTGGATTGATTGTTTTCTTAGAGTCGGACAACGCCGACAACAACTTCAAGCTGGACTTTCAGGGTGCAACGGTTCTTGATGTCGGCTGCCCTTTAACTTCTACTTCCTGGGCAATATCTTTTTATCCCATCCGAGGTTGAAACTTCCCGCATCAAATTGCTTAAAATATTACTTGTAAGACCATCTTTCGATCTTTACTTCACCCGTGGGAAACGCTGAAGTAGCTTATCTTGGTCGTAGGATCTTGTCAGACTAATATATATGTAACAATACAAGAACCTGTAATTGAATCGTTAAGCCAGAAAGAAAGGTAGCCGTTGGAACTTCGTGGCATACCTTTCAGCTTCTATTTTGTCTTAATTTTTGTGAACGAATAACTTCTTTTTTCTTTTTCACTAGATGCCAACATGCTTTGTACATAAACGCTATTTTTCCTCAATTTATTCGTAATGACACATTGTTCCCTGACACCCCTACTTGTTAGGCTAAACTACATACAGGTTCGTCATCATCAAGATTCAATGGTGATACGATATGCCTTAGTTCCATCCAATCGTGGGTTTTAGGAAGATCTTAGAGCTATAATGTACCTGCGAAGATCATCTTGCAGATCCAATGGGCTTGTTGATTTCCTGACTTAGCGGACCATTTTTTGGTGGGTGTGTTCAATGAGATGGTTAAGATTTAATGTTATGGTTGGTGGTTGAGATACGGGACAAGCCCGTGAACTCAAGGCGGTTGGTTTTATGTATTTGCGAACCAATAGGGTGTTACGACAAGTCCATTCGTGCGAACAGTTGCAATGAAAAGGCAGTCTCAATGTGGAAAATTTTTTAAATTTACGACACGGTCGTAGTCGTTTTTACGATTGTCATTGAATTGTTTTTTATTGGATTCGTCAAAGTAACAGTGGGTTAAATTGTTAATTTGCTAGTAGCTCAACAAAATTATTAATGACCTAAAGCCTTTTTTGTCTAGAGGTATTAAGTTTGGTACCTGTTTTTCATACCCCCTTTGCCTGACCTTTTTTTGTAATTCTGATGATTGGAGTGCTTGGAGCACATGGAATCATAAATTTAAAGTTAGTTGCCTTGATTGAGTGCATGACGAATGACAAAGGCAAGGTCCTTTTATAAATGATACAACAATAGTCTTGATTTCTTTTTTTGTATAGCAATTTGTTCTTAAATTTCTTGATTTTATTTGTTGTGCATATGAGTATTGCTTTCAAATGAGATCTAGACTGTCCAATAACTCACATTCTGGCTTAGGATATGTAACAAAAATGTGCTATTTATGATACATTATCCAGGTTAATACTAACTTACTTATATTCTCAATTTTTCCTATATATTTATGTAGAAATATTCCTCATGTCTTAAAAAAATATTTCATGTATATTCTTTATATAAGTTGTTACTATGATGATTAGCTTAGCTTAGCCTTGTAAAGATAGTGACAACTTTATATCATTTATGTTAGAAAATTTCGTCTCAAATGATACTCTTTTACAGGATCTAAGCATTGATCATGGAGAAATAATGGGTTTAATGTGCATAACATAAATAGATCAAAAGACATACCATATTTTTCCATTTGCGCCGCCATTTTGGACTAAGTCTTCCACTCTATTCTCTCCAAATACTGGCTCGATGAGATAGCCAAAAGTTGTTGCGTGAAAAGGTTAGGGAGAAGGCGATAACCATGACTGCGTAAAAGCCCCTCTTATTTACCCATGTGAATAAGCGGTTACTTGGTGTGTGTGAGTCGTGGGTTATTAGTGAGTTGTGTGCTTAGTGTTTTACGAGAGAGATGGGCATGATGGATGAGGTGGCGAAACTACCCTGAGGGGCAGTTTCCCACGACTAAACGCAATAAAACATGTTTCATTGTTATCTCCAAAATATCTCCCTTTAGCAACATTAAATATATTAAATATATTAAATATATTTATAAACGGAGAGCTAGAGGGGGGACTTAGCCAATTAATAAAATGTCCATACAAATAGCCTTACTCATCAAAGTCTATAAGATGGATAACGGCCCACACTAGCCAGTACCATATATGCAAAAGGGGAATATATGTACAATGTGTGTACAATTAAATGGACCAATAAAATCACATTGCATCGCCACGGTAGGGATTGATCATTTATGCATCATTGATATAAGCCCACATTACATGGACTCATACAATGAGCCAACAATTTAAACATTGCAATAGAATTAATAGTATTAAACTTGCTTGGCTCATTAAATTTTTTTCTTTTCCTTTCTTTTTATCACATCTTGTGATAGGATATTATGAATTTTAGCAGTAAAATTTGACAAAATATATGGAAGATGAACAACCAAATACAAAATTGGTTCTAAATGGCTAGATATGACACTAGGCCGATATTCACTACTTGAGACTCTAGGTGACCTATTGAAGAACTACAAACATAGTGTCCTTGGAGTGATATTGACAAAGGAGAGCAACTACCCCTCATCTTCTTTTGGATCACATAAATGCAATTTTGAAGAGACACTTTAGTATTTCAAATATATACATATATATATATATATATTCTCTTAAGATTTAAAGGGGTGGAAGTGAGACACTTCTCATGGACTGTAGTTTTGAAGGTGTATGAAAATTCAAGACAGCTTTTCTCTATTCTGAGTGGGCAGTTTTTACAGCGGTAGGCAATATCTTTGACTTCCTCCCACAGACGTTGCAATTGAACCCGTTCTGCCACAGTGAGGGGAAAAATACGTGTTTCTGGCACCTAGGAATAATTCGCCAACTTTCATAACATTTGGCGTGGAGATTAAAATTGCAGGGTTTGCAACTGTGAAACAATGATGCATCATCTTTTTTGAGGCAAGCTTTACATGCTTCATAAGGCACAGTGAGGCCCTCAGTGAGAGTCAGAGCATGGTCCGGGTGCAGTGGGTGCTGCACCGTAAGAGATCTCCATTTGTACGTGGGACCAGACGCTGGTTTCTCGCATCCACAGCAATGCCTCTCTGCTTCCTCCTCACTACTATTCTCGTCACTATTCTCCGCCACTTCTTCCTTTGCGCTACTGTTTTCCACCTTTCTGTCCTCCCTGCCATTGTTCTCTTCCTGTTCTTCCTCCGCGCCATTGTTATCCATCTCTTCTTTCAAGATCAAGTATGCGTTTGAAAACAATTAGATATCCATCTTGATTTGCTTCGCTTCGTGCATGATTGATGTTGGATAAAGTAACAGTCCAAGCATTTGTAGACAGGACCCGAGGCTTGCAATCAAACCAAACTTTTGACTTCTAAGTTTTTTTGGAAATGCCAAACTTAAATTTCCATTTTTCATGTGACCAGTGATTCTTTTCGTTTTATTAGTTATTTGTTTATAATATTAGATAAATAACTAAAAAACAAATTTTTTTTTGTAATAATTTGAAATTTTAATTTTAAATTCGATTAGTCTTATTATTTTTATATTATCACAATTTAATCTTATTTTTGGTACAAAAAGCACTTATCTTCCCATTCTACAAATATAGATATATATAAGCTCTACTTAATATGATATGACTAATTGTTTGGTATTCTAACAAGATGCCGCATAATTTAAAAGGTTAGACAAAATTTAAAAGAAAAAGAAAATATATCAAATGCTAAGACTGGAAGACCCTAAGAAACATAGAAACTAAATATATTGCATTGAAAGTTGTTACAATGCAGATACTTGATGAAACACATTAAGCAAGATGCTTTAAACTGCCTCTAAGTTTAATCGGTATAATAATAATTGAAATACTAGATTTTAAAAGAATACGAATATGACAAGTTGTTTTTTGGCTGTTTTTATGTACAATTAACTCTAGGATTTCAAAAGAATATCAATTATGTTTAACAAACAAAAAAGAATTGCAATACAGCTTCATATTTACTCCAAAAAACTTTTATGGTGTTATTATTGAGACTTTATAAACTATTACCTTTATTATTAGTTTGCAAATTTATTTGGATCAGACGCTCAGAAGTACTGGGCCCCCACCCAAAATTTCTGACCCATTACCTCCATCTTCATCGTCTTCTCCCTCCTTTCTCGTCCCTCCGTAAAACAAGATGATGAAGAGTAAAATCATTTCAACCGCATAAATTAAAAGTAGACAGTCAAAAATAACAAATTAAATGAAAAGGATTAACCATGGCATGCAGAAAGAAACTCAACAATGGCATTAAATTCAAGAAGCAACAACTATCTACACCGTCTCTTCTGAAGTATGCGGCAACTTTGCAGAGATGCTGCTGGGAAACTCTTTATCGCCTTCGGATCAATCACGTAAGTTGCAGGAACAAGGAACCATTTTCTGCCTTTTATTCATCATCGTCTTTTAGTGAACACGATATTAGCGTGGCAATGTTCTAAGTTTATAAATTTTCGTCTTTGTTTTCACTATGATATCCAACTCCAATATCCAACGATCAAGCAAATTCGTTATATACCAATTAAAAAAGGAAAAAAATTCTTAAAATGATCTTACATGATTTTTTCTTCTTTTAACTTTGCTCACGATTTATTGATTTTCCAAATTGAAGAAATAACTGAGAAGTAGTTACTTTCTTTTTGGTATGACTGTTTGATGAATTAACTTTCGGTTGAGTGCAGGTAAAGACCAATGCTAGAACAAGGCATTTCTAAGGGTGCAAATTGGCTTTCGCAACCATCTTTAAGTCGACCAACGAGTTTCAAAAAAAATTATTTTTGGACTTTAATTATTGCTAATCGAAAGCAATCACAAAGTCCTAGTGATAACAATAGCAGGAAAAGAAAAAAAATATTCTTGAAATTTATACAAATTAATTAAACTTCTTGTTTTGCAGCAACCACGCAGTAGCAATCACGTTTGTTGGTAGGTTGGTGCATCTTTGATGCAGGATCTTACTTAGAAGATCGTTTTTGTGATGCTTCCCATGCTTAGGCTCCTTATCACAATGTATTGTGATTTTGATATGTTAATACATACAATTAATTAGCTAGGTTGCTAAAAGATAGATCAATAAACATATGACAAAGGAAAAGCCATGGCATCAGATGGAAGAGTTTCTCAGTATCCATGAATATATTACATGCGTTTATCCATCTAAGGTCCAAAAAATATCGATGAAATCTAGTTGATAATCTTTTTGACAGATCTTTCACAGCGCTGGAAATTCCCTTCATGCGAATCCTTAACTAATTTGAATTTTCCCAGCTCTTCCTTTTCTCCTTTGAAATTGCCCCCAATCTCAATCAGTCATTTTTTAAGTGCAACCACGGTCTCAATGTTTTGCTCCCTCAGCATTTTAAATCTATGCCCTGCCGTCACTGTGATATCTACCGTGATACTTCAAGCGGAAGTTTTCCCAGTGCACACACAAAAGACAGGAATTAATAGTAGAAATCATGTCCGCTTGGTCGGCATCACACCAGTAGTGAATTCTTAAAGATCCACTGACATTTGTCCTGCTAATCACCACATTTCTCGCTATTTCAAAGTCTGAAGCTTTCAAAATTACATTGTTGCAGATATTATTCAGATATAATTTTGACCATGCCCGGAGTAAGGCTTATTTATATTATTCATGTTTGTCAAGTTGACACTGGAGAATGAAACATAATCTATCTTTCATTTGCCAAGTAAAAATAACTAAAGAGTAACATGCCATTGATGTTACAAAAGGCTGAAGCAAAAATTTCTAGTACCACTAGCAAGTAGACTCATCAATAGACGCAATAATATATATATGCTAAAAAAAAAATTGAAATCCTAATTAATGTACTGTGAACAAAAATTACATAATGAGATTACTAATAACTATAACTTCATTTGGCAAACATTTTAGTTTGACATTGCCTATGAATAACAAACTTACATCGACTACATTCAACAGCTTGTAGCCCCCATTCATCCCGTCTACTATTTTTTTCAAAGGGTTCATCACATGCATCACATGGAGGGGAGTCTTCAGTCCTTTGCACAAAAGTGAGAGGATGGTTATGGGCTTCACTTACATAATGTCCAGATTTGAAGTTAGTTTTGAGAATGCATTCTGAATGCACAGTAAAGTCACATTGTTCGCACCAATAATAACAAATGTCTGAATCTCTTTCTTCTTCACAAATGAAACAATAATATTCTTCAGAATTGTCACATGCATTAGTGAGAGTCAAGAGATGTTGATGATATCGGTATCTAGCAACATGTGGTAAATTAGCACATTCAATGCCTAAATTAGCCTTACACCCATCCGTGCATACGTATTCTGTGGTTGAAACACCGCAACCAATACAAGGCTCTTTAGCTCTTTCATCTTTTCCAAGGAGGAAAAGCTTGTGCAGGTGAAGTGGATGTTCAATGGCTTCTGGGATCAATCCACATTGAACGTCCAATTGAAAGGGATCGCACTCATCACATTTATAGGCGTAGCCATCACGACAAACCCCACACATTTCACACAAAATGAACATTTCCCGGGATGGTGCTTGTGAAATGAGGTTGAGTGGATGTTTATGTAGCAACCCACGTTTAATGGTAGTGGGTAGTTGAGCGCACCTTGAATGCAAGAAAAAGTGACAATGCACACAACCATAATACGGAATGGAGATTATAGATTGGATACATGCCTCGCATTGTTTGTCATACCCGGGATCTTCACGGGTGAGGATAAGCTTATGTTGTGGATGATTAAAATGTTGAATTTTTTCAGGTCCAATAGCTCTTTCAGCCTCTTCTTCCTTTAACCCCTCGACTAAATAAATAGCATACTCATGGCAATTACCTGGTACCGACTCAATTGTTGCATCTTTATCCTCGTATTTTCTAGCACACTTGAGATGCAGAATGTAACCACATTTGACACAATAATAAGCTCCATACCTTGTATTCACCTGTTTGCGACAGAGTCTACAAAATACCTTGTCATGTTTATTGATTAGTCTAATAGTATCAGTGAAAGTGAGATGATGACCATGTAACGTAGATCGTATTTTTTCTGAAAAGTCAGAACAGTCTTTCTCCATTGTGCGGTGGCAGATATTACACATGTAAGGAAAACCCATGGTTTCCTCACCGCAGGCTTCGCATAAGAACCGGTCTGGCATCCCCTGGAGGAAGACTCTGTGTTCGTGGAAGCGGGGAGAAGAAATTTGGAAAAGTGGTAAACATTTGTTGTGGAGATAAACCTTGCAACTTTCACAACCGTAAGACAAGGATTTCTTGGCTTTGATGCAAGCATTACATCGTTCCTTTTCTTCTTGGAGAGTAAGCACGTGGTCTGAGTGTAGAGGGTGCAGTACCGCGAGGGACAACTCGGTGCAAGATTTGTGGAGGAGAAAGGTGCATCCACGTAAGGCGCATTTGTACGCCGGAAGAGATACCGGTTCCTCGCAAGCCCAACAAACAACTTTCCCTTTGGCTCTATTATCCACCTCGTCTACCAAGATCAATTCGTGCCTCCGCGAACGATGAATATATTCTACCCTCTGTTTCCAATCTCTTTTGGTTGGGCAAGATTTATGTATGATGAAGCCGCATCCTAATTCCAAACATTTGTAGACGGGACCCACCACTTGTTCCTTGCACAGAGAGCACTTATCTTTGCATGCAAGCTCTTCTACAAAGATCAAGTGATGCCATGGACTGCGATCTCTTGGCTCTGGCTGCGGCTTCAGCTCTAGCTCTATCTCTGGGGCGGAGCATTTGGGGTGGAGGTAAACGTTGCAAAGTCGACAATCGTAATATAAGCATTCGATGAGTTTGTTGCAAGCATTACACCTTTTATCTTTTCCACGGCTACCCCTCCAAAGTTCTATTGCTTGAAGAGTAAGCATGTGGTCTGAGTGCTGGGGGTGTAGTACTGCGTGGGATAACTCGGCGCAAGATTTGTGCAGGAGAAAGGGGCATCCAGGGATGGAGCACTTGTACGCCGGAAGAGATGGTGGTTCCTGGCATACCCAGCAAACAACTTCCTCTTCGGCTCCATTCTCCACCTCTTCTACCAACATCAAGTGATACCTCAACCCATAGGAATAAGAATGGAATTTCATCCTCTTTTCCCAAAATCTTTGCGTTGGGTTGGGGCAAGATTTATGTTGGATAAAATCGCATTCCAAGCACTTGTAGACGGGACCCACTGCTTGTTCCCGGCACAGCTTGCATTGCCCTTCGTCCCGGACATCATCTGCAAGCTCTTCTACAAATATCAAGTGATGCCATGGACTGAGATCTCCGATCTTGATTTCTGGCTCCATTTATCTTTCACACACAATCAAAGGACTCACACAAAGATGGAATATGAAAGATGATTAGTATTCCAACTAGTGAAGAATTCGAACGGGCGAATAGCTGCTTCGTCCTCAAACAAGATGGCTGGCTTTCTACCTGATAAGGATCCGAAACGTCGGCCAGCTGTAACGTAAATTGAAAAAAAAACATTAAAACTAACAAGTTGAAAGGGCCGGAGCCCAAATCCTTTTCTCACGGTCAAAAGGTATTAAATTATTCAAACTTTATAGATAAATGCAATAGACTTAATAAAATTAGCTAATCAAATATCTCGATTTTGAAAAATCATAATAAATTACTGTAAAGAGTTTTAATTATAACCTCTATTTTTTTCTCTAATTATAACTTTCAGATCTAAAATCCTGAAAATAGATGAGTACATTATGAATTAATAATGCATTAGAACATGTGATACAAATTGTTACGATACGAAAAAATGATTAAATATATTAAAAATAAATAATTAAATTCTGTTGTCTATTGATTCTCTTGGTGATTTTAAACCACTTTGTTACTAACAATGTTTGCCCAAAAAATTTACGAAATTTTTAAAAGTTTATATATTTTAAAACAACTTGGCAGAACTTGAATCTTGCAGTATTGTAATATTGAAAATTATTTGTCTTTGTGAATACCTTAGTCTGGCCTCAAAAACCGATCAGTTTGTAGTACTTTTGCAAAGAATATGTCGGCTTTTTAGGATCAACGACGCCTTTAAAACTGATCAACGTGCCTTTATATTTCCTTCATCCCCCTGGGACACTATCACTTTTGCAAAGAATCTGCTGGCCTTTTTAGATCACCCGTGCAAATTTTCGAAATTGAAGATGCCTTTAAAACCTATCAAACTGAGTAGCTCTTGACAGCATGCCAACGTAGCTGTCATCAATTATACTGGTAACTGCGAAAAATCAACAACCTCTTTGAAATCAACCAGGCCAAGGAATTTTCACTGTCAATATGAACGCAAAAAAGAAAAAAAAGAGAAAGAGAGAGAAATCCTAAGCAGTCTCCAAATTGTTAACAACCACTAAAAGATTGAATTTGTTGGATAAATACGTGTTGCAACGCCAGTATTCACTAACTGGTTGCTTATAATAATTCATTCCACTGTTAACCTCTACTGATTGTCGCCATGTAAGCAATCAGTAGAATAAAGGCTGCCGTATGAGTGTTCGTGGTCCTGTATTGCATGGGATAGATGTTGATTTATGAAAGAAGAAGTGCAAGCCATTGGCGCATTTACATGTGGGACCAAATGCCTACCAAATACTAACCTACCATAATTATGATATGTAGTATGAATCCCTCTATTAATTATGGTTCTGACAGGGTGGAGTTTGGTGATACATCAATAGCAGTACGTAAATGAGTCCCATCATGTTTGCCTTGGTGGCTACAGGCATTAATTCATGAACGATGTCCATTTGCCCTGGCAACCCACCATTATCAACACGTTTCTTTCACACTGGTTTCAGCGTTCCTAAAGTCTTCAGAATTAACTATTTCTCGGGTAAGCATGCCCGTGGCCACTTGTGGCATACCCTTCACCTTCTTTCCCATCAATTTATTTTCCTTCCCTGACCACACATTATGAATAACCCTTATGGGTTTTTAATAAAGTTGAAGAAACTTTAATATTTAATTATTTTCGGATAAGCATACCTATTGCCATTCGTGGCATACCCTTTATCTTCTATCTTATCAATTTGTTTTCCTTCCATGACCACATATATTATGCAACCTTCAAAAGTTTCACATGTATTTAGCTTAAAATTTGTTTCCAGAAAGAATAAGCCTTCTGTTTATCAAACTTGCTCCTAATTTCAGGTTGCAGCCTCTAAAGTTTTGAACCAATTTTCTAGGATTGTCCCTAGAAATAAAGTCTTATTTCTCATATCTATGAAAACTGTCCATCGGTTTCAATAGTCTACACAAAAATCTGATGGTCTTATGGATTCTCATCCGAAAAAGCGATTAGGAATCAAAAACTATAAATTCACTTATAATAGATACAAGGAAAAGTTAATATATGTGCAAAGGAAACCGATGCCTAGATGATTTACTTAAGTAATATAATTAAAACTTTGCATAAAACATATTACAAAGTGATCTAATACAAAATTTTATGATTTAGTTATTTTGTGTGGTTTTTATGAGTGAATGCAAGGCGAGGCAAGAACAAGAGTTTTTAGTTATAATTTACAAAATTATTACCCTTCGTCTTCTATTTTCTTTTATCTTTATCATTTTTTTTTCCTTTAAGATGACCACATAAATCATATGACTCATCAATTTCTCTGAAAACACATCATTTTCCTATGTTTAGGAAGTCCAAATGGAAATGAACCCATACCCAATATAAAATAAAATACTAGATTAGTTAAATAAAATATGTACATGGGTTTTATTTAGATAGTGTGAAAAGGTTAAATTAGACAAAATGGAGACGATGAAAATAGCATTATCAAAGGCTGGCAAGCCAAAAACATATGCATCCTTAAGTTTGAAGATTTCTTTCACTTTACATGTAGTTTAGGAAAATTTAAGTCATCTCCATAAGAATAAGTGTCCAAAAATCAAAGTTACAGACAAATCAAGGGATGGGTGACTTCGAGCAAATGATCGATGGGATGCCAAGTGATCTTCGCCTTCCTTGATTTAGTGTTTTAGCCATTGCATCAAATCTTACATATTCTAAAATTCCTTCAAAACTTCCATTGGAGGATATTATAAATTATATGTAGAAAAGTTTTCAATAATGGAAACATATTCAAAGCATATTTAGTTGGAAAAAAAAAAAAAAGATTTCACTGATAGATGAGCAAGATACTATGCAATAATGGTCATGCTTCCTAAATCCAAATTCACTAATTTGTAGGCATGGTACGACTATAGGTAATATGTATTGCAATGGATTCCCTTGTGGCTCATGCAACTAAATATCATTTTGCCATAATTATAAGCCTTTTCTTGTCTTATTAAGTAAACACCAACCTTCTACACTCATTAACTGTGACTCCCTCTATTAATTATGTTGTTGTAACAGGTTGGAGTTATTGATATGTTAATGGTGGTAAGTAAAGAAATCCCATTACATTTGCCCATGTGGGCACCATGCATTAATTCAAGACTCACGTATAGTTTCTTTGCTAATCCACCATTATTAACTAGTTGGACATTTGTCAATGAATAATTTGAAAGGCTATTTCATCAAACTTTAGTCCTTCCCTCGTTTATGGTGCTATTGACCTCTACTTGAATGTTTTCCCCAAAAAAAAAAAAAAAATCTCTCTTAAAATTTAAAAGAGTTATATAAAATAGAAGTCTTCGTAATTCATGTAAGTCTTCTCTTAATTTGTAAAAGGTTAAAATGCAAGATTGTTCCATCATATTCTAACAATTGGACCAATTGCATAAGTCATTAGATTGCAAAAGCATTTTCAGTTCTGGTGGAAATCTTAGTAACGTTTTTGTTGTATATGTGGAAAGGAGAAGAGATTCAAACCCCTACTCAGGTGAATTTGTTGATAAGGAATTCTAACCCAATTATCATTAGCCAAAAGAGTTTTTCTTTTTTGTTGTATCTGAGTGATTTGATACTGAACATCAATAATTTTGTCCTATCATAAACATTGTTAGGCTCAACATTACAAGCACCAAGTGAAGTCTGATTTGTTTTGCTTATCACAGCTACCACAAGAGAAAAGATTGACCTCTACCTTAACTTCAGAATGCAACCCCAAATCCACTAACGGAAAGGCAATGGATGAAACTCCATCTGAATATCCGATAATGAAAGGAGAAACGGGCAAAACAACCATGCTTGTTCTCCGACTACAGTTAAGAAAATTGGGGAAACGCCCATAGGGATTGGAAATTCAATGCCCTAAAATCTTCTATATAAATCCTTCTTTTTTAGCATAAACATGTAGGAAAGAAGAACCAAAAATTCCATTCTTTAAAGTATGTTCTCTCACTTGCTCTGTAGTCAATTTCTTATTCTTTTAAATCTTACTCTTGATACTATAAACACTTGTCTTCTATTCCAGAAAATCATAATCCCACTTATTAGCATCTGTTACTCGGCTCATCCTCTTTGCATAATTTGTACTTGTTTGATTTACGATTGTTTAACAACCCATAAGTAAGACTCTGGGTAGCATACTTGCAATAAAGCCTAGTTAGCTTCCAAATTGGCTGTTGAATCATCCAAGTTTGTTAAATAAGTGGAAGTCCAATACACATCAGAGGGTGTGTGTACCATCACATGGCTACAACCAGGCTTGCCAAGCTATATACCATCACATGGCTCTGGCCAGATCTATGAAGGAGCAATGTCTCACACCTTTCTGGCTTGTCCTTAATAGTCTTGGAGATGGACATGGCACCAAATCTACTGGATGACTATAAAGCTAGTTTCTGAGCCTCTCCAACGTGTATATCCTTCAGTAAAGGGGTTCTGCAGCGTCACGTTGTTGGCCAGCCCATTGGTGAATTATTAGAGCTTCACATGCCTATTTGCCAAGCCACTACCATCCACACCTTTCTGTCATGGAAATTTTCACGTCTTCCAAGTCTGGAAAATTAGCCAGAAAAGGGTGGTCTATTTTTCTTCCTTGTGATCAAGACTTAGAAACCCATAATAAGAATAAGTAGCTGACAAAGCTTGAAGAAATGAATGTATAGTCAATTGTGTAGTTTAACACTACTGTCATGTTCTGACTCCCAATGGGATTAAAATATTCTAACTTAGTGCTTTTATTATTTTCACGAGTGGACAATGTTGCCACCTTGCATTCAGGGTCATGAAGGCCAACAATGGTTGTTATTGAAAATCAATCTTTTTTATTTTAAGTTTTCTTAATGATTGTTAAGGATGTGGGAGATTATACCCCTGTAAATTGGAACAAAGATAATTGGAATTGACAAAAATAAGAAGCAAAGAAGCAAAGAACAAAAGAAAAAGCTTTTTGAAGTGTTGATGGTAATGATAAACATATTTTCAATCTAACAAAGAAATAATAGGTGAAATAAGATTATTACTTTCAGTGCATAGTGATAGCTATCGATTTAAATATTTCAGTTCATGGAGTTAATTGATCATTACTACTGATTCTTTCAAGAAAAACTAAGTTATTTTATTTCCTTATTTATCAATGTCCTCATGTTTAACAACTTTCATGATTGATGTTGGAGAAAGAGTTATCTCATTGCCATCATTTATCAATTCTTTTAAAAATATCACAACATAACTATATTGTCCTTACTATTTATGAAGTCCCAAAATTTAAGGTAAGTTTAAAGATATAGGCAATAATACCATGTCTTAGAAATAAAAAATTACAAACCAATGCTAATTATAACTATGAAGGACCAACTCCCAATCGAGGATTCAAATATTGGAATTGAAAGCCTTAAAATTTAATGAGCATTTAACTTATTGCCCGATGATCAAAGATATGATAAGCAGTCAATAGAGTGATTGTGTAGATGTCTTCAACATTGCCAATGTTTATGATAAGCAACCTTTGACCCTGTTGCATACCTTTTATCTTCTTTCTTATCTTATCTTGTTTTCCTGTATCTTTGAAATATGTGCATCAATTTTAGTGGTCTATACGAATAACATGATAAAGGTTTCTCCAATAAAAGAAATCTCCATATTCCAAAGAAAAACTACAACCAAATCAACTTCTCCAGCTTCTAGCTCTTATCAAATCCAAGTCATCTGCGTAATAAAAAAAATGCAAAATTAAAACCTTAAAAAAATGTAGACCTATAGACAATTTAAGCGTGGGTGCTTTTGCGCAAATGGCTCAATAGGATGGTCCTATAACTTTTTTGCTTAAACTCTTGAGCAAGTAAAACCAACCTTCGTTCTAAAATTTCTTTGAGCGTTCTGTTGGATGATATTAAAAGACATCTAAATACAAAAAAAATAAGAAATTAATCTTGAGTGGTCTTCAAATTGTTAACAACCCCTAAACAATTGGATTTGTTGGGAAAATACATGTTGCAACGCCAATATTCACTAACTGGTTGCTTGTAATAATTCATTCCACGATTAACCTCTATTGATTGTCGCACCATGTTAGCAATCAATAGAATAAGTCGCGGTATGAGTGTTGGTGGTCCTGCATTGCATGAGATGGATGTCGATTTATGAAAGGAAGGTTGTTGCATGAGTGTTCGTGGTCCTGTATTACATGGGATAGATGTTGATTTATGAAAGAAGAAGGTTCAATCCAGTTGGCGCATTTACATATGGGACCAAATGCTGACCAAATACTAACCTACCATAATTATGAAACTGTTCTTGACTTATCAACCAAACACTTATTTACCGTGAATCCCTTCATTAATTGCGTTCTGATAGGGTGGAGTTGGGTGATACGTCAATAGCAGGACGTTGAGGAGTCCCATCATGTTTGCCTCGGTGGCTACTGGCATTAATTCATGAATCCCGCCAACCCGCCATTACCAACACGTTTCTTTCATGCTTGTTTCAACGTTCATGAAGTCTTCAAAATTAACTGTTTCTCGGATAAGCATGCCTATAGCCACTCGTGGCATACCCTTCACTCTCTTTCTTATCCATTTGTTTTCCTTCAATGACCGCATATATTATGCATAACTCTATGGGTTAATAATTTATTTAAAAAAAAAGAAAGATAAATTTATAATAATAAAAAAATTTAGTTTACAAAAATATAAAAATATATCTCAATATTACAAAAGTTATAAAAAAATAGAAGTTGCAGGAACAATGGCATACCCTTCAGCTTCTTTCTTATCAATTTATTTTCCTTCCATTACCACACATATTACGAATAACCCTTATGGGTTTTTAATTTTGTTAAAGAAACTTTAATATTTAACTATTTAACTATTTTTTGGATAAGCATACCCATGGCCAGTCGTGGCACACCCTTTATCTTCTGTCTTATCAATTTGTTTTCCTTGCATGACCACATATATTATGCATTACCCTCATGGCTTATTAAGTTCGTTGAATGACCTTTAATATTCCCATTGTTTAGGGTAAGCAACCTTCAAAAGTCTCACTTTTATTTAACTTAAATTTATTTCCAGAAATAATAAGCCTTTTGTTTGTCAAACTTGCTCCTAATTTCAAGCTGCAACCTCTAAAGTTTTGAATCAATTTTCTACGATCGTCCCTAGAAATAAAGCCTTATTTTCACATATTTATGAAAACTGACCATCATTTTCAATTGTCTACACAAAAATCTGATGGACTTATGGATTATCATCCGAAAAAGCGATGAGGAATCATAAACTATAAATTCACTTATAATAGTTACAAAGAAAACGTAAGATATGTGCAAAGGAAACTGATGCCCAGATGATTTACATAAGTAATATAATTAAAATTTTGCATAAAACATATTACAAAGCGATCTAATACAAAATTTTATGATTTGGTTATTTTGTGTGGTTTTTCTGAGTGAATGCAAGGCAAGGCAAGAACAAGAGTTTTTAGTTATAATTTACAAAATTGTTACCCTTCGTCTTCTATTTCCTTTTATCTCTATCATTTTTTTTTTACTTTGACATGACCACATGAATGGTATGACTCATCAATTTCTCTAAAAACACATAATTTTCCTATGTTTAGGAAGTTCAAATGCAAATGAATGCAGACCATGTATTGAGTTTTTAAAGGACTTTGATGGGTTAGCTAAATAAAAATATGTATGTGGGTTTTATCTAGATGGTGTGAAAAGGTTAAATTAGGCAAAATGGAGACGATGAAAATAGCATTATTAGAGGTTGGCCGGGCAAAAATATCTGCATCCTTAGGTTTGAAGATTTCTTCGGCTTTAGATGTGGGTTAGGAAAATTTAAGTCATCTCCATAAGAATAAACATCCAAAAATCAAACTTATAGATAATTCAAGGGGTGGGTGACTTCGAGCAAATGATCAATGGGATGCCACGTGATCTTCTGCCTTCCTTGATTCAGTGTTTTAGCCATGGCATCAAATCTTATACATTCTAAAATTCCTTCAAAACTTCCGCTGGAGGATATTATAAATTATATGTAGCAAGGTTTTCAATAATGGAATCATATTCAAAAGCATATTTATCTGGAAAAAAAAAAAAGGATTTCACCAATAGATGAGCAAGATACTATGCAATAATGGTCATGCTTCCTAAATCCAAATTCACTACCTTCAAAACTTAAGATAGAAGTATAAACATTGGACGCATTTAAATCAACAAAAACATACTACACGTGAACACTTGTTACAAAAACTAATTCAAATCATGTCCAAACTCTAAAGAAACAATACTAAAGATGAGCACTTGAACCCAAAAATTGATCCTAAGCAGTGTCCAAATTCTAAACAATGACTGAAAAGGTTGATTTGTTGAATAAATATATGTTGCAACTCCAATATTCACTTATTGGTTTTGATCATCATGATTCATTGCACTTTTAGCCTCTATTAATTGTCATTGTGATTGGGTCTGATGTTGGGTGATACGTAAATAATTGTTGTTACGTGACATGTCAATGGTAGGTGTGGTACGACTATAGGTAATATGTATCACGATGGATAGCTAGCTATTCCCTTGTGGCTCACGCAATTAAATATCAATATGCCATAATTATAAGCCTTTTCTTGAATTATCAAGTAAACACCAACCCTCTGCACTCATTAATTGTACCATGATCCCTCTATTAATTATGTTGTTGTAATAAGTTTAAGTTTGGTGATATGTTGATGGTAGCAAGTAAAGAAGTCCCATCACATTTGCTCATGTGGGCACCATGCATTAATTCAAGATTCATGTACAGTTTCTCTGTCAATCCTCCACTATTAACTGGTTGGACATTGTTAATGTATAATTTGAGATATTATTTTGTTAAACTTTAGTCCTTCACTCATTCATGGCGCTTTTAAAAAAATCTCTTAAGATTTGAAAGAATTATATAAAATAGAAGTCTTCATCAATCATGTAAGTTTTCTCTTAATTTGTAAAGGTTAAAATGCAAGATTGTTCCATCATATTCTAGCAATTGGACCAAGTGCAAAAGCATTTTCAATTTTTATGGAAATCTTAGTAACCTTTTTGTTGTATCTGAGTGGTTTGGAACTGAACGTCTATAATTTTGTCCTGTCAGCAACATTGTTGGGCTTAACATTGCAGGCACCAAGTGAAGTCCGATTTGTTTTGCTTTCCATAGCTACCACGGGAGAAAAGATCGACCCATACCTTAGTTTGAGAATGCAACCCCAAATCCACTAATGGAAGGGTAACGGATGAAACTCCAGTTGAAGATCCGATAATGAAATTTTAAAGCTTCGCACGCCTATTCACTAAGCCACTACCATCCATACCTTTCTACCATAGACATTTTCACGTCTTCCAAGTCTAGAAAATCAGCCAGAAAAGGGTGGTCTGTTTTACTACTCAGTGATCAAGACTTAGAAACCTATAATTAATTATGTAGTTTAACACTGTTGTGATGTTTCAGTTCCCAGTGACATTAAAATATTCTAACTTAGTGCTTTTATTATTTTCAGGAGTGGACAATGTTTGCTACTTTGCGTTCAGCGACATGAAGGCCAATAATGGTTGTTATTGAAAATAAATCTTTTTTATTCATTTCAAATTTTCTTAATGGTTGTTAAGGATGTGGGAAGTTATGCCCTTCTAAACTGAAGCAAAGATAGTTGGTATTAACAAAAATAAGAGGAAAAAAATAAAAGAAAAAGCTTTTTTGAAGTGTTGATGGTAATGATAAACATATTTTCAATGTAAGAAAGAATTAAGAGCCCGGATGGGATTAGTGCTTTCAATGCATAGTGCTAGCTATCCATTAAAATATTTTCGTTAATGGAGTTAATTGATCATTAGTGCTTGTTAACGGACACGTGTCACGCACGTGTCACGCTTGTCGCCACCTCGACGCCACGTCAGCAGGTCAGCGCAAACCCTAGCGGAACCGGGCGACCCGACATGAATGCGCGACCCGCTTCATGACCCGGTTCCGCCCGCGCTCGCGTTCGTCGCCTTCCTCCGAAGTTCTCTCCAACGCCGCCGAGAGATTTCTTTCCATATTCATTGTGATTTGTTTGTAAATGTGATTTAATTTTGTAAATCGTCAATCGTATATAGGTTCTGTAATTACTCTGTAAATCACATCGGGAAATCAATCAAATTGAAACCTTCTCACATCTAGGGTTCTTCGTGTTCTTCATAACCCGTGTCTGTTCATCTTCTCCTCCGCCGAAATCGAAATTCCAGCCATTCAATCGTGTCTCATTCTGTCTTACAGTGCTCATTTTTACAAGACAAACTAAATTACTCTATTTTCTTATTTATCAATGCCCTATAATTTAACAACATCCATAATTAATGTTAGAGAAAGAGCTACCTCATTGCCATCATTTGTTAGTTCTTCTACAAAAATCACAACTTATCTAGATTGTCCTTACTATTTATCAAGTCCCAAAATTTGAGGCAGCAGTACCATGTGTTAGAAATAAAAAATTACACACCACTACTAATGATACCTACAAAGGACCAACTCCCCATCCGGGAATTCAGATATTAGAATTGGGAGCCTCACAATTTGTTGAGCTTTTAAATCACTGCACACTTCGCTTACTCGTTGCATTCCCAACCTGTATCAACTGGATCATGGTAGGGATCGACAATAAGCGATATGTCAATAGCAGTCGACAGAGTGCTTGTATATAGTTACATGTGTCACTTTGGTGGGATCATGACAGTGAATCATTCAATCACCATGACACTGATCCTGCTAACTTTTTCCTTTTTAATTTTTTAAATGGTGGTTAAGATGCCGGAAATCATGTCCTGAACTACAGCAATGATAGTTTAGTAATGGACAAAAGTTAAGAGGATAAGAACAAAAGAAAACCTTTTGAAAGGATCGACTTTATAAATCTTTATGATCATGATAAATTATACTTGAGCTAATAAAAGATTTAATTGGTGGCATAGAAATTTGTTTTTGAGTTAATTGTGATAGCTATCTATTGGGGCAAGGATAATAGGCTCTTTTAACATTTTTTTTAAAAAGAGAATATACTTCATTGTGAAGTACTTTTCACAAAAGAATACTTCATTATAGGTTGTAAGAACAAAATTAATAAGAAAAATTTTCAGAAAAGCGTATGCAGAACCATTTCACAAGCTATAATTTGTTCATTTTCTTTTAGAAT
This sequence comes from Casuarina glauca, assembly GCA_028551395.1. Lineage (NCBI taxonomy): Eukaryota > Viridiplantae > Streptophyta > Magnoliopsida > Fagales > Casuarinaceae > Casuarina > Casuarina glauca. The sequence continues at coordinate 29,138,299 of CM052351.1, read as the reverse complement.
GAGATATAAAAGTGAAACTATGAGTGGCAGATAATTTTTAATAAATAAAAACGGCATAACCCAATTGGTTGAGTTAAGTGTGACAACTTCATTATATTTTTTGTTGGTAATAAAAGCCCACAGAGTCAGCCGAAAAAAGTGGGCCAGCTTTTATAAATCCAGCTTCTGGTTAAGAAGAAGCAACGTGAACCCGGGCTGGAAGAACGAGGAGCTGCTTCCGTCTCTCTCACGGGTCCAATTATGGATTCAATGGCTTTCAATCCACGCTCTCAAACAAACTATAAAGGATTCGTTTTTTTTTAAAAAAAAAACTTATAATATTTGTTCCAAATTAAATCATTTTTATCCTATATTAGATAAAAAAATTGAGTTTAATTGGAGTAATTGAATACAGTATTAGTGACAAGTTATAACAAGATTTCTTGTAAATGCCTAAGTTTGTTTCTTCGTATGGCAATTTGTTCTGAAATTTACTGAAAAAAATAAAGATCTTGTTTGGTCACCGTTCAACAATGGAAACGACACCTACAAGTGCATTCTCTAAGTTATACGATTAAACAATTGCTATATTAGTCCAATGAGATTGCACAACAAAGTGTCATTCTGCATAAGAGTAAGAACAATATCTTAGGAAAATCGTTTTTTCTATATCATTGCCTGATGTTAAGTCGAGACTTATGAGAATATGGTAACACTACCTCCGAAGGAATCGATGAGATGGAGCTAAAGATACCAAACTTGGGCTTTCATGGGCTTGTATCTTTTGCAATTGTTAATGGGCTTAGGTTGGCAGAATTGATATATCATGTTGGAATATGGAGACGACCAATAAGGCTAAGTAAATTAGTCAAGTGCAAATAAAAAAATCCTAGTCCTTTTAAATTAGTCATGTGCAAAGGTCAAAGGTAATATGTCCCAAAATGTGTTGGTTGTTACACGAAGTTTTTGTTGAGAGATTTATTAGCTGATCCGAGGTTTGATGTATGTAATTCTAAATAACTCTTCTTAACTCTTTCCTTGAACAAGGAGATAATCTATTGTAACTGTACAAACATCCTTATTTAAATTATACAGGATCATGATATGAAAAGACCTAGACCTGAACATCTTTTGATGTATGTCGTTTTCCTAGACTCAGTCCAACATTGTTTTGCGTCTGGTTAAGATCTAATACCGTGGTGGGTGGTTGACAAGCGGGACAAGCCCATGAGCTCGAGGTTGTTAATTTTATGCATTTTTGGGACTAAGAAGGTCTTATGATAAGTCCCTGCTTGTGAACGGTTGTAGTGAAAATGCGGCCTGTTACAGATGGGTGTAGGCCTTTTTAAAGTTGTCGTTGAAAATCATTTTTGAGTGGGTCCACCAAAGTAACATTTGTCCAAGAGAGATCCACATATGAATATTAATAGCTGAATTTTTTTTAAAACCAATAAAATAAAGTTTTTAGTTTAAGTAAAACATACATGCCCAAACCCATGAAGGGGACCAAACTCATCGGGCCGTATCACTAGTGATCGACTTCTAACAAACTTGTCACACGTCCCTGTCTCACCATACCACGACATCTCTACATCGGCAATTTTCAAAACAAATCATTCATTAGATAGTGACAGTTGGTGCACAATTGGAACATATTTTGCAAGAATAAAACTAAAAGAAACCAATATACATAATATGCTTTTTGTTCAAGCTTAATTTCCTATTTTCCCTCATTAATCTTACCTTTGTTTTTGATATTTCTTATAGGATTCTCTATACGTAATGTTTTAGTATAATACAACACTTCAATTCCCTTTTCCGCTTACGCACATTTTCATATATGTATATGTGTTGTTATGTTATTTTTGTATGGATCTTGTACCTTATTAGTTTAAAATGTATTTGATCATTATAAAGCCAGCTGTATTATTATTTTTGTTGGAGATAAGTTGTTGATATGGCTATTGTTATTTATGATTATTTACATATAAGTGGATCTTTGTAACTTGAGAAATTATTTTAACTAAATATTTTGTGTTATTTCTGTCCTTTACAAATGTTGTATTGTAAATAGGCCTTACATTCTAGGTCTAAGCCAAAAAACACTAACTTTTTCCCCCAACTCTTGTTTGCTTCTTCTTGCTTTTTACTTTCTGTCAATTTCGGATTCTTAAACTTGAAAATGGAACTTGTTATAACAAAGAAATCCACTATACTTGTGTGTGTTAATGTGAGCCGTTTTTCCTTATCTTTATACGTTGTGATGTGAACTTGTACTTGATTTACATTTTGTATTCACCCATTTGTGACAACGTCTACATGGTACCTTGTCCAGAATCTTGATTTGACTAACAGAATAGATGAATGTGACACAATTCTCATGAACTGTAGTTTTAAAGGTGTCTAAAACTCAAGCCAATTTTTCTCCATTATGAGTTGGCAGTCGTTGCAGTGGTAGGCAATATCTTTGCTTTCCCTTCCACGGACGTGGCAGTTGAACCCCTTCTGCAACAGTACGGGAAATACTACATGTTCTTGGCACTAAGGAATAATTCGACAACTTTCTTCACATTTGGCTTCGAGGTAAAAACGGCAAGGTCTACAACGGCAAAACCAGGATTCTTCTATTTTGCGGCAAGCTAAGCACATGGTCTGGGGTGTAGTGGATATGCTGCACCGTAAGAGATAGCGCGACGCATGATTTGTGCAGGAGGAAGCGGCATTGAGGGGCGGAGCATCTGTACGTTGGACCAGATACTGCTGATCTCGTCACTATTCTCCGCCTGTTCTTCCTTTGCTTCATTGCTATTCCATCTCTTCTTTCAGGATCAAGTGATGAATTAAATCCCAAATCCGTTGCCTCTCTCCTGGTATTCTTAGATTGGCGCATGATTGATGTTGGAAAAATTTGCATTCCAAGCATTTGTAGACGGGACCCAACGCTTGCTTATCGCACACCTCGCAATAAGCTTCCTTACTGACATCATCTACCAATTCTTCCACAAGGATCAAGTAATGCCATGGTTTGAGATCGCTCAACTCCATCTCTGTCCCCATCTCCCACACACACAATCAAACAAGTCACTCAGAATATGGTTGGTATTTCGATTTGTGAAGGACTGGAATCGATTAGTATTTGTTTGCTGTTCAAATAAAGGAGCTCTAGTTAGCCCTTATCAGTCTTAAAATCCCTAAAATCCTGTAATTATCACTCCGAGGGCCCAACTCCCCAAGTCCTTTTTACCAGGTTCAACGGTACGTGCTTACAAAAGCTTTAAATGACTCAAAACTTTAATGATAAATGTAACAAATTTGATAAAAACGGCTCAAATAAGATTTCGAATTTTGAAAAAGCATAATAAACTAGCATTATGATTCTTAACTATAAAGTTAATTTTTCTTCTCTCGGATAACCTTTAGATCAAAAATTGTAGAAGTAGATGTGTGCATTAAATCAAGGATTAATAATTCACTGAAACATGTGATGTACTAAAATCAAACTTATGACTTCTAAGATTTTTGGGAAATGTCAACTAAAATTTCTATTTCTCATGTGGCTAGATTCTTTTTCATTTTTTATTTGTTTGTTTGTAACATTGAATAGATAACTAATAAAGCCCTATTTCTATTTTATAATTTTATAAATTAATTTTAAATGTATTATCAATCATATTATTCTCATATTAGCATAGTTCAGTCTTATTTTTAGTACCTTAAACACTTAACTTGGCTTCTAATTCGTCAGAAAAAAAAATATTAGCTTTGCTAAGCATAATATGACCATGTGCACCTGCAGTTTAGTATTCTAACCAATTGGCAAGTAATTAAAAGGTTAGAAAAAAATAAAAATGAAAACAAAATAAATAGATTACTTTGTTTTTAGAAATATATTGCTTTTTCTTTCTTTCCACATGATCATGAGACCTTTGCTTTAATTCATTCGTCAAGATTGTTTCATCGGATTCTCAAAATATAGAAGAAAAGGTTATCCTCGACATGTGGGCTGCCATTTTGCTTTCAGCTGGTTCCACCGAGGTTGGAGGGTGGCAAGGACAAACAGGGAAAAAGGGGTGCTTAAGGAAAATGAATCCATTTTCTTTTTCCTTTTTAATTTTCTCAATGGTGTTAAGGAAGTTGAAGATTGTGCCATCGTAAATTATAGCAAAGATAGTTGGCATTGACAAACATAAAAGGAAAAGAGCTAGGAAGGACTCATTTTATAAATCCTAATGATTATTATAATAATCCTATTTTCTAGGTAATCAAAGAGTTCTAAAAAATATTTTCAAATTTAAATTGAAAAATGGCATGAAATAATTTTTTATTGTATATCATTTATGGCTAAATCGCATAGCTTATCTCTTTTGCACATCACTTTTGAAATTATGTACGTCTAACACACATAATTGTGGGTAGTTATACATAAGTCAAGCAAAACTTAGGATAATAGTCTCATTTAATCTTTTTTTTATAATAGTCTTGTTGGGTCACCTTGATGGAGTGACATATATATTTTCACGTCCTCAAACTCTAATTAGTCCCCATATTTTATTCCAACGTTATCTTTTATTTTAATTCAAGAGCATAAAGAATAAATATAATTTCCAAGACCTTTATCTTTTACTTCAATTTATGTTATACAATTAAAGAGTAAGTACAATTTCCTTATGCATAGGATATGTGGCCCATAGTTCAACTTGAGATAGTCAATTATTGGGCTTAATTTTAACTTTTGTAGACTGTGTTGATAAGGGAAAGTGAGAAAAATGGTGATTAACAAAAAAAAAAAAATGCAATTGTAGAGATCAATTTTGTTTGTTTTTGTTGAAAATCTATGAGTTTATTTTGTAAGAATTCAAAGTTAACATTCATTGCCTGATAGATATTATTTTAAATAAGTGATAAATACATCTTTCTTTCAATTCTAAATTAAGTAAATATAAATTAATTAATTATTAACATTTTTATTTTTAATCACTCGTCATACAGTATAATGAAACATTTAACTCTATAATAGTACATAATTAAAAGGAACTTATAAAAGATTAACACTCATGGGAAAAGACATCCATATCCTGTGAACCATTTGCATTGTACCGATGGATACCCACTCAATGCGCC